>VIAA01000046.1:0-584230 GCA_015776775.1 Magallana hongkongensis | reverse complement strand
TCATTTTTAGGAATTATTTTATTTAATTTACACATTAAATTTATCTAAACGTGGAAGTGACTTTAATATATTCATATAACTGGACAGTACTGGACACTAAAAGACGTTGGCATAACGGCATCCGATGGTTATTTAATGGCTGTCCTCGCTGGAGGCATCGCTAATCCTCCCTTTCCATTCGGAGGTGTTGCAAAAATACAAACATCGGTCTTTTTTAAAAGTAATTGCTTCTGATTTAATGTTTTATTTTTTTTTAATGATGCAATAGTTAATTTAAGACGAGGTCATAAATAGGCCATGTCTGCTGTCCGATACTTTTTCATTTTGAAAAAAGAATATTGTTTAAACAGTTAATTTAACCATAGCAACAATAAAAAGAAATAGACACATTGTCTATTACAAGAAAGCAGTTAATGAGATTTTATTTTTCATATACTGAAATATAATCTTCAAGTTCATCAAAAGATTGCTGACTCCATATTGTATTATCCTGATTGTTTAAGGAGCCAATCGATGCTTGCGGTTTAATTATGGTTTAGCAGAAAACATTGGAGGTAAACACCCAACATCTTTGACAGTCAGGATATCTAGTGATACGGGAACCTCGATGATTGCATTTGCAAGAAATACTGGAAACAAATGGAAAAATGCTGAAATTGACCTGTCCGCAGTGAATAACATGACGGTATGTTTAATTCGATAGAGACCAGAAAAATAGCTATAAGAACAAATAAAAGGATTGTGTCTTTGAACAGTTTGCACAAATAGTAAAAAATATTTGTATTTTGAAAAGATGCAAACGTGGCAACAAACCTAATCGACAGCAAAGAAACACACACACACACACACACACCCTCACACACACACACAAATATATATATATATATATATATATATATATATATATATATTGGTTTTTTTAGATCGAGTTTATAGGTGTATATGGAAACCAGGGGCTTGTTCTAGACAATATCCGGATAACACCTCTACTCTGTGGTAAGTTTAATGCATATGATATTATATAATAGCTTATTGTGTGGAATCTTTTAAATTCATTGACTCTGGCCTTTTTTTATTCATCGGGTTTAGTAAGAATTTTTCATTCTTTCATTTTTTTGGTCGAGGATTTTAATTTTTTGGAAGAGCTACCCAAACCCAGAATTATAACTTTGAATTGGGCAACCAGGAACTCTAATGATTCCACAGAAATGTTATTTAAAAACAAATATTAGGAAGGTTAAATTGTAACAATCTCTATTTAATATCGGTTAAGTTAAGCTACCCAAGGTTAAACATTTTGAGATTAAATGTTTTATGGTCTAGTACAAAATCTTAAAAAAAAAAAAAGTATGAATACATTAACCACGGCGTAATTTTTACTGTTCTTTCAAATAGACCCTGTATCAATTATATGGGTTTACTGTTAAGGTATTTGTGAATAACATCAAGTCATATATATTGTAAAAAACGATTAATAGTAATAAAAACTAACAATTACCTTGTAATAGTTAGTGTTTGAAAAAAAAAAATAGGGAAAGACAAATGTAATTACAATCAAAAATTTTTTTGTTATACAACAGGTGCAGTTAACCCCTGCGCTGATGCTGTATGTCAAAATGGTGGAACATGTGAACTTGTTGTCAACAAAAGCACACTCTCTGCCCACTCTCAGTGCAGCTGTCAGGTTGGATTCTCCGGGCAATACTGCGAAAAATGTTAATATATTTTTTCTATATTTAATGAATAATGTTATTTTCATTGAAAACATTTTTATCAAATGAATATTTACCATGAAGAGAAAGATTTGTGGAACAGTATATTTAATGATAAGTATTTATATCACATTAGAGGTTTTTTTTTTTTTTTTTTTTTTTTTTTTTTGCTTCAGACAGAAGTTAGATTGCTAATTTTCAAAACCCAACGATATGTTATGATTGTTAATGTCGTTCAATGAAAAATCACCTTTACGAATTTGTTCGGCAATGGCAAAGTAAAAGGTGATGTGTTACCCTTCGTTTGATGACACTTGAATAGATGCGTGTATGTTTGAATCATTTTCGTCGGTGAATCATATAATAAAACATACATTGCTGGGTTGTTTTCGATCATAAGAAACTTAAGCCACAATCAGGGTAAATTTTCATTCTAATTGTAAGACCATAATTTATCTTTTAATTGTCTACGGACTTTCCGTTTTTTCCCGATTATGAGAACCAGCTCACGGCGAGAGTGACAAGGTAGCCTATGCTAACTCTTCCTTGGCACCTGATCCTACCTCTATCTTTTAAGAGGTCCATGTTGCTCTGCTTTGAATTTGTATTTCGTTTTATTGATTTTAGAGATGGTTGCAGTTTCTTATCATCATTTTTCATTGTATATATCGGGTAGTTAAACCTTTGCATTAACTTTACAAAGGTCAATATATTAACCAGTTGCAATCCCAGTAACATGTACTGTATTTCAGTTTTACTTCTTGTAATCTACATTATTATTGTATTACAATGTATATTGTCATTTTCACAGATATCTGTACGGTTAAAAGTTGTCTGAATGGAGTATGTTTCCCATTGTCATCCTCAACATACACGCGACGAGGGTTGGAGCGGGTCCAGATGTGATACATGTAGGTTGAATATCTTAATCTTCGGTTTCAACTGTTTACAATATCTTTCTGTTGAAATAAGAAAACAAAAACAACACAGAATGAATATATAGTTATGGATATATGCATTGTGTTATAATGTATACCTTTGAAATAGTGATATAAAATGCAGGCTGGTATATGCAACCCTTTTTTCTCGGCTTCGGTCGATCAAAGTTGTGTCCATTTTAGGCGTCAGGCAAATTTACACTTTGCCCACGCATTGTGCCTTGTACTACTTTATTAACTATGAAATAACAATCTCATTAAAATATTTAATAAAACTTTACTCTATCTTGTTTGCTTTGAAAATAAGACATCTATAGAGCTTCATTCACGATGATTCAAATCAGGTTTTTCTTCACATATGCTAAAATACTAGAATGAAATCTTTTTTATAACTTGCTGTTTCGGAAGTCAACAAAACGGTGCAATATATAGTTTATTGCCTGCAGCGTAACACTTTCGATTGCATTAACAGAGTTGGCAAATGATATTGCATGCTGATCAAGTGATCAAGTCTTTCTAAGGAACACCTGTTGAATTTGTTCGTCCTCTCGCCCTCATACCCTCATTTTCAGCATACAAATACAATGATTGCCTTAATTAATTATTGATAACTATGTAAATTTTAAAAAAAGTAGCGAATACTTCTTAATATGTATAAAAATGTTTAAAATTAGAAAAGCGAAAAAAAAAACCATTATTTAGAAGGTATTAATAAGATTATGCACAGTATAGTTCACGTTTATATTTTACGATGCACAGTGGGGTTTTTTTGCTCTAGAAGACATACTACGCATTGCATTATTTTTAGGTAAAATAACAGGTAAGACAAATTAAGGCCTACAATTCTCAAGGGATGTACTAACTACCTTTCTTTCTTAAAGATGCATGTGCTAATGTCGAGTGCAATCAAGGCCGATGTGAACCTCTATCAGAAATAGAAACACGGTGTATTTGTGATAATGGCTGGCATGGGCAATTTTGTGATATAAGTACAAGTAAGTTTGTTTTAAATACAGTCATGTTCAGTGGCGTTTTTCGCCATCATGTTACAGGAAAAGAAAGTTATGAAATTTTTTTTATTTATGTGAATTTTGATTTTCAGATCAAAATCGTAATATTATTTTTTCCCCTCAAAATCGCATAGAATTTATGCATATTTTAAAAATCACCAGTGAATGTGACTCACAGTTGGGAGACAGTTTAGTAACACGTACATATGACTGTCTCTGACACAGAGACAATCGTTATTTTTGATTTTCTTTTTCTTTTCTTTTTAAGATCCCTGTGAATATATGCCCTGTAAACACGGCGTGTGTGAAGTAATGTCGCGAACAGAGGCCCAGTGTGTTTGCAACAGTATATTCTGGATAGGAAAGTACTGCGATATATGTAAGTTATTATGCGTATGCATGCATATGTATTGAACAATAGTGTGTTAATGAAAATTAAAATGCATTTATTTCTTTAACTTAGATATGTGTCCGATATCTTGTTTATACCATTTTTTAGGGATGTTTACTCCACGACTTTAGCGTTTGTTCATGTAACGACCACAACAAAACTATGGAAAACATGAGGTTTATTACATTAAGATTTTAAATGACTCTATAACAGACACAAAACAGAACTCTGTTTATGTTAGCATTAAAATGTTATGGTTATTTATAAATGTGATAACATTTGCATTCTGTTGGATTTTGTGATATGCACCTGTGTATCCTAGCAATTTATGTTGTAGCTTTTTTCTTATTTTTATGTTTAATAGAAAGATATCTTGATTGCTAATTTTTTTTTTATTGTGAAGAATCCGCTGTGTTTGGATAGTACTGTATTTTAACATGAGACCGGTTAATTAAATATGCCAAGAAGACAAATGGAGCGTTGTAAATACTTTGAAATGAATAGTGCATACCATTTTTGTCACTTTTTTTGGGGGGGGGGGATGGGGGAATTACATTGTAAAATAATGCATTTTGTACAATGACAATTAATAAAAATGAAGTTAATATGATGTTGTACTGAAAATATATATAAATTGGTAATATATAAACATCGATTTGATTTATTGTATTAAGTATTAAATGATTTTTTATTATAATATATTATATATATATATATATATATATATATATATATATATATATCTATCTATCTATCTATCTATCTATCTATCTATCTATCTATCTATCTATATACACAAAAATTCCGCACATCATTTCCAATCCTCTTATTTGTAACAACAAGTAAAAGAATTATTGTGTCGCTGTTTCTGTCCGTCGGTCGGTTACACACACGAAGAACACATTTAAATTAAAAAATATCCATTCCTCTGAGCAAGATAATTCAAAATGTAGAAATACTTCAATTTATTTATTGAATGTGTAATTTGTTTGCTTCAAATAGTGTCGTTAGATTTTAAACAAAATAGATTTGCAAGTTATGACTTGCTATAGCTAAAAACCTCTTGAAGTACCCTATGAAAAGTGTATATAAGCCCATTAAGTCGTTTTTATGTCGCTGTTTAGCAATCGTCGATGCACGTTCGTCTTTACTATATTTTGAATGCTTTGTAATCAGTTTTCTTGCGTAAACAAAGTAATAAAAAAGAAATGCAAATAAAAATGAAATAAATCTATACTGCTCAGCTAAAAAACAAACACAAGAACCATTTTATATTCAGTCTAGCCCATGTTACCTTACATAATGTGAGAAAGACATGGTAATTCGCGAATAGTAACTATGTTTAATTCGGGTGTAAATGTAATCATTTTTTGAAATGTTCTTGAAGAATTCGGACGGTGTCAAAATGCCGAAGCGGTCTCTAATTTTTGCAACCTGCCTAGCGTTGTATTTAGTCTTAGAATGTGCCTCAGAATCTATTGACAGTAAGTATATACTTAAACGTAGATATTCTTACATAACAATAAAATGTAGTTAATGATTTTGCTTACCAATGGTCCGATTTGTTGAATTCGGTTTGTTGTCAATTTCAGTTTCTATGTTATTAGTAAAATTTGTGCTAAACACAAGCAAGTATAAAAAAAAAATAGAGGCATATCATTCAATATTTCATATTTATCACGTGTATCTCAATATACGGTTGATATCACTCATGAGAAAATATGTTGATATTCCACTGTGTGTTCTTAGGCCAGTGACGATAACAAAAAAATAACAAAACCATTCGGTTGAAAAGTGTAAATTGTGAAGCATTTAATGCTGGGTTTTTTTTTCCATTAATTGATAAAAACATGCTTTAAAGGAATGATTTTTTAATATCTAAAGAACTTTTTCCCGTGTGTAACGTTGTTGACGCCTTGTAGTAAATGTGTTGTGCGGCTTACGGTTATAGAAAATATTGAGGTTTGACAAAAAAAGTGGTAAAACATGTGATAAAAACAGTATCTCATGATTTGCGATAGAATATGATTTTTATCCAACTCAGTGTGTGTTTTCTATCAACTCGCCAAGGCTTGGGGATAGAAAACACACAACTCGTTGGATAATAATCATATATCATCGCAAATAATGCTTTTTATCTATGAAGTACCAATGCCATATATAAATATTTTCTTATCACTCTGATTTTGGTATGCTTTTCACGATACAATTGAAATTGGCACTGCATCTCTTTAAAACATAAGTTAGTTCCTTGGTTTTTTGTTTTTATTTTTTTTTTATATATATGATTAGACTCAAATACCTACAATGTTGCTCTTTTATAATCCTATTGTACCATATTTACTGTCTTTGGAACAATTCACTGCCACTTTTAACATCACGTTTAAAATTTCGCTGTTTACGATCGCCATTTTAATGATAAAATCCGAGACATTCCGAGTGTGATTTCCGACAAAATAGCAGGCAGATTCAAACGTGAATATCAACAAAATGTTTTGGTACGACCCAAAAAATAGATTGTTTGTGGATGTACCTACATATGCACGTTTAAGAAGGTTGTAGTGTATTAAAATAGACGCAAAGCAGATCCGCTACATACCAAGTATATGGGACGAATTCTCACTGAGACCTGAGCATAGACTGGTTATTGAAAGATTATTCTTTCTAAGAAAAACCCTGCCCTTATTGTTAGATAACACTGTTATTCTTTTCCCCGAAATATTTACAGATAATCTTTCTTTCGTAACTTTGATGTTCAAAATCTAATCACAATCTACCCCCCCCCCCCCCGAAAAAAAATAATTATGATAATACAATACAGTTAAACACAAACATGCTAATAAAGTTTTACTTATCTTTTTCCACCATTGAGCATTTTCACAGTTTGTATCGACTTATTGTTTATACTTTCTTTGCACCGTGACGTCTGCTGACGTCAATGTTTTTTTGTCAATTTTAAGAGGACTATATGTCTTTAGTAACTGACATCTGTTTATCAAAACTATATAATCCGTCGTTATTTTTTGATATAATATCGTGACAACTCTTAATTCAAGGTGCTAACATTTTTTGGTTTTAAGCCCGATTTATAGATATATTACTTTCAACACAATATGGTTTATTGTTGACATAAAGCAAATGTTGGCCGTGTGGCCGTGACCTCATTTTGTACGTTTCAAATTGTCTGAAACTATTGCTAAACTATTGCTTAAACATGTCTTTTAGATTTGATAATAATATAACGATAAGTAACATTCCTATTGCAAATGTCTTCCTATTTGCCTTTCGATGTCAAAAATCAAAAGTCACTGATTTCATTTAGAACTGAAAACTTATTTACTTCACGGACGTTTTACATCTATACGGTATAAGCCTTTCATTGATCATTTATTAAATTGTTCATCTGAAAAAGAACAATGTAGTTTTATTTTGTGTGTGTTTTTTAATATGTGTTTGATACATACAATTGCAGAAAATGCCATAAATAGTACCAGAATGCAAATTTTCAAATTACTGAAAATAACAAATAAAACACTCTGTATTACATGCACTCTTACAGTATTTTGTATGATTAAACTGCGCTTGTGTTTACGAATTATTTTTTTCCAGGGTGATTTAAGTTGGTTAGTCGGTTTAAACTACATATTATAAGAGTAGTTTGTTATTTTGAATAGTCTACCACTAGTTTTAATAATGCATGACTTTCATAATTTAATGCTGATTCTATTTTATATATCTTATTGGTATGACATCTTATATTAAGTCTTTGTTACAGTTTAAACTATTGTCACTAAAATAGTTAAACCTCACTTACTGTAACTCATACATCCTACGTGGAAACCTACTTTTATTTATTAATTTATTTATTTTTTTGGTTTGTTTGTTAATTTAATATTTTTTTTAATCATGAATTACATTTGTTTTCTTAAATCATTCCGCTTTTCTAATTTCCAAAATGAAATTTATTCAAATAGTTTTTTTTCCGCCCATATTGAATATTTTCTGGGATTGTGTTTTCTATACCTATAAATAAATCCAAATTCAAATAGTGTCAAGTGGCAATATCATGTACAACTGCAATTTATTTTTAAGATCAACATATTTTACATGTAGCAGATTACCATGTGATGATTATATAGGAAAACAATGCTTGTTTTAAGAAATACTGCAAAAGTAGACCAGTACGCACCTTGCAGGGTGATCGAACCTGTTTGCTAAATGTTAATGTGCATGTACGATAAGTACTCGTATTAACATTTATAATTAAGATGATATTGTTTGATATTTAATATACGTATCAAATTACAGTAAAACACGGTAATAGCGAACACGCTTATAATGAATTGACGCTTACAGCGAAGTGAATTTCATTCCCCAAGTCTCTATTTCATGTTGTAAACTTGACGGATATAACGAATTACGCTTATAACGAAGTTAAATTGGCCGTCCCTGGGACTTCGTTATAAGCGTGTTTTACTGTAATACATGCACAATTTTAATGCTATTAAGCAAGATTCTTTATTAATGAATGATGTTAATGGAACGAAATTCCCCATCCATTGAATATTGGTTAAAACATAGGTATTTTTATTCAGTATGATAAGAACATTCCAAAAAAATATCCTTGGTATAGGTTCTTTAACAAAAAACTATTTTATCCATGTATGTGCATAATAAGTTATATAAGGTAAAACTTCTCAAAGATAAATATTTTCCTGATATCTCAATGCAGTACATTTATTGGTGCGTTTATTTATTCTGATAGAAATATCTGTTTTTTTTAAATTATATATCATACAGTAACCTATCACTAAAATTATGTCGCAGGGGACAAATTGTGGTATATTTCTGTCCGTCAAGTAAGCGCAGCGAATGGTAACGAAATGAAAAGAGTGTTGGACACTAAGGAACTTGACAAGGTAATTAACCAGAACACCTTACATGTATATTACAGTTGTCACTTCTGGAACTGTTTTTTAGTAAGTTTGTGTTGTTGTTTTTTTTTTATTTGTTTTGAAATTAGGTCGCGTTCACGTCATCAATACTGATCAGTATTGTATAAAGTTTCCATTTTTGTCGTGTTGGCCCTCCTTAGAAATGATGAAAAAATAAATTAAAAAAAATCACTTTTAACCTGAACATAACCGAAGGTTTAATTGAGCTTTTTTGATCACTATTTGTTTGTCGTCCGTCCGTCCTGTTGTCTGTCTGTTTGTCTACTTGTAGCTTAAGATCTTCGTCTCAACATTCTTCACATTGCTTACTTCTCTAAAACCATTTAGCCATATTTGAATCAAATTAAACATTCTTAAGAAATGAGGTTTCAACTGATAAACCTTAGAGGAAAAACATATGTTATTAAGCATCGAATCATTTGTGTTGATCGAGTGTCTCGTCACTGCAGCAGTGTGTGCAGACGAGAGCGTTAGGAAAATCTGTATGCACACACTGCTACTGCTATGAGACTATATCTTAAAATAAATAATGATTTATTAATATTTTCACTTTTTGAACTTCTTACCAGTCTGCAGATGTGATTTATACCTTAACAATTATATGCTAGCTTCCATACACATAACATGCCAAAAAATGTGGAATAGAATTTTAAGAAAATACTCAACTCTGTTAAAGTTTACTTTGTGGTTCCGTCGACCAGAAAATACTGGTTTTTTGATCCAGCATCTATATATTTCTAGAATGTGTATTTTTTAAGAGTGTTTATATTGGATTCGTTTGATAATGGAAAACCTATTAGATTTCTCTTTTATACGAGGGTCAATCAAAAAATATGAAGACAGTGTGGCTGTCAATCATATTTTTTTCATGAAAGTCATATTTAACAGATTAATCTGTGCACCAGCATTTCTGTCATTGATATGCGAAGTTTTAGCCCATTTGATGAAATGGTATTTTTGATACCCCTTTTTAAAACCAACATGTTTTGTCACCACGGCACGTAGCGTTCAAAACATGCCGTCAAGATTAAACACGCACAGTTTTTAGATATACACCCCATCTTTATATCACGATTAGTCTCTTGTACCTTTATCGTTACAATTTAAAATGGCACTGAACCACTTAACATCTTATTTGCACACATTTGATTGAGAGTCATACGTTAGTTCTCCAAAGTTTTCATTTTCTAACCGTGTATCTCTTAGTTTACAGTAAGAATAACACTGAACGTCGGTTGGCGTTACTTATTTTCTGACCAAGTATATACAGATTATCTTATCTCTTTTGGACTGTTTCATATTCAAAATACAATTACCACCACCCTCTCAAAATTTATTACAGCTAAACACGTACACAAACTTGCAAATAATTGTTGACTTATTTGTTGTACCATTAACCATTTTCACAGCTTGTATTGGCTTTATCCCGAGTTAAATCCATTCTGTTTGTAATTCTTGTTGTGCCTGTGACGTCCGGCGACGTCGATGTTTTTAATCAAATCTAAAGAGGTCTATCTGTCTTTAGTTACTAATATATGTTCGATAAAACAATTCATCTCGTCATTATTTGGTACATAAAATACCATGACTATACTTAATTTGAGGTTTCAATATTATTTGGTTTTATGCCCAACTTTCAACATAATATGGTCTATTGTTGACATAACACAAATTTTGTCCGTGCTCCGTGACCTCATTTTGCAGGATTAGATTCTTCTTAGAAATAAGTGAATTAATTAACTTGTTTGTTGCAAATTGTTTGAAACTATTGCTCAATAATGTATAACAAATTTAATAATTATATGACGCTAAGTAACGTAGCTATGACAAAAGTCTTCGTATTTTTTGAATGACTCTCGTAAGGACATAAACTTAAAATAGTATTTTCATTCTTTTCTCAAAAACTACTGCTGCTTTGATGAAATCTTTCAAAGGAAATAATAAATTTGTAAAACATTAAGCGACTGTCATAATTTTAACAGGAGCCCATGCTCGTGAAAAATAAATGTGTTGAGTCTAACTCAGGTACACGGACCAAATTTGTAGTGGGCAACATTTTTGTTTTTACAGTATCGGTTTTGTTTAATCACAATCTTTGAATGCATGATACTTTTTTGTCAAGTTTACAATAATTTTTGAAAAATTATCTATTCAAAATGTAGGCGAGCAATGTGCACGTGGCTAACAATGTTAAACCGTTTGCGTGTATGGTTAAATAATAGCATACGATACATAAAAGCAAATAAACGGTTTTTTTATTTTTATTTTTTATTCTTCTTTACGACTACTTTATTTTCAATACCTCATAGACGAAAATACATAACGTATTTTTCTGCTTCAATTCAATTCAATTAATTTGGAAAAAATATGTTTTTAATCAGTGCATGTATTACCTTACCTATTCCGTATCTTCGTTCGCACTTATTTTACTGCTTTTGTTTATTTCTTTTTTAAATAGCCTAAGAATATCAATATTAAACCGAGTAAAATCATCGAGCCTCAAAATAATGATTGGCCTCCATCAAAGGCGGATGACAGGAATGTAAGTTTACGTAACCTTATAATAATGCATTGTTCAAATATGAACGAAAGCTGGTTATATTACACACAAAGCCGTAACCCTCATTCAAATTGAAACATTCAGAAATGATAAAATTATTAACCTGCATCAAACATTAAAAAATGCTTAAATATAACACCATAGTGCTTAGATCTGTCAAAATCTGACAAAACACCATTGTAACGAAAAGCCTGTGATTATTTTTAATTTCATTTGCAGGTGCAATGTATTTCTTTTTTAACTTATTATAGTTTAATATTTCCAAATCTGCATTTCTTACAGAATAAAAACCGAAATCGAGGAAAGAGAATCTTTATTAAAAAGATGGAGTAAAATGGCCAAATAGGATTATCCCATTTAAAATCAACTATAAAACTTATCATATGGGTATGTTGCTATTATGCCACAACCCTGCTGTATAGTTTGAGGTATTAATTGTTTTAAGTAATTTGGAGGGAAATGAGGTATAATTTGACTTTGTAATTGTATTGAAAAAATCAAAATAGTAAGTTTTAGAATTTTTAATGGCACAAAAAAATAATAAATAAAACTTGAAGCATAGTTCAATGTAATACTGCTTTATCTAACATTTATAGTCCCTAAGTTTGCGTAATATAGATTTTAACTAGTCGCTTGGGAAAAAAAATATAGGGCTATTGCGCTTTCCTTTGTTTTAGTTTGATTCAATTATTTATTCATATGGCTGTTTGTTTGTTTTCTATAAATGCTTGTTTGTTTTGGGGTTTTTTTTGTGTTTTTTTTTGTTTTTTTATTATTATTATTTTTGGTTTCATGGTGAGATGGGGTGTTTCTTGTTTTGATTTTCTTTCGTTGAATTTTCATACGAATTTACTTCAGACACCAGAGTCAAAAATATAATAGAGAGTGCTGTCAACAAATTTAACATGGCAGGTTGTGTCAAATGGGTTCCTCATACGAATCAACCCAACTATGTAGCAATAATTGGAGATAACCATACATTGTAAGTAAAAAAAATCATATTGATATAGCAACAGTTTTAATTTATAAAGTTAGTTTGCGAATGAAATAGTGACTAACATATTAACAAATAAAAAACCAATGAAACATGTATGTCTCTTTCTAAAATACATTCAAGGTGCACGTCATTGGTTGTTTGCGTTAATAGTGTATGGAAAGCTAAAAATTGGATCACTATAACACTGGTAAATTTTAAGTGTTATCATGACGTCACAAAGGTTGAACGCTGTTTAAGTGGCACATCACAAGCTAAAATGTCAGTTATAGTAACTGAACATTTAATTCCTCATTACTTCTCACTTTCCTTCCGGGTAATACAGTTATTTTGAGGTATTTTCCACGTTGTGGACAAGACAAGAAATTAACCCAACCCCCCCCCCCCCCCCTAAAAAAAAAAAAACAAAAAACAAAAAACAAAGAACAAAACAAACAAACAAACACAAAAAAAAAAACAAAAAAACCAAAAAAAACAAAAAAACAAGACAAAGAAAAGAAACAAATGTAAATATGCGCATTCATTTTTGATTTTTGATACCGTCTGTCTAGTATGATGTTTTGACAATGTTTGCAGATTCCTGTGTGTCTTATGATATTAAGGAATAAGCATTCAATGCTCAATAAACTACTGCAGTAATGTATAAAAAATATCAATTAAAAAGATGGTGTTAAGTTTCATCATACACAGCAAGCAAGGCTAGTTTACGCCCTGTATGGTTTTGTTGCCGATTCACACATGCAAAGACGTTTTATGACATCTTGAATTTGCCTAGACACAGTTGAACTAAACGACACATCCATGTACTTTGAGACATGACAAATGCTCAGATAACAACGATGGCAAACACCCCATCCCCCCCCAACAAAAGAAAAAGAAAAAAAAAAAGAAAGTGGAACAAAAGGCAATATCTAGCAATGTCTAAAATACAGAACTTTGTAAATATAATGTCAATAGAGGTTTGCGTTTGTAGAAAAGATCACCTTATAATATTAGGCTACGGTTCTCTGTTCTACAGATCTGACATCAGTCTGCAGGGCTATCACGGATCAGTATCATACACTTGCGGAACTCCTCTGAATTATCCTTTCATCATTTGGTAGTTTGCTAAGATATAGATTCGAGCACCACTCATTCTTTTTGTGATCAAATTATTTTTCTAGATGAAAGGAGTCTCAGCTAATATATTCTGTGTGTTATAACTTAGTTTGTAATCAAGATGAACATTTAATAAAAATGAATCTCTGGCTGATATTGGTCGAAGGTTAATTCAGGTCGTAACAGTGAAAAGGATATATATTTTTCTATATGTACTGCTTTTTTACAGACACAACTATTATTTCTCTAATAAGGAGAACTGAAAGTAGTAATGAAAATAAGGATTGGTAACTTTAACTCGGTGTGGACCATCGGTTTTCTTTTGATTTCCAAATAATTGTCCAAAAAATCACAAATATGAATACATCTACAATGCAGTTAAAAGTATTAAAGATTATTATACAATAGTGCACTTTTAAGTAACCTATGAAAGTTCTTCAATTAAAATAATTCAAATTATCAAAACTAGCTATTTTTTGTATTTGGAAGTTCTTGATGTGTGATAGATATTGCTGTTGTCGTTTCCTAAAGCTGCGGGACACTGCCTGGGTTCCGTAATGACTGGTGTTCATCCCTTGCATTTGTCCGAATTTCGCTGTACTATCTGTAAGTATAGTTCTGTACTGTAGTGACAGTTAAAAACACTTTGGTCAATTAGCATCAAAGAAAGTATTTGTAGGAAATGCAGCAAGTGAAATTTAGATTTTCTGTTTCATTTACTTGAACAAGTTATGTGTGCATGAATGCTACACACGACATGTGGTATAATCATTGCATATAAGGACTATTTTGATTTAAGAACAATTCAGCGTTTTGCATTTCCGTAGATTTTACTTAAGATGTTTAATAAGGACCATTTATTCTAAAATAAATTATCACTCATATTTTGATTAATAACATACATTTAATTCAACGAATCAAATCTCAAATGACTATCTAAATAAGACCATTTACGATACCTCGTAGACTTGGAATATGATGCCGTTTGCCTGATGTTTTGAATATTATTTTAGATGAATACCGTTCTACACGAGATGATGCATGTTGCCGGTGCTATGCATGTACAGAATAGGGGGAATGATCGGCACAGAGTTTTGTCTGTTGATTGGGCTAGAATATCCAAAGAATATGAATTGCAAAACCTAGGTTTCGAGTTGACCAACGCCAGAGAATATAACCTAGGTTCTATACTTCAATATGGATTAGCTGTATGTATCTTATTTAAATGTAAAATAAAGTATTACATGTACATGTAACAGCCAGTTGTGCTATAGCAATTGTACATCACATTTCATGTATAAAGACCACAAATTTGATTTTCCTTGGTACATAAGACATAGCACAGCCATCCCAAAGATAACAGTATTCGTGGTTAATATTTTTTTCTCTCAAATACTGAAGAGTTTTTGATAAGTGGAACCTGAGAGAAGGGGCATTTCTGAAATCCTTCGTTACGTGACTTAATGAATACACCCCAAACCCCCCGCATGAAAAAAAAAAGCTGCACAGTGAAAGATACTATTTTAAATCACAATGAATTCGTTCAAGATTTAAACATTTAACTGTATTTTTTTTTTCTTCTCGAAAACACGGTAGTTGTCATTAATATAAGATACCAACAATGTTTTTTAACCGTTTTGGCAGAGTTTTCGACTCATTTATATTTACCTGAGGAAAGAAAACGGCCTTTACATGTTTTTTTTTTACCTTGTACAAACTTAAAGCATTTTTAATGATCAGCATTTATCATGCTCTAGTTTAAGTCCTATACGTATTATTAACAAATATTTCATTATAAGGAATGTTTTTAAAAGGTATGCATCAAATACTATTGTTTTCAAAAATGCAGTTACATTAATGAAATACGAACAATTTTGCAACCAATATTGTACTAAATCTCTATTAGACAGGTCACAGACAGTATACATTAAAATTCATTCAAACAATATTCATTTTAAGATCACATTTACGTTGAAATTCATAAGGGACTTTTTTTTTTAAAAGTAGAATTCCCAAATGCATTTTTGTTGATGTCACCAGTATGTTATAACAAAGCATGTCATTCCTTCATTTGTCCACATCACACTCTGTGTCAGCCTGAAACAAGAATTTGCAAATCTAAAAAAAAAAAACATATCGGGTAAAGAGAAACCATGTTACAAATTGGAGTTCAACAACTCATTTTGTAAAGACGAAATCACATCACATGATTAGATAAGCACATGCCATAATGATAAATGCGAATCATATAAGCATGCAATAATGATAGATTATCGTTACATAATGATGAAAGCTCATCACAGAATGCCAAATGCACGTAAACTAGTGCCAAATGCACATCACATAATGACAAATGCACATGAAATTATAATAAATGCATATCATATAATTACACCACAAGATGATGACCACCCCCCCCCCCCCCCACACACACACACACATATTGATACAAAGACACCAGATAACGAATAACTCTCACGCTCCAAAAAAAAAAATAAGCACAAAACGAATTTAGTTTTGCCATGTTAAGATAGTCCAGGCGTTCCATATAAGGGTAACTCACGTATCTGATTAACATCGCACAGAAAGCGCTGTTACACGGCATTTTATAAAACACCTAAGTGACCTTTATGGATAAGGCCAAATAATTCCAACAGTGAGAAATTTCCTCAGAATCAACAAATGTAATAACCCCCATAAAAGATGTTTTTTTTTCTGGGATCTCTATATGAAATGCTATCAGTGCAAACGGGAAAAGCAAGGAGTGTTAATGCAGTGATTTTATAACATAGGGTATCTGTGTTTTCTTGAATTTTTCATAATCCCTTAAATAAACGTTAGATTAGTTTTTGTCCTTTTATATGTTGACTAATTTACATTGATACAGCTAATACGGGCCTCCGTCTGATATGGGGTGTCATATTGAACAGGTTATGTATTACTCTGAAGACTTTCTTTTTTCTTTTAAAATTCTTGATAATCATAGTGAAATCAAAGCGCATGCAAAATATTTTTTTTTCATATCCCTATGTATAGTTTCAAAAATCCAACAAATTGTCATAAAAATACGCAAGATTGATA
The DNA here is from genome assembly GCA_015776775.1 of Magallana hongkongensis. NCBI lineage: Eukaryota > Metazoa > Mollusca > Bivalvia > Ostreida > Ostreidae > Magallana > Magallana hongkongensis. Next base: position 567,491 of record VIAA01000046.1, on the reverse strand, counting down.
TTTATAAAAGATTGCAATAATAGCACAACGGTCAGAAACCGTCGTAAGACATACCATTTTAGGTAGTTAAATTTGAAATGAATTGCATGTTCTGTTTCCATATTGTAGGCTGGCTTCTATCTTCATGACCCTGACTTGGAATATCTGACATATTTAAAACACAAAGATCTCACGTTCTACGATAAAGCGGAACTAAATGCTTTCTACAAATGCGCCGGTATGATTCGTTCTTTAATACCACCTTGTAGTAAGAAACCCTCTCATTCAGTCATATGAGTGTGCTTGAATATATTGTAAAACTGAATGGATGAAACGTATCATTATTTACTTCTTGATGAACATAGTGCACTTTTGTTAAATGTTAGATAAAAGTTTTGAAGAATGCCTAAATGGTGGAGGTTTAACTTGTGCAAGTAGATCATTAATAAGTTGGCTTACTTTTGAGATAGTATTATATATTTGGTTTAATCTTACCCCTTCCCCTAAACAACAGCGTAAAACATTCAGTCACCAGAATGTTAACTGAAACTTTACTGAAACTTTTACTGATAACAAAAAGTCAATTGCAAATATCAAATATGTGTTCCAAAGAGGAATACCGTTTTTATTAATTAGATAGGGTTGAGTGTATATTCCATTTTTCTGGTGAAACATATAGTTGAATTTTAAGTAAATGCGTTTGAACAAAAAATAGGGCTGAAAATATTTTCTGAAGAAATGTAGTTATGTGCTTTGATATTAACTCAATATTGTAAAATTATATTTGTAGTAGTAACTTTCGAATTGCATTGGCTTTGTACAGTCGGAATTTTAACTTATGACTATCTTAACTTTAAAAAATACACACATTTTGACATTATAAGAAACATTATTATGTTTTGATAAACTTACAATATAAAATATCGATTTTAGTGTGTGTTAATTGCATCTTGTTGTTGTAATAATTCAGACGACTGCATCAATCCGCCAATCTGTCAGAACGGGGGTTTTGTGAAGCAGGTGCGTGGTGTGTGTAGCTGTGAGTGTTTTGATGGCCTGTCAGGACCTGACTGTACACGTGTTGACACCAGTCCTGGTAAGTTTAGTTTATCAAAATGTTTACTTGGGGTATATATTTAGAAATGTTACATTTTTGAAAAATATAATCTTTATAAGTTTAGTTTATCAAAATGTTTACTTGGGATACATATTTAGAAATGTTTCATTTTTGAAAAATAAAATCTTTATAAGTTTAGTTATTCAAAATGTTTACTTGGGATATATATTTAGAAATGTTACATTTTTAAAAAAATATAATCTTTATGTTACGAATGGAATTTTATTGTTACTATACCGGATTACTGCTGAGTCATAGAGGAAAACGTTATTTGGTCCGTGAAAAAAAAACAACAATCATATCAAGCTTTGCTCTTATTAGGATGCGGAGGGACAATCAATTTGTTTATTAAAGAATCAGAGTTGATTGACATGGTTGGGTATAAGACAGGCCTGACCTGTACATGGTTAATCAAGGTAAATCTTACGCTTCTCTACTTTAACTTCTAAGATACATGTCTATTTTTTTTACTTTAATGTATTACATGTTGGCCCTCTTTGTTTCAAACAGCAAGCGCACAGCAAAGGTCTGCATTAAATCACCACACTGTTGCTTCTCTTCGAGTTTTTGTTTTCATTCACTTTGATCAAGACAAGCCAGCATTTCGTCAACAGAGTGTCTCTTGAAAAATAATGACAATAATGACAGTCCCGCTACCAAGACAAAACATAACAACAATCAGAAACCAAAAAACAAAAACAAAAAACAAACAAATAAAAGCCCCAAAAAAATCTAAAAATGAATCGACAAAATATTCACAGTAATAATATGTATCAAAGTAATATTTTCTCACTGAGAACATGCTAATAAATTTAATTTTGGATTGATAGTTATTATTTCTGTTTTAAACAGGGCCCCAAGAAGACCAAAATCCAAGTCTACGTAAATAGCTTAGGACTCCCTACTATTAATCAAACCCACTGCTATCATTACCTAGAAATAAGGGATTATCTCTCTGGAGCCCCAGGAAAACTGTATGTTTGTTTTTAGATTCAATGTCTCTTTTTCTACCTATATTTTTTTAATTAGTTTTTCAAAAAATATGAAAAATCGTTTGAGTTAAAATGAAAATGTCGCACTGTAATGATTTGTGTCCACTAAAAGAATATATAAAGATAAATCGTCGATAATATACTTGGTATAATGGTGTTTCTAGCAATTTAACGGTGTTTTTCTTGGGAAAAATGTTTACGTCTACAGGGAGTACGTAACAATATACTGTGGTTTCATCAATATTCGTTTAATACCAGTTTTCGTGAATTTCGTTGTTTAGTTGATCCACAAAATTAAATGTTCATTGAAGTGCAACTTTTATTAACATTTTGTATTGATAGGGTCACTGGCCACGAATTTACATATCCTTGAAACTGTGATTTTCACTTTATCCACGAAAATTGATGCCCTTGAATATTAATGAAACCACAGTAAATGTTTTCTATATCCGCTTCCTGTTGCGTTTTGTTTGCTGTGTAGTTATACTTACAAAGGCGTCATCTTAATGACTTCTTTAACAGAATATGTGGAAACTCAGGAGGTGCAACATTCACCAAGCAAAACCTTGGTCCGACCAATATAATGATCGTCCGCTTTGATAGCGACCGATACAAGACCATCTCTCCCGGGAATGGATTTATTTTGTCGGTGACTGCAGCGCCATCTGGTAACGTTTGAAACAATTTTATTTTTCAAATCGATGAAAATAACAGAAACTTTGATGAAATTATGTATCTTTTACATGTTAAAGAAACAAAATGTAAGTAATAGTGTTCCAATAAAATGATGAACATATTTCTCCTGATTGTTTATGTCAATTTTAACATATTCTATTTAAACGAATTAACTGTAAATGAAATTTATCCTTTAAAAAACGGTAGCGATTTTTTGTTTAATTTCAATCTAACATCGTCTGATATTTACATTTAGTTATAATGCCAAATATCTAACGGATTTGTATAACATGTAACTGCTACTTAGATAACAAAAAATAGCGAAACTTGTTTTTATTACTGGTTTATACGCTCATTTGGTTAAATTAATTTAAATCATGTTCAATTTTTAAATGAAAAGCATGCAGTAGTTCCCCTTGTAAATACCCTGCAAAATGTGAAGATGGTGCATCGATCAACAGTTACACGTGTTTGTGTACTGGGGGATATTCAGGGACTAATTGTGATACTGTAGCAGGTATTTAATTGAGAAAGAAATAGTTCTTTATTTCATTTTTTCCAACTAATTCTTAAACCAGTAAATAAAAGCTAGTGTGGGACCTACACTTTGATTTTCTTTTCTTATGATACAGTATCATTTGTTATCTTTTCATCGTTTTTCCTCTTAATCATTTATCAGTATGTTGTTTTTTGGGAGTTGATTTTAATCAACTCTCCTATGCAGTTACTCAGACAAACCGAAAGTGAAACAGTGTTTGGACCTCAGCAAAAATCATAATAGATAAATTCGATGTAATATATGCTAAAGCATTGTTTTTTTTCAAGGAAACTTATTTATACATGTAAATACCTTGAAAATAGTCAGATTTTATATAGTACGAACAATTTAATTGTTTTTTGTAGTCCTATGTATTCCTACGCCAGAGTTCAATATAGTCTCGTTCAACTCGACGCTCGGCTGTCTCCGTAAATCCTTATCGGAGATTTACGGTGTCAGCCGAGCGTTTGGTTGAACGAGACTAGAGTTCAATATTGCTTGGATCCATACCATTTTCGAGAAACATTTCCATCACTGACACATAGTTTGATTGAATTAATTTTATCTTTAAATATTATTTTACATGATTCATATGGGGGTTTCTCGACATTCTTGTCGAAAAAGTCAAACAATTCATTTTATAAAAATGTGCGTATTTCAAATTAGAAACGACATGTACTTGTCATGCAAAATAACATATCATTGATTTTAAAATAAATAAACATCGAGAAAATCAACTCCCGTCAGTTCTTCAGTACTTTGATTTATATATGTTTCATGTCTAGCGAATGCAACTGTAACAGACAGTTTTGAGCGCGACTTTTCAACATTAATGACACATGATTCTTCGGGTGGTGATGTGATATGGTTCACAAAAAAGGTATATACATTGCATCTTGTCTATAAGAACTTATTTATATATTTCTCTTTTTTAAAACAATCATTTAAAGAATCGGTCAGTTATTATGACAAAACAAATAATTGTAAGCGAAATCTTCAGTGAAACCGGTTACATGAATGGATGCGAACGTGAAAAGCACTAAAGGTTTAATTTCTTTCAAGAAATTTTTATTAAAATCTTTAGATTTATTGTAAAAGGGCTACAGATTTTTTTTTTGGCATGTGTGAACAATATCTATTGCATATATCTATTTGTCAACTCTAAATTGATATGAAATTCATGTGCCTATCTAGAAAAAAATTATAATATTTCAAATACATGAAGAACTGATAAACAATACCAGAGATAGATTCCTGAATACCTTAGGAAAAATTACTTGCATTCGTACCAAAGACGTGTCTTTTTGGCAGACTACACATGCAGTCTGCATACGTTTTAATTATGGCATAATTAGCAAGTAATGGTTTTATTCAATGACAACATTAAATGTATCTTATTATATAGCTATCCGTAATCTAATACATCTTTATTGCAGTACTGGGACTTAAATGGCACTGAAATAACAGCCTCCGATGGTTATCTGATGGCTATACTCGTAGATAACGTTTATTCAAATTCAAAACCATTTGGAAAGATTGCAAAATTGAAAACATCTGCCGTATTTGAAAGTAATTTTTTCAAGTTTTAAAGTTAACTCATTGTTTAATTCAGGTAAACAGCATATGACAATTTCAGGAGATTGAATATAACTATTATTTTAAAGATTACTGCATTCATATTGCATAACTTTTCTTGTTTCTAGGAGCCAATCGGTGCCTTCGGTTTGATTATGCTTTAGCGGATAACAATAATGGAGGCAATAATGCGACCATAATGACGGTCAGGATATCCAGTGATTCGGGAACTTCGAATCTTGTATATAATACAACTACTGGTAACAACTGGACAAACACTGAAATTGACCTTCCTGCAGGCAATAACATGAAGGTATGTTTAGGCCATTGATAGAATTGCAATAGATGTGGTGTAAAAATGAGAATTAACTGGCTTGTAGTATTGAACAATTCGCACAAATATTGAAAAATATGCAAATTAAAAAGAGTGGCTATTTTAAGAAATTAAATACCAACATAGTCGATAACCAAAAACGGTTTCTGTGTCTTTTTAGATCGAGTTTGATGGGGTTTATGGACAACAACACATTGCTTTAGATAAGATTAGCATAGCACCACTACTTTGCCGTAAGTTTTATGCATAGGATATCATATGATATTGTGGAATGGTTAAGACTTACGTGGACCAATCGTAGTGGGATTTAAGTTTCTGCTTATTTATTGGAAAGTCATCATGTGACTGCGTCAGCTTTCAGTTTAAGTGCCACAACGAATTCTAGTGATTCCAAAGAAGTACTGTACGAAGTGAGCATTGGAGATGTTTGCATTGCGTTGATGTGAAAAATTATCAATTAAGCATGTAATACTTAAGGATGGACATATTAAAAAAGAAATTGTTTCTGCCTTATATGTATATATCTAATGTTTTTGATTTTCCGTCTTTCCCTTCATTTTTTGTTTTGTTAGTTTCGTTTTTGTTTTTGTTTTTGTAATGTTTGTTTGTTTTTTATTTGGTTTTTTTATTTGTTTTTTTTTTCTTGGGGGGGGGGGTGGTACTTTTATTTATTCATTCTTTGATACGGTAGGTAAGGAGATTTAATTGTTTCTCAAACGTCACGCTGCAACTAAGATAAAATGTATAGTTCATTTTACAACAGATGAAGTTAACCCATGTGAAAGTAATTCATGTCAAAATGGTGGAACATGTGAACTTGTTGTCAACAGAAGCACACTCACTGTCCACTCTCATTGCAGCTGCCAGATAGGGTTCTCCGGACAATACTGCGAAAAATGTGTGTTGTTACATTTTTTTCTGTATTTAGTGATCATTTACTATAAAGAGAAACAAGTTTGTTATGATATATCATGACATACTTTTTAATGTAACATTGGTGAAAGCGTTCATTTTATGATGTTAAAATTTTTCCGGCATGAAACCAAAACAAAAGATTACAAATTTCAAAGACCCAACGATAAATTTCTATTATGTCGTTCCATGAGATATCACATTTCTGAATTGGTTCGGCCATTGCTGCAAACTAAAAGATGATACCTATTTTGTTCGTTTGTATATTAGATATAATACAAATCAGATCCTATCTAATAGTAATTATACATCTACAAAACCCTTGGTTTACTTTTGAGGTTTATTTTTGGTTTACTCCGTATATAATAGAATAGACCAAGACTAAACCCAAAGTAAACCCAGAGTAAACCAAGAGAAGACAAAAACAGTAAACCCTGATCAGAAGTATACCCCTGAAGGAAGACGTTACGTGTGTATTTGGAATATACAACGGACAGGAAGTACTCTCTGTAAGATTGTAAAAATAAGAACATTATCAGCTTCACACTTCAATTCGTAAAGTGGACCCCGAATGAAAACCCAAAGTAAACCTAGAGTGAACCCAAAGTAAATCCCGAGTGGACACAAAATGTCAAGCTCCAAGTAAACCCCGAAAGTAAACCGGAGTTAGGTTCGGGTCTTCTCTGCTTTTAGGTTGGTTTTGATCGGTACTTTACTGTCCGATTCAGTTCGCCTGTAATGACAAAATGACAATAACAAAATGTCAACCATCTCAGATATCCATAAAGCGTAATACGAATTTAAAGCAGAGCAACACGGACCTCCAAAAAGGTAGATGGAGGATCAGATGCCTAGGAGGGGTGAGCTTTCCCTGCTGACCTGTCGTACCCGCCTATGGCTCATTGTTAATCACATAATAAAATAACAATTGTTGATTTTTGTCTGTTTTTTTTCTCAATATGATGATGAAGCTATGCTCGGAGCAGTATATTCTACTTATCGGGTAGCTATATTATCGTATTGATCCCACAAATTAAACAGCAATATTTGTACAATTACTGAATTGGAGCCTGAATAGAAATTGATTGGATCATTATTAATATTATTAATATTATTATTATTATCATAATCATCATTATTGTTATTATTTATAAAGAAAGTTAAGGCTCTGATGTTAAAGTATTATATTTCCATGTTCACAGATATCTGTACCGATAAAAGTTGTCTGAATGGAGTGTGTTTCCCATTGTCGTCCTCGACATACACGTGTGATTGCGACGAGGGTTGGAGCGGGGACAGATGTGATATATGTGGGTCAAATATCTTACCTTTCGATTTCAACTATTTACAAGTTCTTTTTTTTCAAAATTCAAAAGAGCAGAACAAATATATGTGTTTATGTTGTATGTATTTTTCTTTTCTTTCGCCCTAGTTGTCAGCAAGTGAATATGACTCCGTGTTAAATTAGTTTTTATTAACTATCTTTATCAAAAAAGTGTACATATTTCTTGTGCAATTTAAATACGAATTGAACTGTTTGCACTTTAAAGGGATATATATACTGTCCAAAATTTCTAACGCCACATTTTTATTTTTTTATTATTTACAAAAAATCAACATCAATTTTTAAGTCGTTGCAACCATCGACTGCTGTTTAAAATGCTCAACTGTTCGTGTCGAAAAATTGTAATCGAGTAAGTAATAGCTCGACCATGACCGTTTTTGTTAAAAAGCGTGGAGTGCGTGTTCGATATGTTTCTCGGATACGTTTTTCAAAAGGACTCGCTTCGATCAATTTCCTATCTTTAAGTAGTTGTAAAAGACTTATAAACAATTCAGAAAAATGAAGTGCTCCTCTGCCCAAGAACTTTCAAGGCCAGTTGGCGTGGTCCAAGGAGAGCTCGGATCACAATTGGTTTGTTTCCTTTCACAACATTTGCTGTAATTACTTTTAACCTTTAAAAAGGAGGTCCTAAACAATATTACAACTTTTCCTAATTCATAATTTTCATCACAGATCGCTAGATTTTTAGACACCACTAAATCATTCGAAGACTTCGCCGGAAGTTCAATACAACCGGAAGTGTTGAAGACTCACCATGAAGGCCAAAATGTCTTGTAACAACAGGTCAACATTACCGCTTCATAAGAGTAACTCACCTTTCCGATAGACACCGTACAGCACGCGCAACTGCTAAGCACATTTTAGACCAAATCCATGGCCTTTATAGGCGGAACGATAAAAATCCAAGAGAGAGATAGGTCCTCAGCATCCGAATATCGCAGAATTAGTCCATATTACATATGAAATAACCTTCCACAAAGTTGTTTTGAATTCAATCATGGGATCTCTATGGAATGATATTATTAGTGCAAATGAGAAACGTATGAGGTATTCATGTTGTAATTTTTATATCATAGGTACCTCTACCTTCTTGATTTTTTTATAAAGCCCTTGATTAAATTTTGATTAAGGTTTTCATGAAATGCTTTAATATTATTTATGTTTGCTATGATCAAAATAATTAGAATTACGAACCGTATAATACAGACACTTGCATGGGGCGTTAGAAATTTTGACTAGTATATATAGCCTTAAATAATCGCATACAGCAGTATAGTCCACGTTTAATTTGCACGATACATTATGCATTATTTCTTTGCTGTAAAAGGTATATAACGCAATATTCATTATTTTAAAGAAAAGCGGGTGACACAAATTGAAACATATATTATTGAATGGGTGTTTTCTAATAGATACATGTGCTAATGTCAAGTGCAATCAAGGCCGCTGTGAAGCTTTATCTGAAACAGAAACACGGTGTGTCTGTGATAATGGCTGGTATGGACTATTCTGTGATATAAGTACAAGTGAGTATTAATATTGACCACTGTCACATTAGTTATTGCACCATTATTTTATAAGTATTCATTGTTGAGATTTTCTTCTATAACTTTCATATCAAAAACACATTTAGTTATCGGTATATACGCAAACCTCTGACATGAAACAATTATTTCTGATTTCTTTCCATTTCTAAGACCCATGTGACTATATGCCCTGTAAGCACGGCGTGTGTGAAGTAATGTCGATAACAGAGGCCCGGTGTGTTTGCAACAGCATACATTGGATTGGAAAATATTGCGATATACGTAAGTTATTATACAAATGTATTCATAAATACCTGTACATATGAACAAAAGTGTGTTTATGACAATCAAATTGCATTCATCCCTTTATGTTGCTTATGTGTCAGACATCAATGTTTATATCATCATTTCAGGAATGTTTAAACCTCGAGTGTAGAGCCTGTAACAACCACGTCAAAACTATGGAAACCATGTTAACTTTAAAATTATAACAATGGTTAAGTTTACTATCTACTGGATTTTGTTGAATGCACCTCTGCATCTTTTCAACTCAACTGAAGCTTTGTATTGGATTTTTGTTAGTTAAAAACAACTAATTGCTCTTGATGACTTTATAATTTCTTTTGGTTAATATTTTTTTATTGTGACCAGTTTATTGATAAGATAAACATAAGGAATGTATCGTCATTAATGCTATTAAATTAATAGTGAAAGTGCATACCAATTCTATGATTTTCTTCTATTTTCTTTTCTTTCTTTTTTTCTTTTGGGTTGTTTAAGAGAAACAAGTTATGGAAATTGACAAATAAGCAAAAAAAAAATATATTATATTAAACGCAAACTGTGATAGATGTAAACATGTGATGCTCCCGTCCCTTTCCGCCTATACAAAAGAGAAAGAAATACATAACAGTATAATCAAATTGATCAAACACGTTGAAGCCGTCTATAGTGCCATGTACATTCATATCTAAGTTTGAGTATAAGGAAAAGACCAAGATCTAAAATTCATATGGGACAATATTGAAAGCATAAAAAAATACCACCATCAATTTTTTGAAGATAAATTTCAAAAACGATTAGTTCGAACATTTGGATTTACCTGCGTGTATAGAAATGTAAAGTTATGCGATGTTAATTGATCTTATTTGACTCACTTTGCAAGCGTGTTTACACTTACAAGGTATATTTAGTGAAAATAACACTACTCTGTTAACAAAAATTAGTTCAGCCTAAACACCCTATTTTTCAAATTACCTATGTTAATTTTTTTAGAACCATTAATGGCAAGTTTCATTATTCTAAGGGGTTGTCATTCCTTAAACATACAATTTGTGATGCAATATACATCTTGACCAAAGTAAGGAACGATCTACAAAAATTGAAGCTTACAAATCATTTTATTTCGTTAACATGAAAAGGGATAGAAAAAACCATAATTTTACAAATATTCTAAAAAACGTTTTCATTCAAAAGCGGTAGTTTATTATATCATGCTAGCTTGATCTGCTATTACAATGTAATAGTGTATGGAATGCCATGTTCTGGCTAGGCAAAGGGGCATCTACACAGGGATTTTTTTTTACAATAATAATCCTCTAATGGAAAAAAATCACAAGATGACTGCCCCCCCCCCCGAAAAAAAAACAAGTATTGTTATTGTTGCCACTTTAGTGGTTGTGAGCTCCTTTTTGAATCATCTATTTTGACTTTTATTCATTCAAAATAAATACAGATAATACAACCTTTTAAAATGGAAAAACAAGCAATTGTGTTATTTTGTCTTTTTGATGAAAGATGATTAATGGACATTACATATTAAAGATGGTGCAGAACGAGCCATTTCCTACGGAAATAATTCATTTACTAAAGCAAAAAAATACACACCATTCAGGACATTAACGTTTACCGGTTGTAAATTTCATCAAGTCGTACAGTCTCTTTCTTTATGGCAGGAGTTTCGATTTTTGTATCATAGTAGCTTGAAATGGATAATGACCTTCAAAGAACTGGAAGGACAATTAGCCCGATGGCTGTATACATTATCAAAGTATGACCTTGAGATTCGTTACCGAGCTGGAAAAAACACACGCAAATGCCGACGCGCTTTTGAGAATTGATTATGAAACTAATAAGGAATACTCTAAATCAGAGAGAAGACCAGTAGAAGTGATCACAATTGCAACGAATTTAACATATTTTTAAGCAGCAATTAAGAGAATGTTGAAGTGATAGAGTGTTTAAAAAACGTTCATAGACCAGAATGGGACTAAGTATAAACATACAGGACTAGTTTGAAAGAATACTGGGCTCAGTTCGACCAGCTGTCGTTAAAATACAATATGTTGTACCGAAAAACATTTACAAACAAAGGTGAAGTAGGGATTAATTAATTCATATTTTATAAAAGGTAATATAATATGGCACATAATAGTTCCATTATAACATATGTACATGTATCCACCATTTGCAATTGGTACATGCAGTAAAATACGTCACACACACAGGTACTCTGAATTTGACATTAGGATATGCTTGAGTTTCTGATTGATCATATCTATGTAGTGTTTGGAAATCAAGGCTTCCAATAATCTGAATGATTTCCCATGGATACCAATTGTGCCTCATTGTTAGAAGACCAATTTTAGAATGCTCATGAAGCAGAATTTTTTCAAAAACTCGTACGTGAAGAAAATAAATTACTCGTCTTCAACTTAACATTCAGGTATATCGACGACATGTTATCAATTAACAATTGTTATTTCCATTCTAACATCGACTCGATATGTCCCAGTGAACTTGTAATAAAAGATACCACAGAGTCTGCGTCATCTGTTTCATATTTGGATATTTTACTGGAAGTGGAAATTGATTATAACCTGACAACACAATTTTATAGTAAACGCGATGACTTCAATGTTTCTATAGTCAACTTGTTTTTACTTATGTAGCAATATATCTTGATTACCTGCATATGGTGTTCTTGTCTCTCATTTAATTCGATATGCAAGGGCGTGCTCTTTGTATGAACAGTTTCTAAGGCGAGACAAGCTACTGAGAAACAATTTGATAAAACAAGACTATCAACAGTCTCGTTTGAAGCCATCTTTTAATAAATTCTATGATCGATACAACGACCATGTCAGCAAATACAATATCCCACTGGAGCAGACGGCGGGTGTGACCGGTCAGCAGAGAATGTTTAATCCTCCAAGGCACCTGATCCTACCTCTATCTTTTGGAGATCCATATTGCTTTCCTTTGTATTTGTGTTTAGTTTTATGGATTCTTGAAACGGTTGACGGTTTGCTTTTGTCATTTTCTTTCACCGGTAATTGGTGATATTGTTAGTTATAGAATGAAAGTTTTAAAATAATGTATGCATTTAAACATTAAAAAAAAATATCTGATTTCTTATCGTAGATCTATTGTAAATGTATATAAATCAATATTATTGAAAATATTACGTGCTGGAACGGCACCGTGATCATCAATACCCTAATAGTTTTGTAAGTGTGTATTTGTGTTATCGGGTATTTAGTGTGACCAGAGGTCACGTGTGAGTTTTTGACTGGTTCTTGGAACTGCTGAAAAAAGCCGCGTGTGAGTCCGCGTGTGATAAACGTTAGTCGTTGGAGCCAAGTGTGTCCGTCTGTCGGATATATCATCTTTGTCATACTGTGTTTTCATCATTCTTTTCATTTAATACATATTTTAAAACGTATCTGGAGTTATTCTTGGATCTCAAGTCTTACATTTGGTGGCAGCGTGGAGCTTGGAACTTACGTGCGTGAAACGTTTGGAGTACGACAGCGATGGCGGCGTCCAGTGATCAGAAGATGCCGATGTTCGACCCGAAGTCTATGACTTTCGCCCAGTACATTGACGATGTTTTCGAAATCAAGTCTTGGGGATTTGATTGGGACGCTAACAAGAAACTGAAGCAGTTGGCGCTTATTTTACCAACCGGATGGTGCACGAAAGTATTCCGTGATATTCATAATGACAATAAGAAGTCATACGACTTGTTGAAGGCAGCGCTGATCAAGGAAATAGATCGCACGGACGAGAAACGGCAGACAGCTGCATCGGATTTCCACAAGATTACACAGAAACCCGGTGAGTCTATTGATGATTATGGACATAGAATATACCGTAAATGTGAAGAGGCCTACCCGAATTTCGCTAAGGGAAACCGGTCCGAACTTTGTGCACATCGATTTGTTGAAGGTATTTACAACCCAAAGCTGAAGGACCAGCTACAGCTTGTGATTTGTCAGGAGCCTAAGATGCCCAAGTTTGACAATCTGATAGATGTAGCTAGACGGCTAGCAGATACGGACACTCAGAGTTCTAAACCCTCTTCGAATGTGTTTCATCTGAGATGTAATTATTGTCACAGAGTTGGACATTTTGCTAAGAAGTGTCACAAACGACAGAGGGATCAACAGGACAAGCAAGACAAGAGAAAACCAGACGACTGGGTGAAAAGTGCTAAGTGTTATTCTTGTTCACGTCGAGGACATTTGGCCAAGAACTGTCCAAACAAAGATTACCGTGGTCCACAGAGAAATGGAAAAGTCAATGAAGTTCATGATTCGTCTTCGAATGATGCGTATCCGACAAAGTCCGTGAAGATTGGACAACTCGTCACTAATGCAGTCATTGATTCAGGAGCATCCGTCTCGTGTATTTCATACACAATGCTTTGTGAGGCATTTCCGCATGGCTTTGACTTGACCGATACTACTGCAGTTTTAACTGGTCCGTCATCATTACCGTTAAAGACTAGTGGTGTTGTGAAAACCTACATTTGTTTTGATGACAACGTAGTACCTTGTTCCTTACATGTGCTTGATGTGGACAATGATACATTTCTTATCGGTTGGGACGTTATGTGTAATTTTGACCAAGTCACACTTAAGCCTCAAGAGAATTCAGTGGAGTTCGGATCAGTGATTGAACAGAACTCAGAGTCAGTTATGAATGTCCGTCTGATGGAAAACTCTGTCATTCCACCATTATCACAGAGTGTGTTGCGTGTGGCAGTCGATTGTTCGTCTAGTTCGTCTGTCCTCATTGAACGTTTGAGTGAGTTTGAAGAGAAATCTGGATTACTGCTTGGTCGCACAGTGTCGTCCACAGAAAACCCAAGGATTATTGTGATGAACCCAGATACCTACAGTAAGTCTGTTTACAAAGCCCAGACAGTTGGATTGGCTACAGAAGTGAAAGATCACATGAGTACCTTAGATGATAGTAACATTGATCAGACAGAGTGTATAAATGTTAATCATGTGTCGTGTGAAAATTCTGTCAAACCTTCATGGAACATTGGTCAGTTAGATGAAGAGCCCAAGTCCAAGTTATTGAATTTGTTGTCAAGATACAAAGCGGATGTGTTTACTGGACTAGGATGTGCTCGTCAATATCCCTATGAACTGAAACTGAAAAAAGATGCTGATCTGTCTAAAGTGAGATCTCGTAGATACAGGTTCAACCCTAAAATGTCTGCTGAAATTGAAAGTCAAGTACAGTCAATGTTACAGTCGGGAGTGATTGAACACAGCAAAACTGACATTTTGTCGCCTATTGTTCTTGCACGGAAACGCGATGGAACTCAACGATTTTGCCTCGATTTTCGTTCTCTTAACACTGAACTTCAGGATGAAACTTTCCCTTTGATGACCCCACAGGAGGCGATGATGCACCTGAAAAACTCCAAGTTCTTCAGTGTAATTGACATGTGTTCCGCTTTCAACCAGATTCCTTTGACGGAGGACAGTCGTCGTCTTACTGGATTTCAGACATCTTCTGGTGTGTATCAGTTTCAGAGACTGTGTTTTGGTTTGAAAGTTGCACCGCTTGCATTTCAGAGAGTAATGCACCATGTTATAGGCAGCTTAGGATTTGAGCATGTACTTATCTATCTTGATGATTGTCTCATTCACACCTCCACATTAGAGGAACATTTACAGACCCTAGAAAAAGTGTTTGACTGTTTCAAAAGTGCAGGACTTACACTACGAACAGAGAAGTGTCATTTCTTTATGGAAAGTGTCAATTATTTGGGATTCAAGTTATCTGAAAAGGGTATTCAGCCCGGAGATAAAGGCCTGACAGCAATCAGAGATTACCCCATACCAAGGACATGGGAAGAGGTCCGATCCTTTCTAGGACTTTGTACATATTTTATGTGTTTCATACCAAACTACTCAGATATTGCCTTACCATTGAGCAAACTCGTTGAATCGAAGCGATACATTTGGAATTCGTGTACCGAATCTGCTTTTCAAGTATTACGTCAGTCTTTGATGTCATCACCTGTTCTGAAACACCCTGATTTTAGTGACACAGCTAACATACTCATTGTGCAGACTGATGCTAGTGATACTGGACTGGCTGGTGTATTATTGCAAGCTGATGATCATGGACTCGAACATGCAATCACATATGCCTCGAAAAAACTTACCAAGACAGAACGCAACTACTCTACCATTCATCGTGAAGCTTTAGCTATCATATGGGCAATTCGAAAGTTTCGAGATTATGTGTATGGCCGGAAGTTTCTTCTCAGAACGGATCACAAACCTTTGACTTTTATTATGACTTCATCAAAACCAAAATGTTCGCGTTGGGCACTCGAATTGAGCGAATATCAGTTTGATATGGAACATGTGAAAGGATGTGACAATGCGGTTAGTGACGCGTTAAGTCGTGCCCCTATAGAAGACGATGAGATTGAGTTACCTGTTATGGCAGTGACCCGTCAGATGCGAGCTAAAGTGGACATTATCGAGAAATGTCATTCCGTAGGACATTTTGGTGCTCAGAGAACTTGGGAACTAACCAAACTCGTCAACGATAAGATTACCCTATCAGAAGTTCAAGACTACATTGCACAGTGCAAAACCTGTGTAGAAGGACCCCATTGTGTTCCAAAGAGTCCCTTAGGTGTGACTGTCACAGCATCCACCCCATGGGAAATTCTTCATTGTGATTTTGTTGGTCCGCTCCCTAGATCAAAGTCTGCATGTGAATACATTTTCACATTGATGGATGACCTTACCCGTTTCGTTATTGCGTGGCCGTTGCGTGCTGCGACTGTGTATACCACTATCACCATTTTAGACAGATTGTTCTCCATTCTAGGACCACCTCGTGTGTTACATTCAGACAACGGATCCGTCTTTACAGCAAAAGACTTTGCATCGTTTTGTGAACGATGGAGTGTGAAGCAAAGTTTTACACCTATTGTCCGTCCACAAGCTAACCCTGTGGAGCGCTCACATAGAACCCTGAAAAGTTCGCTACAGAAAGCAGCTACCTCAGAAGACGATTGGGATTCCGTACTTCCGGAAATTGTTCTCGCTCATAATTCCGTACCAAACAGAACAACAAGGATTCCACCATTTTATGCACTATATGGTCGTCAGAGTTCTGTGTCACAGCTTTTTCTGGATCCAGAGGAGAATGTGATTCAGCGTGAGGAGGAAGAAAGTATGCGCGAAATATGGGACTTTTGTCATGACAACCATATGAAGGCAAAAGAATCGCGTCAACAAGATACAGCGACTCGACCTTCTCGAGAGTTTAGTGTTGGTGACCGAGTAGCACTCAAGACTTTAAGTGGCCCGAAATTCCGGAAAACCCATTTCCAGACTGGTTTTCGCGTGACCAAAGTGTATGGTGATTTCCTGCGCATCCATTCAAATGACCGTGTCAATAGACAGACAATTATCGTTAGCAAGGACTTAATTGTTCCTGATGATTCCGTTTGAATTAACTGTTAACTTACAATTTGCATTTTATTAACTTTTTAATTGATTTATTGTAAACGCTTCTTAAGGGGGGAGGAAGTGTAAGTGTGTATTTGTGTTATCGGGTATTTAGTGTGACCAGAGGTCACGTGTGAGTTTTTGACTGGTTCTTGGAACTGCTGAAAAAAGCCGCGTGTGAGTCCGCGTGTGATAAACGTTAGTCGTTGGAGCCAAGTGTGTCCGTCTGTCGGATATATCATCTTTGTCATACTGTGTTTTCATCATTCTTTTCATTTAATACATATTTTAAAACGTATCTGGAGTTATTCTTGGATCTCAAGTCTTACAGTTTCAATACATTGAAAAATAGTTTTATCTTCTTCCTTGCATTTCATAGTTATGAATTAGGTGAACATATATTTAACCGTGTTAAGTTCCATTGTACTTCTTACAGTTTCTTAGTAAGGTATGCTTTGTACTTGTTTTCACTGTAGACCAAATATCGTAACTCCTTTTAAAAATATGCACACGTGTAATTACATATAACTTATTGTTACAAACTGAATGGAAGTACAAATTTTTTAAGTAAACAAAAATAAATACAAACACATTACATTAAGTAAATAGCCAATGGTGTACAGTATATAAAAACAGCCATACATGTAACTATGAGCTACTGTTGAACACTGAAAGCGGGCTGATGCTTGGATCGGTTTCAATATCCGTCGCATGTTAAAAATATTTATCCATTGATCACATTTGATTTAATTGTCATAAAGTTAATGCCTGTTGTTTGTAAATTAAGCACAATATTGAGTAGAGGCTGTAATTATTTTTGGCTTAAAAAGGTTTGAATATTAAGGACTGATGGGATGATCTTAATGGTGCCTAAAAGGTTGCTTGAATATAGTTTTTAAGCTGCCTTTAAGCACCTTTTTACGGTTTTCTTCAAGTCTCATTTAAGCCATTTTAAGCA
The DNA here is from genome assembly GCA_015776775.1 of Magallana hongkongensis. Classification (NCBI taxonomy): domain Eukaryota; kingdom Metazoa; phylum Mollusca; class Bivalvia; order Ostreida; family Ostreidae; genus Magallana; species Magallana hongkongensis. The sequence goes on along the minus strand of VIAA01000046.1, from coordinate 549,762 downwards.
GCATATATAGCTCAAAGGTGGCTGAAAGAATTTCAGCTACCACTATGTGCTTTTTAAATATCTTTAAAAACTTAAAGGTGGTCATTTATCATGTGTTAATCTTTAACTGTTTGTGTTTCGTTTATACACGAAGATTACATGTAAAAAAAAAAGTATATCCAATCATCTGAACAGAATAATTGTGAAATTTAGTCAATACATAGACAATGCTTCAATTTATTTATTGAATTTGATTTTTTAAAATGTTGTCATAGCATTGAGCAAAAACATGCTAGTGTAGACTTGCAATTGATATTGAACCCTTAAAGTACCCATTGATAAAAAATATAAGCCAATAAGGTCGTTTTTACGTTTTTATATCTAACGGCGATGCACGTTCGTCTCTATATTTTTTTTTCGAAAATCGTTGTAATCCCAAGAGTGTTCTTATGTAAACAAAGTAATAAAAATAAATGCAAATGAAATAAATTCAAATTGCATAGTACATTAAAAACGAACTCAAACGCTTTTATTTATATAATCTGGTCCACGTATCTTTACAATCTGTGAAAAAAACTTGCATCATCATAATGAGTGAATAGTTCGTATGGTTCATTCAGGTATGTATGTAATCAGTATTTCAAAAAAATTGATAGAATCCGGGCGGTGTCAAAATGCGGAAGACATCTCTTATCTTAGTGGTGACTTGCATAATATTGTCTATGATTTTAGAATGTAGAGTAGTATCTTCTGAAAGTAAGTAAATACTTAAATTTAGACTTACGGTTGGAGTTGTAAAATTTGGTTTGTTACTAAGTTCAATGTCATGAGTAAAATGTGTTCTAAATACAAAAACATATCAAAAGAATAAATAATTTTTGGCATAGCATTCAATATTTCATTTATGTTATTGAATCAGGCTCCTAAAAATGGACTTATTGCAACCCCGCTATAAGATTTATGGAAGAGCTATGGTATTGACTTAAAATTAAGATTGTATTTGTGAATCAATATCATTGTGCACTTTTCTGTTGGTTTTTTTTTTCACTTCATTATAAAGATAATCGTTGACAGACAGTTCAAACATATTTTTTTATATTGACCTAATATTGATGTTATATTTTTAAATTTAATACATGATTAAATAGTGTACTGTAAATGCATCAGTGTTTTCATCTTTCTTTTTTTTGTATTTTTGGTTGGTTAAATTTTGACCATATAATTTTTTTTAGATGTCAATAAAAACCTAATTCTTCCATATATGTAGTGTCGGTGTCATTCAATAATGTTTTTTGTTTGTTTGAAAGAGTTTTATTATTCATAATATTTTTACAGTAAGTAAAATATCTGCCCTGTTTTGCCCCCCCCCCCCCCCAACCAATCCCCTAAGTAATAAGGAAAAAGTCAGTTTTAACCTGAACTTAACCGAAGATTTGAATGAGCTTTTCTTATCACCTTTTGTCTTTTTTTTCCCTTCCGTTCTTCTGGCTGTTTATTTGTCTGCCCTGTCCCTTAGTATGTTAAGGAGAATGTGCCGTCATCATGAACATTTGAGGACAACATGTACAAAATGTACAAGATGGACATACTTTCCCCTTAAGTTTTCCGTCTACGCTTTTCATAGATGTGTAGCCAAAAGACCTATTTTTTAATAGCCGCTTCCTGACGAAAACCTATCTGAAGAGTAATAGTGGGGAGGAATGATAGAGATCATGAATGGAAAGAAAATAAGGAATTGTTTTTAAAAATAGTTTAAATTATCTATCATCTATCTATCTATCTATCTATCTATCTATCTATCTATCTATCTATATATATATGTGTGTGTATGAAAAAAATCACAACACCGAAATAAACTCAACTAGTTCAACATCAATCATCAATTATTCAAACAAAAACAATACCACTTTAAACAATGTTAGTGCCGTTTTATCTAAAAGGTGTGGTCCCTATGCTTGCATAAAATGGTTTTTAAGCATTCTATCGCTTACAAAAACATATAATTATTGTATTACAACTTGTTTACTATCTCTTTTTTTAGAATATTTGTTGAATGAATCATTGGCGTCGATGCAAAGCTTAAAGAATATAACCTCAGACACACAGACACATTAAATACATTTGCAATTCAATTTGTTTGTTACCATGTTGTCACCACCTCAAACGATAATCCAAAGTACTTTTCTATAGCTTCAAAATTGTTTAAGTACTCTTATAGTATATCAAAACACCCTTAAACAATAAACGTTAATTTAAATCAACAGTCCATGTACGATGATTTATTACTTTGTTAGACTATTTTCTGTAGTTCTTAAGGCAAGGTATGCTTCATGTTTTAACATGCATTTGTTATCTGACATAATAGCCATTCGTTTTTAAGCACGTTATTATTTTCATAAAATCATTTTTTTTGGCGTCAAAATGAAAGCAACTTTTTTGAAAATTGCTATAGGCCCTATAATGCATGTTATTTTAAGCTATATTGAAATGCAGAAATTCGCATAGTGCGAATAACAACGTATCATCATTATATTTTATCATGAATCAATTGATTTCATTTAAGTACAAATGCATAAAAGAAAACAAAAATAATATGCACTGTTTTTGGTATCTCGATTTTCGAACTAGCATTGTTGGGCTCTTTACAAAAAAAAATGTACATCCACACAATTGACAAACAAAAATAACAATTTACTCATAACATTTTTTTTTGGAATAAAAACAAATCAATTATCACATAAAATATAAACCCTCAGAACTGTAAATTGAGCGTTAAACGCAAATAACAATATTGAGATGAATTCAAGAAGCATTTCATTTACATGCTGTTCTTTTTGGCATTTTATTGTTATGAATATTAATTAATTACCACCCGGTGGTTTGAAAATTGTTGTGTCATAGCCATCTTGAAAAACAGTGGAGTAAATATGGCATGTAAAAAGATATAAATTTAAAGCAAGATATGGAGTATACGTGTACAACTACGACACGAATCCGAACTTGTCAAAATGCAGAAAACGTCCTCATTCATTGTAATTTGTGTTGTGGCTATTTTCCTATCAGAAATCTTCATCAAAATCTATAGATGGTAAGTGATGTTAATTTGTTTTGTTTTTGCTTTGTATATCCACGCATGATTCTAGACTTTGAATGCATACAAGTCGAAAGGAATAGATTAGATAATATCTAAATATTAAGCTAGCAAAACATAACTGAAAAAAAAATCTTTACAAGTGTGATTTTTAATTTTATTTTGTGTTATTAACATTTAGTGGCTGATTTTATTAATGAAGATTTTTTTTTTTGGAGTTAAAACTTGATAAGAATCGATCTTACTTTTTGATGAAGAGAAAATACCATGATATTGTTTTTTGGTTTTTTTTTTTTTTGTAAGTTAAAATTTTGCAAAATACAAATCTTAACTCATTATCTAAGCAATACGTTCTATCATTTACTTATTATAAGACACACCTTATAGTATCATTTAGGTATACCAGTGTTTGTTTTAGGGCAATCTACGCCAAATGCAAATTCTCGACAAAAAAGATCAGGCAATAGAAATTATGAAAGAAAGTTTGATCCAAAGGAGATTGAAAAGGTGTCTCTTTATTATTCTATTAATTATTTAGTTAAATTTATTTAACACTTCGTTTATTTATTATTCTTCAGTACATGTAACTTATTCATGCAATAGCTTTGCGATTTTATTTTGTGTTAGCCCCTTCTAGATGAAAACTCAATTGAACAGGAATATGCTGACAGAATGCTCGTGTATATTGATGGAAAGAAAACAAAGGTAACTAATTATGTCATATGATTATGCTGGCATATATCAATGTCATATCTTATATCATAAATGGAAAAAATCAATACTAGGTAGTCGCTAGACAGTCCATTGATATTTGGTCGAAACAATAACGGTGAATATATTCAATGTTAATATTTAGTAAATGCGTTTACATTGACTGTTTAAATAATCTATGAAGTGATATCTTTATCTGATGAGTTTTTGAAAAAACACTTAATCATTTCCTTTGTAAATGTGCACATTTATATACTGTGCATTCCTTATTTCGCGGAAATACTTAATGTTGAAATCCTGCCCTTTGGTATCAGATTGCGAAAACATAAAATCGCGAACATGGAATTGCAATCTCAATAGTTTTATAGTTCTCAACTTTGGAAAATTAAAGCGATATTTTAAAATCTGTTGTTCATCGTGATTTTTCGCGAATATCAATTTATCGCGATTAATTAGGAATCTACAGTAAATTTGAAAGAAGCGCTTAACCTTGGTTATAAAAATTTCATACAGATACATAAACATGCCAATGACAAATGCTATAAATGTTAATGTGATGTCCGACTGCATTACCAACCTTTTGTCTCTAAATTTTCCAAAATGTCTTATTTGCATTTTTTCTCCAAAAACTAGCATTGCATTTACAGTTTAATTGAAAAATAAGTTGAACGTTAAGGATATCCGCTCTGCTTACTTGCAGATTGCAACATTCATAAAAAGTTTTCAAATAGTAAACAATAACGTTTAATATAAATATTAGCCTAACAAAAAAAAGTTTAGACATATAATGTGGAAGCATTAGAATTTGTGGCAGATTTACGTTATGTTATTTGTAAGTAGCTTTCACAACAATTTTACATTCTTGGCGAAAAGAAATGTTTAAAGATTTTATTTTTCTGGAACTGAAAAGCAACGCATCCAGAAAATGACAACCACAAGAATACGCAAAACAATGCATACAAAAAGTGTCCTCCATGAGCTTAAATTATTCTACAGTAATCGTTAATGACCTAAATGCCTTTTTTAAGGCCAACATTACTCAAATCATTTCAATTAGCAATCTAATCCGTTAATTAATCATAATATAAACTTAGTTGGTTCATTCAAATTCATCAGGGGTCAACCATGTGTCCACTTCAATTATTAGATGATTTAGCCCAAAAGTTGTTCTCTTTCGTTCGCATGATGTAATTGTATCTGCTGTGTTTCAGCCCAAGAATCTTAACAGGAAAAGAAAACAACATATGGTAGCCGAACAGCTCGAACATCATCAAAGGCCGGTACGTTTTACTAAAACTGGACTTTTTTATTTGTTGATAGAAATGTAAGTGATAGACCCTGACACGCATTGTTTTGAAAACCAACTAAATACCCCAAAACACAAGATCTCTACATTTCTCAAAAATTGATAAATGGAAAAATACCGTGCATTGATTGTTCTTTTTATGCTGCCCACAAATACCCGATCAAAGGTAAAAAGAAAATTAAAGCAAAGAAAAGACACATATTATATAATTTATAATATAGTTACAGACTGTCATCATTTGAATGTTTATAAATGATATCATTTTTAATGTGGTTGACTTATTTTATTCTTACAGAAAGAAAAGAAGAGAACCTTTGTAAAGGAAAATGGAGTCAAATGGCCAGATAAGATCATCCCCTATGATCTCTTTTATTGGACCTTTAGGAACTGTACTTACAACTATGTACAGTACCGATCAGACCCAACCTAAGACCAGAGTAAACCCCAACTGAAGCATGGGTCTACCTTTGGGATATACTTTGCAATTGGGTTTACTCTGGGTTTACTTTAGGTTTACTCGGGGTTTACTTTGGGTTTATTTGAAAATCGCTTTTTGGGTCAACTGTACACACTAAAGTGTGAAACAGACCACTAATTTATCTTTTCATCCTACTGTCTGTAATTCTTGCCCCTTGTGTATTCCGAATTCACAGTTAACATCTGTTTTCAGTGTGGTACTTCTGATCGGGGTTTACTCTCTGTGTCCACTCTGGGTTTACTTTGGGTTTACTCTAATGAACCTTAAGTAAACCCAGAGTAAACCCAGAAAGTAAACCCAGGGTTTAATTAGGGTTTTCTTTCCGTTAGGTTGGGTCTGATCGGTAATGTATGTGTTGATAAGTGCTTATTGGTGCATGATGAAAAAAAAATAATTCATGTATCTAATCGGCTGTTCTGGAATTTTTTTTTTTTTAAAGGGACTTGGACACCACTTTAGCTCAACATTTTGTTTCTTATTTTTTAGATATAAAATGGTTTACTTGCATATTTTGAATTAATGACCAAAATTTTTAATGTTATAATTTAAGTTATAAAAGAGATACAGAGGTAAGAATCTATTGTTATGTAAACAGAGCTCGTGTCTTATATTTACAAATAATGTTAAGTATGGTATTACAATTTCTTCGACAAAATAACTCGTTAGAAACACGATAAACTTGTTCAATGTGTTTATGAAATATATTATCAATAAAAAAAGCTACATTTGGTTGACACTTATAGCGATAAATCACATATACATGTATAAACAATAACAAGGATCAGGCTTTGTTTACAAATCAAAAAATTCCAAATTGTATATTGCTCATAATTCAATATCTGACTTTCGAAAGTTTTATAAAGTTTTATATAAAGTACTAATATCAGCCATTCTAAACAATAAAAAGAAGAAACAAAATCTAAAATTTTGAGCTCAAATCGTGTCCAAGTCCCTTTAAAAACTAAAATAAAAAACCTATTTAACTTTTGAACATTCATTGTATTTGCAACTTCATCTTACGTGTAAGAAAGATTTGTGTTAGTGAAATTTCACTCAGATAAACGTAGACATTTTAATTTGTAATGAAAATTATCTGGGATTTTAAACTTCATTGAATGTAGAATAATTTTTTGATTTGCTTTTAAAAAAATATTCTTAAGAGTTTGCAAGGGCAAAAGCATCGTAAATAATTCTCGCTGCGAACCAGTTCTTGCCATGAGGGGTAATACCAACACAATAAAACACCACTTATAAAACATATGTGTCGCTGCGAACCATTTCACCACCTTGCTTTGTTTTCAGTACCCTCAGTGACAATAGTTTAATCAGTTCATAAATATTATAGTTCATAGTAAACTATTGTATGCTATCAAAATCATTTTCCATTCCAAAGACAAGTTAGAAATGTGATTGATATGGCTGATTTACATACCTTATCTTTTAGCAACACACTTTCAAGATACGTTTGCGGAAGCCGTCAGACGATTTAATGAGGCCGGGTGTGTTCAGTGGGTAAAACACACCCTCCAACCTGTTTATGTTAAAGTAATGAACAATCGAGGCCCGTAAGTTGAACACGAATAAAGTTCCGAAGATATATAAAATGTCATCTTATATTAAAACTAGATTATATATATATATATATATATATATATATATATATATATATATATATATATATATATATATATATATAAAAATTAAATAAGAAAACACGAAAAACGTTCAATATAGCTTAAGGATGACGTTTACTCAGAATGAAAAAAAAATCCACTGATGATAAGGAAAAACCATCTATTGTGTGTTATAGGCCTTTGCTTGTATTGTTATTGTTCACTTTCAGAAAAGTAGGTCAATGACCTACTTTTTGAGTTAATGGCCATTGAATATTTATTGTAAATTCAAGAAAAATCCCATAAAATTTTACACTACGATTGAGATTTTCTTAATTATAAAAATATTACAGATAATTAAACACTTTAAAAAATAAGATACAGTTAACGAATGGTAGTGGCACTAAATAAGTACACAACATTAAGATTTCAGCATCAATTTTTAAAAATAATTCAGTCCGAATTTCCTCTATCAGTTTTTAAATTCCTAACCATTTTTGATTCAATTTTACAAAAAATTGAATGATGATAATACAAAAACATTTATGATAATGAACTACTTATATTGACCTTATTCTGTTGGCATAAAATTTATATGAGGTCAATGACCAAAATTTTGAGATATGATGTCTTTTATGGTTTTTAAGCATTTTTCAATATTATTATTATTCGTGCCATAAGATTATTTTAATGAATAAGTGGGGTAAAACCAACGGAAAATATGCAAAATTACGTAGACTTAAATATAAAATCCAAACTTTTAATATTAGACTACTGCCAAAAACCTTTTAGCAGAAAACAAAATCTGCAAAATTTAGTCCGAATTTCCTCTGTTTGGCTAAAAGTCAATTTTTGTTTGAGCATAATTCCATAATAAAGTAAAATTATTGAATGTTTTGTCAATAATAATTCATTTCATAAATACTTTTTGTGTTTAGAACAAATTTTACTCATTAAATTGAACTTTTTAACAATCGGAATTTGAGAACTCAAACCCTGAATAAATAACACCCTTAAGCGCTTTCATTTTAAAATCTTCAGAAGCTATATAATGGTAACATAGTAACGTGACGTCAAAAAACTTGAACGTTGAACGGCAATGTCTATTATGACGTCATAGTTAGATTTAGCGGAAAAAATATAATTTGCAACATAGTATATAACATACAATTCAATACATTGTTATTACAGACAGTTCAATTTGGGTTTAAAAATACGGATGAACTGTTTTTCTTTTTCTCTTCTTTGCACATTACTGTCACTCAACAGTTTGTAAAATGGAAAGATTTTAAACTGTTTGTTGAATTGTTTACAATTTGAAAGTGTATTGTTTGTTTACAAACTGTTGAGTGACAGTAATGTGCAAAGAAGAGAAAAAGAAAAACAGTTCATCCGTATTTTTAAACCCAAATTGAACTGTCTGTAATAACAATGTATTGAATTGTATGTTATGTAATAGAATAAAATCGCTTATTCTGTTCAAGTTCTTTATTTCAATTAAATATTAAATTTATTGGCAATGAGCTACTATATAAACAAAATAACTCATATTACAAATAGACACACACAGAAACACTAAAAAATTAATAATACACAATTTGCATTTACTTCAAAATATGACATCAACGAACCTCCAATATATGGCGGCGGTGCCACACACAGTCAATTAGTAGACTAGCGCACTCACTTGCAACAGGTATGACTGTATATAATAAAAAACCACCATATATATTTATGCTTAAATCTAAAAATACTACAGACTTATTAGAAGTTATCTCAAATCGCTATACATTTCTCTAAACAGTCTGCATATAAAACAATTTTATTATTCTCACATAAATGATATTTAAATTACTGTGTATGGAATATAATACAAATGAATAGTTATTCCAAACATGAAAATAACTCTCTTACCGTAAATAATGTAAGGTACTAGTATCACTCACACGTTTCACCCGTTTCACACCTGAACACTCTCAAGGGCGTCAGCGAAGTGAGACTCCGTATAAACTTGTTAGACTAGTTTAAATCTCAAATATTATAATAAGTAAATAAATAATTTCACAAATTAGTCTCACTTTGCTGATTATCATAATAGAATCGAAAACAACTAGATAAATGTTCAAAAGATATTTTTAATAAGTTTAAAGAAACATAATCTCTAAAAAAAGAATTTGCGCTGAACAGAAACTCTATAAATAGAATAAACACAGGTAAAATATACGGTACGCGATTCGCGCAAATACCACGTATAGTTTTAACCATTACATATCTCCCCCGCGCAATTATGTTGATGCCCTCATCAACAAACATATAAAACTGGATACCCATTCAAAAAAAATCTATGTACAATCATCTGAGTTTGACCTGTTTTTCATATGCAAGTATTCTGAAAACGTTTGACTTAAGCTTGCGCTTAGACTTGCACCTAATGCTGCTACAGCATTTCCGAAATCCTGAAACTCAGAACTAGAAGAATCTGCATTTACTGACATGTTTCTGGATAACACTGATTTAGGCAAATTGAAAGGGTTGGGATGCTTACCCGCCGTTGACCTATTAGAGCGTCTAAGAGGTATTTCTTGCCCATGTCCAGCAGAAACATTATTGTCAGTGGGACTCTGACCCGGGGTAAATTGCAATGGAGAATCTAAAATATCAGACTGCTTGTTCTCTGCAATATTATCTTCCGGAGGCATCGACTCTTGTTTATTATCGTTTTCATCTAAACTTACCTGAGATTCTGGATCAGGGTTATCTCCTTCATTCTCTATTTCTGTAACTTCGAATGTCTTTATCTCCTCGTCTGAGTCAGGCTCGTCACAAAGGTCAATATCATTTTGGGCTTTTTCCTTAGTATCTAAGATCTCGTTCCTGTGTAGAACTTTTACATCATCATACCCATCCGCCGACTTAACCTTGTAAACATTTTCTTGCAATTTCTCAGTTATGATATAAGGATCTGGTTTCCACACATCTTGTATTTTGTTCCTACCTTGTACATGATTTCTCAAGAGAACCTTTGTTCCGACATCAATAGAGCAAGGAGTAGATTTCCTCTCATGGAACTCGCGTCGTTTTTCTGCACTTTTTTCTGTGTTTTTCTCAGCAGCAGCCCATGCGTATCGAAGGCGTTCTCTGTGTGTATGTAACCATTCATCTACTTCGAAGGACTCGCTGTCATTGTTGATCCCTAGTAAGAAATCTACGGGTAATTTCGGTTCTCTTCCATAAAGGAGATAATAAGGGGAAAAACCTGTAGAAGAATGAGGAGTAACATTATACACATAAACAAGTTCTGGTAAATACATTGTCCACTTTCTCTTTTGATCTGCGTCGAGAGTTCTCAACCTGTCGTGCAGTGTCCTGTTAAATCTTTCGCATTGCGAATTTCCCTCAGGATGATATGGCGTGCTACGTGACTTCTTAATACCATATATTTTACATAGCTCCTTCACGACCTCACCTTCAAAATTCCTACCTTGATCACTGTGCAATCGACTAGGGATACCAATCTTATGAAACCATTCATTGACCAAGTGTTTAGCAACTGTTGAAGCTTTCTGATTTTTTGTAGGAATAGCCATTGTGTATTTTGTAAACACGTCTGTAAGAACCAAAACGTTTTCAAACCCATCTGAAGTTTTCTCTAACAGAGTAAAATCCATTGCCAAAATCTCTAAAGGTCTCTTTGCTAATAAATTACCTAGTGATGGTCTAATGGTAGGGATCGGTGTCTTAGCGATCATGCATCTTTCACATCTTTCAATCCATCTTACAACATCTGCTATCATTCCTGGCCAGTAGCATCTTTTCTTTATAAGTGCCATTGTTCTCTCACGACCTTGGTGTCCGGAACTATCATGCAAAGACTCCATTATATGTGGTCTAAGACATTCTGGTATAGCTAATTGCAAATACTCACCGTCCAAGCCTCTACTGGTCATGTACAACACACCATTTTTCCGTTGTAACAAATGAAACTTTCGAAGAAATTTCCTCACCTCTCTCCTTTCTCTTGAAATTTGTCTGGAAGTTGGTTTGTGACCAGTTTCCAACCATTGGAAAACTCTGTTGATATCTGGATCCTCCGTTTGAAGTTTTCTGAGTTCCTCATTTGTATATCCTGGTAAAATGGGGGTTAATTCCTTTCTTTCAATGATGTCAAGATCTTTGTCCGTTTCAAGTCTCTGATAATCTGTAATAATTTCTCTTAAAGAAGTAGATTGTGAGAAATCTGCTAAAATCTCTTCTGAATTACTTTCGCGGTACATTCTGCTAAGACTATCTGCATTTTTGTTCGCTTTTCCCGATCTATATCTGATATCAAAATTAAACTGTGCCAGCTCAGATGCCCATCTTAACTCACTAGCAGCTAATTTTGATGTCTTAAGGTAGCTAAGAGGGTTGTTGTCTGTGTATACAATAAAACTGCTACCCAGTAAATAGTCTCGAAACTTTTCGGTTATCGCCCATTTGAGTGCAAGTAACTCTAATTTCATTGAGCTATAATTCGACATGTTTCTCTCACCTGGTCTGAGACTTCTAGATGCATAAGAGATGACTACTTTTCCGGACTCCTGTTGCTGACTCAGAACTGCGCCCAATCCATCATAACTCGCATCAGTTTCAACAATAAATGGAGAGCTGAAGTTTGGAAAGCCTAAAACTGGAGTGCTCGTTAAACATGATTTAAGCTTTTCAAATGCATTGTCACAATCTGCATTCCATTTTTGTTTGAACGGAATTTCTTTTGTTACCATTTTCGTACCTGTGACCTTCTTCTCCTGTTTAGTTAAAACAGAATGAAGCGGAGCAGCAATCTGACTAAACCCCTTAATAAATTTCCGATAGTACCCGGCTAACCCTAAAAATGAACGAAGATCTTTTTCTGTCTGAGGTGTTTTCCAGTCTTTAATAACAGCAATTTTATCAGGGTTAACTTTGACACCATCTTCACTGACAACATGACCTAAATAATTCACTTCCTTGTGAAAAAAATGACACTTTGACGGTTTGATTTTTAGATTGTGAGCTCTTAACCTGTCAAACACAAATACAAGCCGTTCTAAATGTTCATCGAAAGACTGAGAAAAAATGAGAATATCATCGAGGTACAAAAGAAGAATTTCAAAATTCTTGTCACCCAAACAAGCTTCCATTAACCTTTGGAACGTACTTGGACTATTGCAAAGACCAAAAGGCATGCGAACAAACTCATACAAACCCAAAGGACCAACTCTAAAAGCTGTTTTGTGACAGTCATGCTCATCCATCTGTACCTGATAGAAACCCTGTGCCAGATCTAAAGTAGAAAAGAACTTTGCTCCATGAAGTGCATCCAATGCTTCTTCAATCCTTGGAATAGGAAACGCATCTTTTATCGTCTTAAGATTGAGTCGTCGATAGTCAACGCAAAGTCGTAAACTTCCGTCTTTCTTGCGCACTAGGACAACGGCAGCACCATAGGGACTTGTGCTTGGTCGGATTATGCCTTGCTTCAGGAGAGTCTGGATGTGCGACTTCACTTCCTCGATCTGATTAGGAGGGATGCGTCTATGTGGTAGTTTGATAGGGACTTCATCTGATGTAAGAATCTTATGTTTGACAGTATCAGTAAACCCTAAATCGTCACTGTTCTTAGAAAAAACATCCGGTGAGTATTTAGAATTGAAATTAATCTTTCTTTCTCCTCAACTGATAAATTTTCTCCAACATCTACTTCTACACCATGAATCTGAATCGCATTCTTTGTACTGACAACTGCTTTGACATCATGATCTTTCCCTTTTTGAATACTTTCTATAGACACATTGATCTCTTGATTCCTTACCTCTATTTCTGCATGACAGTTCGGCTGGCTAGCAAACTCAACCTCTACATCATGAAGTATACCAAGCCTGGATTTCGGATTCAACCAAACATCTTCGTCTCCTATGTTAACGACTCTGACTGGGATCTTGCCGTTCTCTACATCTGCGTAGGTATCAATCAATAAGGTGTTTTTAGGAAGAGTGCCATAATTACCGTGTACTGCTTGTACCAAACCACTAAAGTTTCTAGAATTCTGACGTGTAGTACCTATAACAACTTTCATTGAATTGGCTGGTATTTTTATAGGATCTTGACCTGCAACTTTGACAAAACTCAACTTTTTGGAACCTGAAATTGACGTACTCATTTCAAATATCGACAACGTATTCAACAACTGATCGTTATGTTCAGTGACTGAATATAAATTTTGCTCAACCTGTTCCTTTAAAATACGGAAGAAATTACTTCCGAGTACTCCGGGAACTTGCAACTTTTTCTGCTTACCGTATTGGTCTGTGGTATCATTGACAACCAGTACACCAACATTTGGCACAGAACCATGCGCAGTGTCTATCACTACCTCAATATAACCAATGTATGGTATAGGCAAGTGATTGGCGCCAGACACTTTCATCCATTTTGTTACGTCAATCAATTTGGGTTCAGATTTTAACAGATCTCGAAAGTAAGACTCGGTTATTGTAGATACCTGTGAACCAGTGTCAATTAGACACGAAATTGGCTTACCTTCAATCTGTACCGTTACGACAGGACATTGTCCTATAGCTCTATCTATGATTCTCTGATCAATTGAGTCTTTCGTCTCTGCTCTCTCGTCCGCTGGGCGACTCTCTACAACAGACGCTTCTCGTTTAAAGGAAGATTAGAGAACGATGCCCCCTGTGACTTACCTTTGCGCGAAAAACTACTGGTGTCTAACTGAGTACTACAGTCTTGCTCTTTATGCCCCTTCCCACCACAACGAAAACATGTTAAATGGGACTGTCTAACATTTGGAAATTGTCTACCTTGCAAATACTTATTTTCATACTGTGGTTTACTTGTTTTCATGGCTTCAGACAATTTTTTCAATTCTTTCTGATTTTCATCAATTTGCGTTTGCTGAAGTTTCAATATTTTTAAAATTTCTGACAATTGATCTTCACTCTGATCTTTAACAACCTTTGATTTAACACTTTCCTGTGAAGTGATTTCATGTGCAGAAAATGATTTGCTAAGTGGTTCATTTTTATAGTCTTCAGACCATTGTAACACTTTTTGTCTAAACTCACCAAATGACATAGCCTTCTTTTCGAATGAGAACCGTCGTATCTCTCTTCGGAGAGATGAATCTCTAATGCCCTCAACAAACCGTTCTTTCAACATTTCATCAAAATCGGTAACCGCGTTTTCATCTTTTGCCACGATCTTATCAAGAAGTTTCATTAAGGCTAACGAATAATTTTGCAGCGACTCGCCGTGTTTTTGATCTCGTTGATAGAATTGTTGTTGCAGCGCTCCGAGAGTTTCTGTACTTGCAAAAACACTCTTAATGATTTCTAAGATTTTCTCTGCTGTATCTCTCTCTAGTCTTGGTCTCAACCTTATTTCATCTTTAGCTTGACCACCTAAGTTATCCATTAAAAAATCTATCCTAGCATCATTGTCATTGATAACTTTCAAATGTTGCCTAGCATCATCAAGCCATTCTGCTACATCAGGGTCACTCTCTTTCACAGGTCTCCCACACAACCTTGCAATCTTCTTCTCTCTCGCAACAAACACAGTTTTATTTGGATTTGAATCCCTCTTTTGTTTCATTTCTTCATCTTTCAAACTTAATTCATGCTCTGCTTTCTTTAACCTTCGATGTAGTAATAATACCTCACTTTCTAACTGGTCAGACTTTTCTCTTTCACGGTCAAATAATTCTTTGATTTCGTTTTTAGTAGGCATTTTCAAATACAAATCAATGCACAAAAAAACAATGTTATAAGTGAGTTTACAGTTAATAATAGGTGCAATTGTTGTTTATCACCTCAATGGGCGTTGATTGTTGATTGGAACACGCGCACTGTAATGAGGATGGAATGTCCAAGGTCCTTGACAATGTATCGTTGCGTTGAGAACGGTGTTTGTACGTAGTTCTTGATATCAGTTGACCGTTAGTCTATGATGATCATCGAAGTATTGTCAACACAATAACAGGGTCATCAGCCAAAATTGCCACAGCCACATCAGATCACAACGTTGAGCGTCTTCACAGTGTATGGACCCTAACCGTAACTCATTGCCAATTAAAATGTTTGAAATCCTGTCCACGACGCCATTTTGTAATAGAATAAAATCGCTTATTCTGTTCAAGTTCTTTATTTCAATTAAATATTAAATTTATTGGCAATGAGCTACTATATAAACAAAATAACTCATATTACAAATAGACACACACAGAAACACTAAAAAATTGATAATACACAATTTGCATTAACTTCAAAATATGACATCAACGAACCTCCAATATATGGCGGCGGTGCCACACACAGTCAATTAGTAGACTAGCGCACTCACTTGCAACAGGTATGACTGTATATAATAAAAAAACCACCATATATATTTAT
Source organism: Magallana hongkongensis (assembly GCA_015776775.1). Taxonomy (NCBI): domain Eukaryota; kingdom Metazoa; phylum Mollusca; class Bivalvia; order Ostreida; family Ostreidae; genus Magallana; species Magallana hongkongensis. The sequence goes on along the minus strand of VIAA01000046.1, from coordinate 534,152 downwards.
GCTTAAATCTAAAAATACTACAGACTTATTAGAAGTTATCTCAAATCGCTATACATTTCTCTAAACAGTCTGCATATAAAACAATTTTATTATTCTCACATAAATGATATTTAAATTACTGTGTTTGGAATATAATACAAATGAATAGTTATTCCAAACATGAAAATAACTCTCTTACCGTAAATAATGTAAGGTACTAGTATCACTCACACGTTTCACCCGTTTCACACCTGAACACTCTCAAGGGCGTCAGCGAAGTGAGACTCCGTATAAACTTGTTAGACTAGTTTAAATCTCAAATATTATAATAAGTAAATATATAATTTCACAAATTAGTCTCACTTTGCTGATTATCATAATAGAATCGAAAACAACTAGATAAATGTTCAAAAGATATTTTTAATAAGTTTAAAGAAACATAATCTCTAAAAAAAGAATTTGCGCTGAACAGAAACTCTATAAATAGAATAAACACAGGTAAAATATACGGTACGCGATTCGCGCAAATACCACGTATAGTTTTAACCATTACAGTTATATACTATGTTGCAAATTATATTTTTTCCGCTAAATCTAACTATGACGTCATAATAGACATTGCCGTTCAACGTTCAAGTTTTTTGACGTCACGTTACTATGTTACCATTATATAGCTTCTGAAGATTTTAAAATGAAAGCGCTTAAGCTATATTGAACGTTTTTCGTGTTTTCTTATTTAATTTTTATCTATAACTCGCCGACCACTGTGGATTTTATTGTGTTTCAATATATATATATATATATATATATATATATATATATATATATATATATATATATATATATATATATATATATATATATATATATATATACATACATACACACACAGAAACACTACTTTTTGAAATAGGCTTGTGAAAATGTTATGCAAAACAACAAAGAAATTTTGAATATCAATTTAGGTCTTTGGATCTTAAATTTTATTATTAATTTTAAAAATATTGTCTGGATTCTAATTATTCTGGTAATGTAAAATAGTAGTGAATAACATTATATGTGTAAATGTGTATGATTTATATTTCTTTATTCAGATGTTGGGCGGACGTTGGATATAATGGATCTACACGGACCATCCGTTTGGCCGAAAAGGGGTGTCTTTATGTAAGTTAAAACCCTTCGACCCTCCTTAACTAAGCATTTCTGATCACTTTATGTGCAGCGTCAGTGTGTCTATCTGTCAGTACTTCAGTAATTTTTTTTAACCTTTTTTAGTTCATATCCTGACCAGATGGTCCAATGTTTAATTATCAATGTTTAAGTATCATTGTGTAAAGGAAATACCATTTTGTTTGAATTAAGGACCATGACCTCTTTAAAGGGGGATATAATAGATTATTGAAAACCTGGCGGCATTTTTATAAATCTTCTTATCAAACACCATTTGGCCAGAAAAAGCTGACACTTGGATAGAAGATCCTCAACTGGAGTTAATGCAAGTTTCCCAAAATCATCATCCCGAAGGGTAGTGTTGGACCACAATTTTGTTTAAACATGGTGTCGTGATTTTAACAATATAACAAAAAAATGAAACCGCGATCAGGGTGATAGGGGTCCACATTTTACATAGGAATATATTGAGAATTGATACTTTCTTCTCGAACACCATTTAGCAAGAAATAATGAAACGTGTGAGTCTATTCTGATGTGGTTCAAATCATTATCCTTTTGGGTAGGAGGTGGCCACAACGGGGCCAAAAGGTCGAATTGTTATATTGGAATATATATTGAACAATTATAATTTTTTTTTAATTAAAAGACCATTTGGTCGGAACAGCCATAATTTATTTGGAATCATCTTCTGGTGGTTTTTTTATTCAGGTTTACTCAATTCATGATCCCCAGGCGTAGAGTGGGGCCACAAGGTGTGCTTGTTAAACTCCTTCCTATTTAAATCTCTAAAAAACAATCTTAAAATTTGCCTTAAAAAAAAAACTATCACTTTAATGAAAGTAACATCAGATAATGTTGAATCCAATTTTTCAAAATTTAAGTGTGGGTTTATTTGTTTTTTGTTTGTTTGTTATAATATCATTTATATAATATCATTTATATGCTACCAAACTGCTATGTTACTGATTCTTCATTGTGGTCTCTAGACAAGTCGTGTGCCTCAAACAAATTTAATGTGTTTTATGTAGGTTAATATGATCTTGTATAGAACTGCAATGCTAAAATTGTGATAAAATATTATTCAGTTACAAAGGGGTTTTATATTTACCATGAAAATATCATAAAAAAATCCATTAATACATTATTTATCCAAACATTCTAATCAAATGTTTTGTACATATTGTACACTACTTGATAAACCTGATTCTATTATGGTTTTTGTTGTTCAGGTGAGTAATGTGACCAACTGTCCTCTTGTTTGTTGTTAATTGAACAAAAAACTCTTAAAACTGCTCATTGTAAAGCGGAGATGTTTAAGTTCAGTTGTAAAAAGAAGTTGAAAAGTTGAAAATCTATATAATATCAGTGTGTAAAATCGGTGCGGTATAGGTAAGAAATAGAAAGTAGCGTCTAAGACATTAGAAGCCAGAATCTACGTGAAACAAAATGAAAAAGTCTTGATATAAGGATTACCATTACAGACATTGGCAAAAAAAAAATTAAGAATACGTGTTAAACACAACCATCTTTAATCCATGTAGCAAATGCCAAAGTTATTGAAGTTTCAAATGTCACAAACAGGAGTGAAAGTGCATAGGTATATAGTATGCCAAACCAAAAAACATAAAAACATTAAAAAACAAAACAAAATAAAATCTTTGAAACTTATGGAACAATGTAAAATAATGTATAATATCTAATAGAGTAAAATTAGAACAGTAGTCAAAAGACTGGGTTTGCATTATGAGCAATTGAAAAGATTACGACAAAGATCATGGGGTAATTTTGAAGAGATCATAATCACTGTAAAGTGTTTTTATACGAAGCCGTTAAATCATTCATACTGCGTGTAAATCATTATATCATAAGGACACATCTTTTTTCGTTAAGAATAACACGAAACAATTAACCAATTAAAAATTAAAATGTTCGACAGAGTAATACCTACACACAAGTAACTAAAATTTCTATTTTATTGACAGGTAGACAGTATCCTGCATGAGATGCTACATATCACGGGAACTATGCATGAACAAAACAGAATAGATGATCGGAACAAAGTCATTTCATTCAACTGGCCCAATGTACCCATCGATAGTGAATATAATTTTGAAGGCTATTATCTGAACAACGCTAGAGAATACGATCTTGGATCAGTTATGCAGTATGGGTTAACGGTATAGTACATGTAGCGAGCATTAGGGGAAAAGGACTATGTGCGGTTCTTGTATTTTTTGCCCCCAAAATCAAAGTTTTAGAAAAAGCTCTAAAAATAAGGTGAAATATAGTTAAAATCATATTTGAAATAAAGGTGTAAAAGGTTATCACCAAAGTGACGTCATAATGTAGAAATGACGTCATGAAGATTGCATTATTTTGATAAATTGATGTTTTGTAGCGAAATATGGGTGTCTTCCGATGGTTTTTCGACTGGGAAACATCGAGCGCAGGCTTGCTCAAGTACCATATTTTAGTATAATGTGTATAACAATATGAAGAAAAACATATGTTAAAATCGCACTTGAGCAGACCTGTGATCTATACTTCCGAATGCATAATATAGAGCAAAAATCAGGATATTTTCATTTGATTGCAAATTTGCGGGAATTTGGCCATTTAGGTGCCGTCATAGATACACAGCGAATGAGCAATGATGACTAAAATCATTATTAAACTTATAGGCATCCTCTATACAATGATTTGTGAAGATTCTATTTTTATACGATACTATTTAAAAATTGATTGAAATCGGGGGCAGATATTTGACGATACCGCACATAGTCCTTTGAAGGACAAAGATGTTTACATAATTATGTTTGTTGTTAATAAACCATTATTTTTGTCTTTCTTTTCAGTGTGATTATAACAACTCTAATTTTACCACAATGAAAAGTAGGATATAAAAAATATGAGAAATTGACACAAAATATTGCATAATTGTGTATACTCTACATTGACAAAGGTTAAATGTTCGATGAGCAGCTAATATATTTATAACTAATGATACTATGCAACATAGGATCGCCTGAATCTTCCATAAAATAGGCGCAAGAAATAAAATGTAATAAAGTTCTTATGTTAGGCCATTTTAGATTGTTTTTCTTTTTTCAAAGAATAAAAAAAGCATTATTATGATGAGCTTAAATGTTGCTTTATAGAAGCAAGCTTATATATTAACAAGTGGATATGTTAGACAAATTGAAATTCAAAGTAAGTGTTGTCAGTCTACTTTAGTAGGTGTCAGCAATTTGTTGTTTGTAGAATGGTAATAAAACAGTCATGCGCACCAAGGACCCGGATTTGGCCTACCTGACCAGAAATAAACACGGCCTGTCATACTATGACATAGCCGTGCTGAACGCATTCTACAAATGTGCTGGTAGGCCTGCTCTTCAAATCTAGCTTATGACTCTTTTCTCTTTTGCTTAACTTAGCTAAATGAATATCTACTCTATTTTGTTTGTTTTTTTATACCTGTAGACTTCTTTGTCTAGGTCACTGTTGTTTCATATTTTTTTTATAACTGTCTTTCTTTTATTTTCGTTTTATTTATTTATATTTTATTTTATTTTTTCATTTATTTATTTATTTTTTTGTATGGGGGGGGGGAGGGTTATAAAACTATTTTAAAATTCTACCAAACTAAACAAAAGTAATCTTTGAGTACGCAAATAACTATACATGTTTAAAATACCAAGCGCATATTAATAGATTTTGAACCATTTTATAAAAAATTAATATTGCTAATGTTAAGTTATGCTAAATAGCAATGAGAGTGACAACACTCACATTAATGATAAATTATAAGAAGCCGATCGCTTTGAACTTTAAACTATTTTGCCTGTGTTATTCCCCCTGAATCGACAAGAAATTATGTAAAATAACTACGGTAAAAACATGGTGCAATGAAGGTACACATGGCCTCTGCTATCATTTTTTATTTATTTGTTTATTTATTTATTTATTTATTTATTTTTGATTTTATTTTATTTTCATCAACATGAAATAAATAGATTTAATGAAACAAAAATGTCATAAGACATGTGAAACGGAACTTGTTAGTTCTTGATAGCACTTTGTTGTATAGTATTGTAACAAAAACTGCTTCGGTCAGCAATATTGAAGATTTCACATACAATACTTGGTACATTTAAATGTCGTAGCATATAATTGGATAAGGAAATATGTTCACCTTTGAACTATAACAAAATACTAGTTAATTGAAATATTCAAATGGGTTGATATTATGAATAGGAATTCCCAACCACTCATTTATTCAATACAATATTTATTCGTTTTAAATTGAATACTTAAATAATAATGAAGATATATTAATTAAAAAATTCATTTGAAGAACCATTTCATAGCAAAAGAATTCGTATCACCAAATGGTCATCTCAAAAATTTCTTTAATAATCTGACGTTATCTATATTGCGTAGAATGCATACATTTAGTGCGGGGTGAAAACAGTACCAACACGATCCTTCTAATGATTTAAAATAATACATTATCATCTGCTGCATTCTCTGAAAAAAAATACTTAATTTTAAGTAGTAGTTTCCAACATATAATATTAAACAATAAAAGTCCAATCAAACTATTTTTTTTGAAATACCCATAATAGCAATTTGTCCATTCTCTAAAAATGATATTTTCTTTCTGTTGCGTTTTAAGATAACTGCTACAAATCCTCCAGTTTGCAAACACGAAGGTTTTGTGAAGCAGGTGCGCGGAAATTGTTCATGTGAGTGTGTGGATGGACTTCAAGGAAGAGACTGTTCAAAGCTCGACACAAGTAGTGGTAAAATTTCAAAACTCCTCGTACTTCAATTCACAGGGGCTAAACATTTTTTAACATTAATTTCAATGTAACCATAAAAAAGTGTCGAACTCTGACCCAGATTAAAGACTACCAGCTCTCTTCAAAAGCAAAATTAAAATTATGTTAAAACGGGCTTGGTCCCTTTGCTTCAGTTGTTACACAATCTATAGTTGGAACATCTAAAAGTTGAAACCAATAAAGATAAATGCATACAACGCTTTTAATATTGAATATTTCAGTAAGGTAAAGCGGGTGGTCATATTATCAAACTATCTAGAAATAAAAATCAAGCAAATAATATAATTTCCCTATTCTATACAGAAAGATTACTTGTTTGAATGCAAACCCAACTGCACTTATTTATATAAGTTAAAATATATATTACAAGGTTTTGCATTAATTTGTTAAAAAGGATGCGGAGGGTTCATTGATTTGTCAACTGGAGGTTCCGAATTAATCGACATGTATGGCTACGAGCCGGGTTTGAAGTGCACGTGGCTAATAAGGTGAATATTTTAGCAGTTTTTTTTTACTTTTAATCGAGTGTAGTTCCTAATCTTGATATAAAAAAGGTCCTAAAGTTAAGGTATCCCACTCTTCACGTTTTTGTTTCAGCAGATGATCATTATATTTTAAATGAATATGACCTTATTAATATTTAAATCGTCACAAAAAGATAATTATTTCATAATAGCACGACATTCCTTAACAAAATCCATTTGAATTCAAGAAACAAAAACAGTCTTTTTTGTTTTTATTTTTGTTTTTTTTTTCGTTTTTTGTTTGTTTTTGTTTTTGTTTTGTTTTGTTTGTTTTTTTGTTTTTTTGTTTTTTTTGTTTTTGTTTTTTTTTTTTTTTTGGGGGGGGGGGGGGGGGGCTCATGCAATTATACAGAAAATGTCCAAAATTTTTCATACCAAATGTGGCAATAATTTCACCATTGGAACCCGATATCTAAAATATAACTTCACTTACTCACATATCTAGACAAACTAGATTGATTTTAAGAAATTCTTAATATTCAAAAAAGGCAAGGTACTGACATACAAGTTGATAAAACATGACTATCAACAGTCCGGTGCGACCAGTCAACAGAAGATGTCCACTCCTTGTAGGCAACTGATCCTACCTCTATCTTTTCAGAGGTCTGTGTTGCTCTGGCTTTGAATTTGTATTTAGTTTTATGGAATTTTGAGATGGGTAACAGTTTGTTATTTTCCTTTAAAATCCAATTGTTACTATTGCAGAAGCTGCCTTATTTAAGTGAAAAAAGGTCTCATCCAAATATTATGCAGCTTCGTACATTTTTTGTAATCTTTTTTTTTCAGTAGGACAGTTGTGCATAATGAAAGACAGTATTTGAAGAAATAGGTTTGCTTAATCAAAAATACTGTCAACAAATCCTAATTAGGCTAAAATAGCATTATAGGTGCAAAATGGACACATTCAATGTGCCATAACTCTGATGCATAAATACTGTCCCCACCATTACTTTATGATTTTCTAAGTATGTTTTGTCTGCAGATTTATAAACTTCTTAAGAAATTATTGATATAACGACATCTAGAAGTGGTATACCTTAAGTGTTTTAGTAAATAATCTATCTTTTCATTTTATAGCCAAAATCATACCCCTGTTGCGTTATCCTGTTATTGTTTTTTATCTGTTCACATTTATGTAAAAAACAATTCAATATTTTTTTTTTACACATGCATTTTGGCAACCATGTAAAACAATTATAGCTATCTAACCTCTAAATTTTATATTTTAGAAAAAAAACATGTGTTTTTAGTTTACTGTACAGTACTTTTGAAAGTAAATAAATAATTTCATAGATAATGCCTAAGTAAAGTAATAAAAGATAAATGTGTTATTATCATCAATATTTCTACAAAAAAATGATATGAAATAGAAGAACGTGTAAGTTTTATATTATTTATATTAGTATATATTTCAACCGTTTTGAGTTTCCCCATCTCCATCCACAGGGTCCTGAAAGTACAAAGATTGAAGTCAACATCATTCGCCTCGATCTTCCTTATAGTACGCAGGGCGTATGTTACCACTTTGTGGAAGTTCGGGACTATCTGTCAGGATCAACAGGAAAACTGTAAGATAACAGAAAAGGATAAATAAGTATAGGTGGTTTAATAAACTGAACTCATTCTTAAAACGTTCAGTTAAATTAAACGCTTAAACGTAGTAGAACATTTTATTTAAAATACATTGGAAAGCCACAAAATGCATAAATTAGATATGTATTTTTTTTAAAATAAGAAACTTAGATCGAAAATGTGTGGGGTATGTTCATTTTCAAGCTTACAACCCTTAACGTTAACTGATGCACACGCTGTTGCTTTATTTAATCTCAACTATGGTAATATTGTTATATTGCATATTGATGAATTGCTTTATCAGATTTGATGTGTTATTCAAACCGTCATCTGATTATCGTAAATGTGCCTTAAGAGATGTTAAACTTAATTGTTTAGCTTCAACATGTGAGAATATATAAATAGCATTTTAATTTTTTACAGAATCTGTGGAAATTCAGGCGGTGAAACTTTTACAAAGCAAAATTTAGGTCCTACAAATATGATGATCGTCCGTTTTTACAGTGACCGATACGATACTGTCTCTCCCGAAAATGGATTTGAATTATCGGTGACTGCAGCGCCATCTGGTACACTTTTAAACCTTATAAATGCATGCAGAAAAAAAAACTGAAACGTAAACGTAGAAGAAAATGTTCTTCTTTTCATAGTATATTTGTGGTCCATTGTGGTATAATATGTATGTGCAGGAGGGACTAACTATTAAAAACAAAGATTATTTGGTGATAAAATATAGACTAAACTCTATTACATCTACATCAAAGCAAAACAAATACAAAATACAAAAACAAAAGTCATAAAGAATTAGTCGAAACTCACTAGGCGTAAAGACTTTTGTAGGGGTTCATATATTTTTCAATTTATGAAAAAAAACTTTGAATGTAATAAAAATACGCTTTTTCCAGTAAGATGATTCTGTTATATAAAGTTAATAACATAATTAAAGTGTCAAAAACTAAGATCTAGAATTATTTGCAAATTTAACTGAGGATGAAAAAAAATGGAAAATAAACGCGGAGACAGTGCTTTAAAGTAGCCAAAGGGAAGAAAACATAATATAATCATTATCTTATAAAATATACAGAATGAAGTATACTTTTTAAAAAGTTTGTGTTCTACACTTATTTTTAAATCTTTTTTGAAAATCGACTTTTTTTCATAGTGAAACAAAACATTCAAGTAAATAAGATGGCAAAATATTGTTTTTTATTGAATAATGATGCAAAAGTACCTACACCTAATGCTGCTTGAAGATCCACCCACAGGTTACTAAAAAATAAACTATTTAAACAAAAGCGAATTTAAAGTTGTCCCACAGCCACAAGAAATACTATAAACGTGCATATGATAGAATTAAAAAATGTAATTATAATGAAAACAGAATGCAACGCACAATTACGTAAAATACTGGAAACAAAAAAAGTTAATCGTTTGAAACACCAAAAGTCGTAAGGTGTTGAATATGTATAAAATTATAAAACTAAAGACTTATTTTTTGGAAAGCGTGCAGTAGTTCACCTTGCAAGTACCCAGCTTCTTGTGTTGATGGGGTCAATACCAAAGACTACGTATGTCTATGTACCAAAGGATATTCTGGAACCAATTGTGACAGAGTGACAGGTACATGTATACTTTGATTTATATACTGAATGCAGGATAATATTCGCCTCTTTTTTAGTATTGCTCCTTTAACACTCGTTTTCCGAGGGCAAATTTAAGTCCGGACGAATTCCAATGTCAAAAATTATCTCTTTAATAATTTAGGTCTTGGCGAATTCCACTGTCTCGTGATAAATTTCTTTAAACACAACGGTGCCTGGGTTATTTCAAGACAGGGCGAAACTGTTTGCAAGTGAAGGGGGGGGGCTACGCGGGGCTGCAAAATAACTTCCTATACATTAACATGTAATATACGAAACGTAACCGATTGTGAAATGTAACGTATAACAGGTTTTTTTCTTCTCCATATTTTCTACTGCTTTAACAGCATAAACTATTTATGCGTATCAAAATTTGTATAAGTCAAAGTCATGGTAAAAACCACGGTTATTTAAACCCATAAAGCATATTTTGTATTAAATGTACCCTGACTCACTTTCAATAATTTGAAAATCACCGCGATTTAACCGAGAATAGGTTACGTAAGGGAAAAACTGATATATGCAATAAAACATAATGATTTTTAATTGTTGGGTTATCATTTCATAGTTTTTCGTTTGCGCTTTTTAACCTAAACAGACATGGGGCTTTCCCTTTTAGATTTGATTCTTTCTTCTTTTTTTTTGTCTAGCTTCTGCAACTGTGGGGGACAGCTTTGAGGAAGACTTCACTACACTAATGACTAATTTACCACGAACGGATATCAAATGGTCTACTAATAAGGTTAATATTGATTAATGTACATAATTAGTTTTAAAAGTCAATTTGTTTTACTGGTTATTTTCTTACTCATTGTTATAATTTATCACCCGAAAAAAAAATCAAAACAAAAATCAAAACAAAACAAAACAAAAAACAAACAAAAAACAACAGAACAAAAATGGAAACAATATTAAAAAAATAATAGGCTTTAAAACCTTCATGTGTGTATATCTCAAAACAAGCAATATTAAATAGGGAAAAAATTAGCCTTACAAAATGTTTTCCAATGTTTATAAACTATTCTGTTTCAAGTTAGTTCCATTGTATATGTTGATGCTAAAATGTTTTATACCCAGTGTTTCATTGATTTAATCGTGTATATATAATACTTTATTTGCAGGGTGTAAAAATGAATGGTTTTCAAACAACTGCTTCAGATGGTTACCTCATGGCGACTCTAAGGGATTATTTTTTTACTAATAACTTCAATTTTGGACAAAAAGCGAGCATTGTAACATCTGTTGTATTCGAAAGTAAAGCTGCATTTATAACTTTATCATTTATAACTTAGTTGATATAAGACATGCATCTATTTAAAATACTACTGCAAAAAAGAAAAAAAAGTGAAAGAATAAAAGAAACCTTATATTAAACTTAAAGTTGAATATGAAACAAAAGGAACGTTTTATTCTCCTTTTTTTTGCTATTCCTCCAATCTGCACTTGTTATGATATAATTTTAGGAGCTGATCGGTGCCTTCGTTTTGATTACGGTATATCGGACTTTGATCTGACAGGTCGTCGTTCGATCACAGTGCTAATTGTTAAAATATACGAGGACCCGAAAAACCCACACCGATACGAAACTAACGTGTACAGTCAACATACTGGAAACAAATGGACAACTGTAGAAATAGATCTCCCTGGTGTGAAAGATTTGCAGGTAGAATGACATGTTTTACACAATATACCTCTATCCTGCTTATCAATTTTAATTTTGAGGCCTTAAAGGTGGGTAACTGGCTGATGCATTCGAATAAGTCAATCGTCAGCTACGCATTCATTTCACAAAACTCGCTATGTGCTCATTAAATTTGTCATTAAGGTCTTCCGTTTCCAAAGACAGACCTTATTGTTTTCTTTCGGTTTCTTTTTTCGAAATAATTTTTTTTTCAACCAATTTTGTGTACGCGATTTCTTTGAAATTAGTAGACCGATTTAAATGAAACTGTCAGATCTGATAGATAATGATCTGAACCTTTTAGGAATTTGTTTTAACGATGACGTCACTTCCTGATATTCACAATTTAACGATTTTCAGAGGGTTGGCTTGTCCAGGGGTTAACTCCTAAACGATCTATTTATTGAGTTCAAAATTTTCGGGATTGTAGACGACAGGTTGCAGATCTGACATTTGATATTTATATTGTCTTGTAACCAATAGTGTTGAAGCTTGCCATTCTCTCAACAGAGGTCGTGCTACACAAGCTTCGCTTACACCTCTGTCAACGCCGGAAAAATAGTCTGTCACCTGATCAAAACAAGCATGGCGAGCACATGGCATTGTTGATTCGCTTCTTCTGTACAATCAGCTTGAAGGGAAATCATCGACGGGCGATGACATTGAGGACACGTATAAAAACATCACAGGAGATGACTTTGCTGCTGATTTATGTAAAATCACCGATGAATCGGTAGAATACAGAAACAGATTTTTCAAACATCTGTCAAACTAGATCATGTGATCATATTTTAATGTTTACCTCCGCAAAATAGTTCTCCCAGTTACATTAAAATATATATGAATAACGGTGTTTAAGATTTTAAGATTTGTATTTAATTATTTATAATCATATTCATAGACAAAAAGAACTATTACATAGATTTTAGTTACATTTTGCCCATCGTTTAAGTTTGTACAAGAATCTTGTTCATCGGGCGTTGACAGAGGTGTAAGCGAAGCTTGTGTAGCACGACCTCTGGTGAGAGAATAGAAGCTTGCCGGAGCTGGAAAATTACGGTTAAAAAAGTGTAGTGAATTGTAATGGTTTTATTTCAATATCTCTTTTCTCGATAGTTTTTACTATAGGATGTAGAACAAAAAAGACTTTATAAAGTCAAGAGCTTTCTTTTGACATCAAGAAAAGGGGCGAGCCTTTCGAATATAGGACCAGAAAGCTCTTAACTTCTTCATTGATAACGTTTTACTGTGAAATATTTTTTATACGTTAGAGAAGCAATTATATTCATTATAACGTTATTTATCTCCACATGACAATTATATATTCCTTCGTCACGTAATTGGAAATGTTAAGGGGCCAGAAGTCCGAAACTTTGATCCTCAATATCCAAATTGGAAGAAATTTCTAAAAAGCAATATTAATCAGAAAATGTGCTTAAAATCTACAGACATATGTTGTTTGTTATCTGGACCCAAAAAGGAGTTGTAATATCGATTCTCAAAACGATCATTCCCATATATCCGAAGAACGTCTATCAAATTCTATAACTCATTGCTGATATACAAAAATACCTTTTAACTGAAATGAAGAAAAAGTATTTGATCCCACGAATAGGGAACACAAGAAGGGTTTATGGTTTTTCATCTATAACTCTTAGATCCCGTCTTCATTTCCATATATATTTCGTTGACGAAGATCAAGGGCAATGACTTGCCCTCTTCTTAAAATTGAACGGAAGACCTTCTTGTTGCTTGCAACGAATGCGTGTCCAGTTCTTATTATTAAGGTCCTCGTTTCCAACGGTATACCTTATAAAGATAATAGTGCTTCTTTTTTTCCCTCTATTTTTGGTCCACAAGATTTCTAAGAGGTGGCTGGATAGATTTTTTTGGAAAATTTCAAGAGTGACAGAAAATGATAATATCCCGAGAGTTTTTTTTTTCAACATTCTTTTTCAGTCGTCTGTTTCCTGTCCCGCGTAAAAAAAACCTTGTTTCCTCCAGATCTCAGAATTGACAACACTAAAGCATCTAAACTTTGTGGGAAGATAGACATATATTTGTAGATGTGTTTAAACTGTTTTGTTCGTCGTAACTTCCGGTCGTTACCGGAAGCACTTCAAAAATAATTATTTTTACGCATTAAATTCCTTTTCCATAGAATAATATATTAATATAAATCCATACATAGGTTATCTATGCAATGCTATATCAACCAAATAATTCAATTTCTGGTGAGATATCTTAATTATTTCAGGTAGCTTTTTAAAAACACATTCTGTACCCCCCAAGATCTCAGAAACTCTAAATAATCATGGATGCTAGACATTTGATTGAAGATGTGTTAAACTGGTTTCATATTGTCTTCCGTAACTTCTGGTCCACACAGGAAAAGTTCAAACAAATGACGTTGTTTATCGGTTTAACTTTTTTCCATTGATATTTGTTGTTATCTCGGTGAACAAAAATGTAAAAAAGGCAAGTATACAAGAAATATTTAATACAATTTACATCGAGCACTTCCGTTTGTCCGTTTCCTGTCCCGAGACAAAAAATGTTATTTCGACGACATCTCAAAAACGGTAATGACATAAACAACCAGACTATGATAGACCTATGTATGAACATGTTTTAACACTATTTTGTTTAATCCGGCGTAACTTCCGGTCGTCACAGAAGGTACACCCAATTTTGATTTTTTAAAAATAACTTGGTCATTTAGCATGGAAGTAGCATTTTAGCTATAGAAATACAAAGGCCATCTACACATAAAAAAACAAAAAAAGTTCTACTTCCGGTGAGACATCTCATATAAGTCAGTTAGCCTTCTTTAAAAAAAAAAACAAGTACCCACAAAATCTCAGAAACTGTGAGAGATCAAGACGCAAAACTTATATGGAAAATGGACATTTGATTAAACATGTGTTTAACAGGTTTCATTTGGTCGTACGTCACTTCCGGTTCTCACTCGAAGCGTTCAAGCAATCGAAGGTTTTTTTTTAACTTTATATTTTTTTAACATTTTCTCAAAGTGATGAACAATTATATACTGTAGCTAAATGTACTAAAATATTTACTTTTTATTTCTTAAATCACTTGTAATTCTAGATAAGTGTAATATTGGACAAAGAAACATTTTCTATTATATTTTTTTCACCTGCAGGTTTCGTTTGATGGTTCCTATGGACCACAAAATTTAATCCTGGATAACATTCGCATAACTCCGCTTTTGTGTAGTAAGTTTTCTTCATGTATGGTAGTTTCGATGTCCTTGTAAATGATTTCAATGAAATTTGTGTTTTAAAATAGAATGATAGCCATGCTTTAATATGACTCTTTTTGGTAAAATGAAAGTCATTTTGAGTTTATTATCTAACCTTTCACTGAATTTGTAACGTTTCAATATCAAAGAATATTAAAATATATTTGAGTTTAACTCCTTAAATTGTAAAAAAAAAAGTTTGTTCCTTAGGGTATGATTTAGTTTAATAGGTTTATTCAGATATCATATGAGAAAGATTACTCTTGTTTGAATATTTGAAATAAATGTTTAGATCTCACTTAAGTCGTGGTTATGCTACTTTTGATTTTAAAATAGATATATATCAAACACTGTTTAGATTTTAAAATTCGATCTTTTTTTAATAGATGCAAGTAATCCTTGTGACGACGTTTTTTGTCAAAATGGCGGCGAATGTGAGGTGTCTGTGGATGAAACAAAAAGTGTTTCTTTTCGCTGCAATTGCCAGTTTGGATTCTTCGGAAAGTTATGTGAACACTGTTAGTCAAAAATGCTTCTCAAGCTAAAATATTTTTTCTTTTGTAAATACAGCCTAATTATGGTATAATTTCTCATTATGATTCATAAAAAAAATAGAATATATAATGCATCAATGTTTGGTTCAATACGTCAGCATATTTTCAATTCATAAAATTGCAATAATTAAGGTAAAGAAATTAAGATAAGTACCTGTGTAAAAAAGTAAAGTTGCGGTTGTTTAAAAGGAAAAGACGTAGCATAATTATAATAATGAAAAAAATACAAAGACAGATTAATTGGTAAATTTTATAACCCTGTTAATTTCTGTGATGCAAAAACAAAATCGATCATAAACTGAAGGCCAACACTGGAAAAAAAATCTTCACAATAATTTAATGTGGAATTATATGAATTTTTATTGGTAAAAAAATGTTAGAGACTCGGACTTATCTCGGCCGTTGGTACCTTAAACCGTCGGTAGTCTAACTATTTCAAGATGATGATGTTCAACAATAACTTGCATGACACGATCATGGGGATGTAAACTCGTGGCTAAGGGTAACCTACGAAAATAACGATTATTGGTCCTCCATGAACTCTGATTTCAGCAGTAACAGTTGACACGTCTATAACAAATTGCCAATAGATACAAAAGATTAAGTAGTGATTCGATTTATTCATTGAGTGTATAACATGTAAGTAAAGTCACGGGTAATGAAATTACTTAGCTGATAGCGTCTATTTACTATACGCGTGATAGCCATAAGCGTGATTTACTGTGCTTCCATTTCTTCTGGCAGATATATGTAACAGAAACAGTTGTGGTAATGGCATATGTTTCCCGTTATCCTCTTCAACTTATACCTGTAAGTGTGATGAGGGATGGAGCGGAGACAACTGTGAAAAATGTAGGTTTTGTTCAACTTTTTAAATATCAAAATAGACCTATGCTTACATTTTTTGTGTAAAAAAACATCTTTATTGGAAATTCATGACTCTACCATCCCCGGGGGGGGGGGGGGGGGGGGGGGGGGGGGGGGCAGACAAATGTGATATATGTAGTTTAAATATCTCAACTGTCAGTTTTAACTGTTTAGAATTTTATACTGTTCAAATGTAAAAGGACAGAAAAAATATATAGTTATGCATATATGTATTGTGATGATATACAAACTATTCGAAAATAGTTAAATATACATTAGACAGGAAAGTATGCGCTCGTTTTTGTTGTTTGTTTGTTTGGTTTTTTTCCGCTCTTTTGTTCTCGCTGTCTGTCTGGCGAAATGAAGGATCGCTGATTTATACCATACTTGAGTAAATTAAAGATTAGTATATGTTTCAAAACATATTTATGCTACTTCGAGACCTGACAAATCGTTTGCAAAAACGAAGCCGAAAATATCATTGGCCGAAAAAACCCAGAATTCAGTATAATTAACTCTTAATTTAAACAATGCATTATACATTTTTTTGCTTTATAAAGCATAATGTCTAATGATTCATAGAAGGACAGATAAGAACAATTGACACAGAAATTATTGAAAGGATGACCTAACTATCTTTGATTTTAATAGATGTATGTGCTAATGTCGAGTGCAACCAAGGCCGGTGTGAGGCTCTTTCAGAAACAGAAACACGGTGTATTTGTGATAAAGGCTGGGAGGGAGAATTCTGTGATATAACGAGTGAGTCCTAACCACAGCCACATTCCCATTACCATTTTTGTCCAAATCATTTAGGAGTTATATTTCCAAATGTTGTGTTAACATGTCGATTTGCAATATCTTTAATATTCAAACAGACAAAATGAATAATAGATAATGGCACATATGCATATTTCTTGCATATAAAGTCGTTATTTCTTATTTCCATTTTTAAGACCCCTGTGATCATATGCCCTGTAAGCACGGCGTGTGTGAAGTAATGTCGACAACAGAGGCCCGATGTGTTTGCAACAACATACATTGGATTGGAAAATATTGCGATATACGTAAGTTATCATGTTGATATATGAGTAAACATTCAAGCAAGAACGTGTGTATGAAAATTAATTAACGTTTATCATTTAACTTAAGTATGTGTCTGATATCCTGTTTATATCGTTATTTTAGGGATGTTTACTCCACGACTTTAGAGTTTGTACATGTAACAACCACGACAAAACTATGGAATAGAAAAGGTTTATTGAATGACGATTTTTATCAGTTGTAAACAGGACAGAACAGTTAAGAATTATTTTATGTTAGCATCAAACTGTTATAGTTGTAAATAACTGTGGTAACATTTTCTTTTTATTGATTTTTTTTTGCATCCACCCGTGTTTTACATTTTACATGTAAGTGTAGATTTCTATTGATTAAATGTTAATTACCAAAAGTCATCTTGATGATAAAATTAACTTTACTGAGAAGGAATTGATGTTTTTAATTTGAACTTTATTTCAAAATGTGACTTGTTTATTGATTAACAAAAAGAACAACAGTAACATAGTCAATACTATAAAATGTATACTGCATTCGAATATTTATGAATCCTTTTTTCTGAATAAAAATATATTTGTAGAAAGATTATACTTATAGTATTTTTTATACTTTTAGTCTATCTAAAGAAAAATAAAGCTTTGGTACATATTGTTTTCTCTTCAGCGCTAACGGTGATATACATGTGATAATGTACACCCCCCCCCCCCCCCCAAAAAAAAAGACTAAAAAATGCATCCAATATAAAACACATTGAAGTATCGAGTACATATATATCTAACAATGAAAATTGAAAAAAGACCAAGAAATAAAATTCATTTTTGGCCAAAAATAAAAAATTAAATAAAACATAACATCGAGTAATTTCTTTTCTTTTTTTAAAGTCAAAAACAAATGGTTTAATCTTTAATTTCGAATTGCCCTAGTGTTTATAGTTGTAAAGTTACGCGATGTAAATTATACATGTGTGATTTACTTCTTTGCAACCACGTTTATCCTTGCTTGAGAAAAGACCAAGCTAAAAAATTCATTTTGGGCCAAAAATTAAAAATGAAATAAAACAAAACATCGATTAATTTTTTTTTAAAAAGGTCGGAAACGAATGGTTCAATCTATAATTTGGAATTGCCCCGGTGCTTAAAGTTGTGAAGTTACTAGTATGTCATGTAAATTTATGCTGGTGAGACTTGCTTTGCAACCACGTTAATCCTTACTTGGGATCTTTAGTTTAAAGTATATCAAAGGTCTAGAAGTCTGGAATCATGGTTAATAACACATGCCATTTAATATATTTGAGTTTGACGAGATATTGGCGCTTCTCATTGTTCGAAGATTTCTTTGATACCTACAATGATAGAATTTTTGCCGAATCTACTTTTCTCTACAATTCTGATATAATCCTATTATAATGCACGGTAGTTTAAAAAAACACTGTCAACAAGATGTAAATTTGTGTCTTTTTAATTGTAAACAAACAAAAATAAAATTCTATAAATATAAAAAAGATAAAAGCTATACTTTGAAAAACAAGCAATACACATTAATTTACTTAAGAGACAATTAAGGGTCTTCTCACGATTTCGTCTGCTTCAGATCAGCGATCAACACTTACGGTGAAGCTGGCTGTTACAATTCCGGGCATACTTGTAATGAGCATATAGGCTATTATACTTCCACTGTAACTCCGCTGTTCAACTTTGGTAACGATGAGTTTTTAATGAGCAAAAATACTTGATCAGGCCATCACAACAAGCTTCTTTAAGCATACCTATGAATAGTGCATCATCATTCTCAGCGATTTCCAAGCGGCAGATATACCATTTAAGTACCTCAATTGCTATCTAGTTACCACAGCATGTACAAAGGTCGCACAAACATCGATATACTGGGTACTTTGTCGACATACAGGATTTTTTCGCCCCATGTTATTATCGCCCCTTTCCACTTGCAAACGGTTCTGCCCCGTCTTAAATCCGCCCAGATATAGGTTTGTTTAGAGAGAGATAACTTAAGAACTTGAAATTCGCCCTGTTTTAAATTCGCCCACTGACAACGAGGGCGAAAGGGGCAAATTAAATCGGGGGCGAATATTTCCCTGTATACTGTATCATCTTTTTTCGATCGCATCCCGTTGCAATATACAATATTTTTTTTCTGTTGCGGGCATTGATGAAGTTGTCCAGTCAATTTTTCCTTTGATACGTCGATCAATTAAAAAATTGTAAAATTTATTTCTCAAATCAAGAATTTTGTCCCTAGCCATTGTTATATCCGCTTAAAAAAAACTCAATGCCCTTTTTTATTCCAGTGGTGTGTGTGGGTAATCATATGTACTGTTGTGCATCAGAAATAATACTCTGCATGCTCAGTTAAATTAGAAATATGAGGATAGAGTAGTGAACAACGTCATTTATTACATTCGCAGAAAAAATTATTCAAACGTCTGTATGTATCCCGTGTTTCTAACATTAACGATACTTTTAGATTAAAAACAACTTTTCGTAAAGTACCATTTTGTGTTTAATAAGAACGTAACATTAATGAATTCAAAATCTACTTCCATTTCCGAAAATTGACCTGACATTGTTTGACATTCACTGTATAATCACTGTGAACCTTACTGTAAATTCGCGGTACACCTACTGTACAGAGCTACTGTATCCCACTGTACTCATCCAACTAGCATATTACCCCCAATTTATGCCACTTTACGGGGTCCTGACCAGCACTGTACCCCATTAGACAGAACGACTGTACTCCACTGGACAGCACTGTACCTATCCACTGACCAGCATTGTACCGCAATTTATGAGACTGTATGGGGTACTGACCAGCACTGTACCCCACTCTACACCAGTATACAGGGTACTGACCAACACTCTGGTACTGTTACCCACTGTACTTATGTGTTTTATCCGATATAATGTTTAATCAATGATTTGAATATTTATTTCTTGCAAAATTTATATTTGAGAGGAAAAATATGAATTTATTTTTAAAAACAATTCCAAAATTGTATTGTTGAATGTTAAAACGTTTATGATTGCGTCCTAGCTCGGTCCGATACCAGTACTTTTATTTAATTTCAATCATTCAGCTTTATTAGAATGAACCTTTTTCAATTATATGTTATTAAAAATCTGCTCCTACAAAATGAACCTTTTAATTGACAAATAAGACAGACTTTTATATATCTGTAGTATGACACATATACATGCAGTAATTTGGAAGATAAAATGTTAGAATTTCAATGTTGAATAAAAACACCACACATTTCATTTACTTGAAATCTAATAGTTACGGGCATTCATTTCAAACATCATATCGTTGAGAGTCAAGATCTGAATGGTGACTTAAAAAATCTTCAGGTTTCATTAATCCCGTTTTTTATATTATAATTCATACTTATTAACATGTTAATTATTGAATATTGAAAATGTGTTTCAAAAAGGTAACACATTTTTAAGAAAACGAGCAGGGATTCCATGTATGTGTTTTATGATATGATGCATGATATATTGGCCCATCGTTTTAGCAACAACTCCATGCTGATGGACAATACTCGGAAACTTGATTAAAAAACCGTGTTTCAAAATTTCATAATTATTTGTTCTTTTACAGAAGGTCAAATATTGTATATTAAAACAGAAAAAAAACAGAGAAAAATATAATTTATTCAGCTCAATGAATACTTTTCACTACAAACTGATTAAAAATATATATGTCAGATTTTTTTTCAATAGCAAAAAATGTTAAAAAATTAAAAAGAAAATCCTTCAAAAAAAACTATCGGTGCATTTCAATTAACAGCTGGTGATTAAAGATGGGATCGGGAATGGTCCATCAATATATCTATGTGATCTCATCTCCTCTGAGTATAATGTCCGTAAATAAGAATGGATTTGAGTGCACTCTACATGAATGCTGATCCTGTCTTATCTTCGCTATTTCTTTCCATTTCCTTTACCTGGCTGTCCAGTTCCACCTGAACCGGAAGCTGGAGGACCTATAAAACAAAGTTAATTCTCCTTCAAGTCCGTAAATAAAGCGATAAAATGAGGATTTAGTAGTTTTACAAATTTTCTATGAACCAAAATAATTTAAAAGCACATATTTTCGTTGGGTCAAAATTTTGGGTTTTTTTTTCCTCAACCAAATAAAATTCTATTGGCATTTAATTTTGTAATAACCTAATTTCTTTGTATTAATTACTACTTTGGTGAAAAATTCGTCATGGATTTAATTTTGGTGATCTAGACTACCAACGATAATAACGAAATTAAATCCAACAAAAATTTCTGCTTGAACAGTATATATTAAAATTTCATATCGTTCGTGTTTTTAAGTACTGAATAATACACGTACTAAAAATATCCTCTCCTTTAATCAATCAGAATGCAGAAAGCATGAAATTGTTTTTTAAAAACACAAACAAGTTTGCCTGAGTAACACAAGAGGACAATTTAATTTGAGGTTTTCTACTAAAATAACATACCAATATCAACGCAGATCTATAATATTTTATCCTAAATTAACATAAAAAGTGTTTGAAAAAACCAATGTATGCATGCATACATTATGCAGAAAATAATTGATAATAGTTATGTCGAAACATGAAACTAAATATCAATATGCTGTATGAGGGTTATTCGGCATCATAAGCTATTATTTGTTATCAAAGGATAGAAAAAACTTAGTTAATGCAGATAAAAGTGTCATAAAAATCAACAATTATTGCATGACATACAATATGACGTCAGTTACATACATGATGATGACGTCAGTTTGATATTGTCAACAGCAATGTCTCCTCTCTGCTGCCTGCTTCTTGTTACCTCCTCTTGTGGCCTCAATGATAATCTGAAGACATAACATTAGTATTATGCTATATTTCTATATGCGGGATTAACAAATAAATCACTTTTTATTCGATCGAACGAGTATGATCTAAACGAAAATCTCTTTTTAGCAAAGGTGTACACATACATACGTAGAAGTGTTAGAGGTAAGTTTAAGTTTATAAGCCGCCCCCCCCCCCCCCCAAAAAAAAAAGAAAGAAAAATAGTTTTTATGCTTTAAAAAAAAATTCACAAACATTTTTGGTTTAAATAGTAATCACGTTGTACCCTGGTGAACATGTTACCATTTAATCATAGGATATCTGTTTTTTCGTACACGTAACTAGATGCACTTTCTCTAAAAGAACACATTTCCCAGAGAACTTTAAATTTTCTTGCTTCTTTGCATACAAATACATTTTGTTTAACAATAGAAAGCTGACCAGAAGTGTCATTGTATGAATATCTATTCATTGCAGTGACAGTGTCGTTTTATAACATTAATTCATCGGTTAAGAGTGCTCCACAAGGCCTCAAGACAATCAAAAGAAGCTGCATACCTTTGTTGAAGATGTCAGGCTAAGTTCTTTTGAGAAAGAGAACCAAGCGTTGGATTGCGCATTAGTGTATTGCTGTTGGGTCACAGCTTGAGCAGAGCCTTCCTTCGTTAAAATTCTCAGAGAACCAATGTCCCTTCCGCTCATGTGGATATTTAGACTGAGGCAATACGTTCCAGCTTAAAGGTGTATAAAATTGCAATACAATATTTTACGGTAATGCATTTCGCGCATTCATTATTTTATTTTAAAAGAAACACCATGTCTTGATTGAAATAGTGAGTATAAAATAAAATCAACAATATAAGACACGAGAAAACTGTGGACCATTCAATTTCTTATGTATTTTTGACTCATACCATGATTTGTCATAATAGGTTATAAATATTGATTATTACTCTGAACTTTCATTTACATAAAATTAAAAGTTTATGTTCATTTAAAAAGGTGTAATCGGTTCTCTCTCTGTCTCTGTCTCTCTCTCTGTCTCTCTCTCTCTCTCTCTCTCTCTCTCTCCTCTCTCTCTCTCTCTCTCTACTAAATGATTGTGTCTAAATGACGTTTACCGTTGAAGGGAATATTACTCTCCAGGCTAGCTATATCTCCCGGAGAACGATTAGTTGCCTCTGCAAACTTGTAATAACTTCCTGTAAAAGCAGAGCTAGGACCTGTTCTCCCTGTTGGGGTACCTCCCTGTGAACACAATTGTAATATGTTAT
Organism: Magallana hongkongensis; assembly: GCA_015776775.1. NCBI lineage: Eukaryota > Metazoa > Mollusca > Bivalvia > Ostreida > Ostreidae > Magallana > Magallana hongkongensis. The sequence continues at coordinate 510,889 of VIAA01000046.1, read as the reverse complement.
TTTTGTAGTGCATTGTAAAAAGCTTCCAAAACAAAAGAGCGATTCTATAGCATAAATCGTTATTCATGAAAACACGCTTGTAACGATGTGCCAGGAACAGACGTTCTCACTTCATTATAAGCGTTATCCGTTAGGTCATAAAGACGACAATCAGCGTAATGATTTCAACAAAACAAACACTAGATATGCATTTTATGTGTCGGTGTGAAGCAACACTCCAAAGAGGGCTATTGTAAACAAACCGTATTTCGGGTAAAGTCGAATTGGTCGCTGGAACTCTCAACCAGAAAACAGTTAGATTCAGTGGGAGTTTCAAAGTCGCATGTATAAGAAACCAGCTCTGTAATATTCAAACTAAATTTTATGCTCACTTTATGCAGAAAAATGTCGAGTTAAACTATTTAATTCAAATTTTAATAGTCATTTTAAATGATATGGTGACAATTTTTGTTAATTTTTATAATTCTGTTTTTATTGTTTATCATTCTTTAGAAATGTATTTCTAATACTGTAAACGTACTACATTTGGCTGTGTATTCTATTTAGCGCTTTTTGCGGAATGTGGCCCTCTACTTAATCAAATTCATCGCTAAATGCCATAAATCTATGTATAAGAATAGTCACATTCAGGAATACGCTAATTAAAATCCACGCCACATTGTTCGAAAACTAATTTCCGCCAAATATCGTACACGCCAAATACAAAACGTTTACGGTAATCAACCAAAATTTGATTGCAGTCGTAGAGTTATATGCAAGATACATAGCACATGCCCAGTTATGACTTAATGCACTGATCTTCTTTAAAAGAATCTATCCCTATCAGAATAAAGGAAAATTTGAAAAATAAAATATATAAACTCTTTTTCTTTCTATTCTTAACAATAGTTTATAGCTTAAATAACATATCCTCAAGTTTCAGAAATATAAAATGGCTATTTTTTTTTTTTTGCTACAAACCTCTTTCATTGAAATTAACTTACGTAAGTCACAAAAATCTCCAGACCAGCCGTCGTTACAGCTGCATTGAGTTTGTGTTTCAGACTGTGCCACACAGGCGCCATTGTTACAGTTTACACCAGCACAGGGATCTGTCAAATTGTAACGAAGTCATTGTTAGAAAATCCATATTTTTGACCAATTGTATAGGCACAAGGTCACAAGTATGCAGCGTTTGCAAAAGACTTATGCAATGAATTGAATCAATGTGATTTGTATTTTTTATCAGTGTACCATTGTATCATTTGTATCATCGTATCATTTGTGTCATTGTATCATTGTACCATTGTATCATTTTTGTCATTGTATCATTGTACCATTGTATCATTTGTGTCATATTCATTATCAGTGAATACCAGTATACATGTAACACATCGGTCTCACATCATTGAACTGAATCAGCTTTATCGTCTAAAAATTTTACAATTACATTGGGTCTATGTCTATGATTACAATTACATTGTCTCTGTATCTCTGATTGCAATAACATTGAGACTACGTCTTTGATTACAATTACATTGTGTTTCTGATTACATTTACAGTGGGTGTATGTCTCTGATTATAATTACATTGGGTTACAATTTACACTAGCACACGGGTTTACGAAATAAATTTTGTTTCATTTGAGTGTTACCGTGGATACATTGCTTTATATGTGTAATGGAAACTAAAGGCAATTGTTGAAATTGAAATAAATATTTTTTTTTCAACGACATCATTTCCATCTATATGTTTGTAAAAAAAAAATAGTGTAAAATTGAGAATAATCGAAATAAATGAGTGCATTCATATAGATCTGTATTTAACCTATGCCTGTTCTCCCAGAATGTACGATTGAATGAACTTAGATTTTTGTTACGTATCATTTAAAGTAATTTCTTGTAATATATGAAAGAAAATGAAAACAAGTAACATAAGAATACTATTACAATGATCATTTTAGACATCATACGTGATTTAAACCCTTTTGTAAAATATCTCTTTTCCCAAGACAGATCATTTTAATACTTTAATATAGAAAATGGCAAGAGAATACTGATTGATAAAATTTTAGATGTAAATTAATTAAATGATGTTGGAGTAAAAACAAAATATTTGTGAGCCAATGCTCATTAGCAATGCCCCCGCTTTGATGTGAATATGAAAAATAAAAGAGATTGTTACAAAAATTAATCCCACTGTATGGCACGTCTTAGCAAATGGTTTGTTAAAATTTCAAGCATATGCAATGAATAGTTGCTGAGAAATATTTGACGAAAATTGTTTTTAAAAAGTTGGCTAAAAATAAAGAAGGGCGTCATTTAACAGACAGTTGCATCTGCGATGAAGAGATGCTGCGTGAAAAATGCAACAGATTTTTTTTGTTTTTGACAGACAGACAGAAGGATGGACAGACAGATAGAAACACAAGGGTAAAACAGTATACCATCTTCTCCTTCTAAGCGGGGATATAAACACTTTGGTTAAATTAGTGTACATGAGCCATGCGTTCTCTACTCAGAATGGAATTATGTTAGTTTTATAATCGCCATTTCCATTCATATGCGAAGAAAATCAATTTCCAAATGAATTTGCTTTTTCATGGCCGTTGAACGACTTCAAATGTATACACTACAGATATTTACAAATGGCTTTCCGTATAATTTGGCTTTTTCATTTAACATACAAAATTAAATATTGGCAATCATACAACTTCTCAAATTACTTTTTTATTGTTGCATCAAGAAAACGTTCAACTCCAAAATAAGAAAAATTAATTCAATACATACATAACAAAAATGCATTAAAGAATCAATGATCAATTGACCTTCAGCTTCAATTTAAACTCACCAACGTCACAAACTGGTCCAAACCATCCAGGGTCGCAATTACACTGTGTTTGTGTTTCTGACAAAGCTTCACAACTACCTTGGTTGCAGTTCGTATTTAAACAGGGGTCTAAGAGAAATGAAAAATACATCACAATTTGTATTAATCTACTATACATTAATGAATCCATGATCAATTGACCGTCAGATTAAGTTAAAACTTACCAACGTCACAATTTGATCCAAACCATCCAGGGTCGCAATTACACTGTGTTTGTGTTTCTGACAAAGCTTCACAACTTCCTTGGTTGCAGTTCGTATTTAAACAGGGGTCTAAGAGAAATGAAAAATACATCACAATTTGTATTAATCTACTATACATTAATGAATCCATGATCAATTGACCGTCAGATTAAGTTAAAACTTACCAACGTCACAATTTGATCCAAACCATCCAGGGTCGCAATTACACTGTGTTTGTGTTTCTGACAAAGCTTCACAACTTCCTTGGTTGCAGTTCGTATTTAAACAGGGGTCTAAGGGAAATGAAAAATATATCACACTTTGTATGTATCTACTACCCCAGCCTTTAAAAAATCTATACAAATATCATAAAGTATCTCAGAACAAGCAAGTGTTTTAAAAATCAAATTCATTTTTTTAATAGCTGCCAATATGCTAGACCTCACCAAATAGTTAAATGTATCGTTTAATTGATAAACTCATTTAATTTCACAATCAACCATTGCGCAGATGTACATGGTTGTTTATTGAATAGATCTAAATAAACAAAATTAAATAATCATATGATATTATTATTTTGATATTATGTAATATTGATTTGATTCAAATAAGATGTGCGTTGTCAATTCTATTAATGTATGTTACTTTTTTGACATATAGTGTTGAACTTGATACTCATAAATTTTTCACTATAAACATTTTAACAATAGTTGAAATCTTCGTGCAACAGCTTTAATTGTAACACGAAGAAAAGATTTATCCCACTTGCAATGCGTTTGGCAAAACTGTATTGAGTGCTTATAAATACTGTATACATGGTCATTTTCGCCCGGTATAATGTTTGCCTGTTCTACACCTGCAAACAGGTTTGCCCTGTTGTGAATTTACCAGGATCCAGTTTTGTTGTGAGAAAGATAGAACCAGTTAAACAAGAGCTTGGCCTTTGGATAGTTTTGGTAAACGATAAACGTGACGTAGGCCGATCTTTTTCATTGTTGGCCACTAAGCGATGGCTCTTTGAAATTAACAAGATTTGTCTGGCTTTTGAGCTAAGACTTCTCCATCAGTGTATATTCTGCGAAAAACCAGGGTCATTTTTAACTTGTTTTGACGCAAAACATAAGTATTTTTTTTCCTTTTGAAAGTCCAAGGCCTCTTAAAATGGTTCTAACAAGAGACGTTGGAATTCGCCCAGTCTTAAATTTGTCCGCTGACAACAATGGGATGAAACTAGAACGAAGGCAAATGTTTTCCTTTTACAGTATCTACTGTAAATTTCATATTTTACGCGATTCGCAATTCCGCTTTTTGGTATCAAATCGTGAGAATATAAGATCGCGATCTCCAATTTGTTTTTGTAATTTCAAATGGTTCAAAACAGTCTGAAAAATTAGTGCGAAACTTAAAAATCCGCCAGGGTTGCTTCTCGCGAGATTACGCAGAAATTAATTCCTCGCCTTTCATTTGGAATCTACAGTAATAGATTTGCACCATTTGACCAGCACAGGCCGCTTTGACTCACCTACGTCACAGTTGGGCCCGTACCAACCAGAGTCACACTGGCAGGTGTACTCTGTAGAGGAGGTCCGGTCACAGACGCCATTGACGCAGGTGTTGCCGGAACATACGTCTAAAAAAATAACTTGATTTTTAGGAGACATGATGGTTAATAGTTAGATATATATAGTTTATTTAGTTATAAACCCTTATTAAGTAAAGATAACATATATCTATTAATAAACTTAACTTTAGGTATATATTTTTCTATATTCTTGCATAGAGCTCTTCTTTTACAAGAGATGGCCATGGCCACCAAGCTCTATTAAAAATGGCATATTTTTATCATAATCACTACATATATGTTGTGACAACTTCCTGAAAGATAGATAGATAGATAGATAGATAGATAGATAGATAGATAGATAGATAGATAGATAGATAGATAGATACTACACCAACCATTTTCGCAGAACTCCCCAGAGAATCCTAGCTGACAGTTACATTGTCCGCTCACATCACAAACTCCACCGTTCTGACAAACAACACCATCACAGGGATCTGGACCGTCTGTCAAATTGTAAATTTTGTATTTACTGCCAAGTTGTCTTGTACATTTTGTATTTAATGCCAAGTTGTCTTGTACATTTTGTATTTAATGCCAAGTTGTCATGCTGTACATTTTGTATTTACTGCCAAGTTGTCATGCTGTGCATTTTGTATTTACTGCCATCCGGTAAATTCAAAATTTACAACCTGACATGTCTACTATTTTAAGAATATCAAACACAAAATTACATTGTTATATATTGTTAAAATTTTGAAGACGTTCAGAGGTGTAGAAATGTTGTTACACAGTGATTTTGTTTATTCTTTATTTACTGCCACGTTGTCATGTTATACACTTTCTATTTACTCCAATCCGGTAAATTCAAAATTTACAACATGACATGTCTATCATTTTAAGAATATCAAACACAAAATTCATCAAACACAAACTTTATCAAACTCCATTAATATGAAGAGTTTTAGAGGTGTAGAAATCATGTAAAAGAGTGAAGATTTTTTTAACTTTTATTTATGCGTTGTCTAATGAAACAGTTTTACTTGAATTTTATACTTTCAAAAATCTCCTTGCAAATATATCACTCTGAAAAGTAGCCTCTAAGTATTCGCAGTTACTATGTATACTTGTGAAGCATAATTTGATCATATTTGTCACGAAAATATACGTTGGCGCAAACTATAAATGGAACTTTTTTCTGTTTTTTTTTAGCTAAAAATTTGAGATTTCACTTAACGACTCAGCAAGTAACGTCGTGCAAGTGTTGGCAATGTTTGAAGATGGTGTAGAGGTAACTTACTACAAAGTAGCGGGGAAATGCGGATGTTATCAACAGCCAGGCCTTGGTATCCGAATCGTCCTTCGAACTCAACCTGTAAAGTAAAGTTGAAAACATTATACATGTAGTTTGTGATCATGTTGTTTCTTACATAGAAAATGCCTATTTCCTAAGTCAAAGCGGAATGTATATATACATATGTTTATATCTCAATTGTCTTTGTCTGTGATAACGATTACGATTCAATGTTGAACCCAAACTTCTTATAACACGATTGACACAATATGGGCGTGTCTTAATGCATTACCGAAAAACGGCATTGGCTGCGCCGCGTAGTAATACATTGCATGTGCGCATTAAAAATAATGGTTTTAAAATAATGTAATTTAAGTATAGAAGTTGGAAATAATAAAAATATAAGTAAAAAGGAATCATTTTTTCAATATTATGAGGTGACAATTTCGGTTGGAGCATAGTCAAATATATCATAAAGCACTTTGACCATTCTTGGATTGACCAGGCCATGCCCGAAATTATCACCTCATACTACTCAAAGAATGATTCCTTATTCTTTAAATATATAACGCTCAAGGAAGTCCATTATATTTGAGTTCCACTTCAGCCCCGTCGGGGTTTGAGCTCAAGCCCCTTTAAACCTAACAATTAAAGCATTGAGCGGCTATTTATTTACATTTTAAAAACAGAGGTTTCAATTTTAAATTGTTTATTCTCACTATATATCTCCCATAATTCCGTGTACTTTTCTTATAAAGCTTAATATTCTTTTTTTTTTTACTCTCTCTCTCTCTCTCTCTCTCAATGTGTCATCATTCATTTATACCCTTTTAATTAACCTACTTTCATATTATTGACTGCAGGGAGGTCTATTTCGGCGGTCACCCATTCGTTGCCAGTATTGGTGATAAATTCGTTGGTACTGGGAGCCGCATCACTGTACACTCTCACTGTCAGTCTAGTGGTGTAAGTTCCTCCGATGTTATTATCGGCTATAGCGTAATCAAACCTAAGACATCGGTTGGCGCCTGAAAACCGTGTCAACAAGTCAAATGTTAAAAAAATTTTTTTTTCAGGCTACCATATCAAAAATGCTATGTTTTTAAATCCGGTTAAAAGCGTTGATCTATTGATATCTGATAATAATGATATATAATTCATGATTGAACTAAAAGAATATATACAAAGTAGTTTTGGCATACATATTAAACTTTTTTTAATGTAATGATTCAGAAAAAATCTAGAGCAATGGTGTAAATGTAAAATATTGAAATAAAAAACAGATCCCGTACTTTCAAAAACAACGGATGTCTCCATCTTTGCCACGTAATTATAATAAAATGGCGTTGAAAAGAAATTGTTGCGGAGTGCAGCCATAAGATCCCCATCAGATGCTGTTTTGTCAATAGTATTAAAACGATGGTACTGAAATGCAATGAAAGGTCAAAAAAGGTATGAGTTACGAACAGATGACCGTCACGCATTTAAAGCGCAAGCTAGAGAAATATACAGGTATGTGTGCCTATGCAGAATAAAGCTATGCCAGCCAGTCAACTAAAAGATGACTTAATTTCATATCTATGCCATTCATTGACCTTTTATACCTTTTAGCTAGAATCATTTTAATAAGGCCTTGGACTTTCAGTTGGACATAACTTTCGATTTCTTGCGTCAAAACATGTTAAAAAGTGACGCTGGTTTTAAGAGAAATATACACTGATGGAGTACTTTTAACTCAAAAGTCAGACACTTATTGCTAATTTCAAAGAGCCATAGCTGAGTGGCAGACAGTGAAATAGACAGGCCTACGTCACATTTACTGTTTGACACAACTACCGAAAGTCCAAGGTCTTGTTAAAATGGTTCTACCTTTGTGTTAACTGATTTATTTATTATGACAGAGCTTCATTCTTTGATCTGTATCAAAACATATTGGAGCAGATTTATGAACTTTGTATTTTATAGATATATTTAGTTATCAATAGAATGACACAGAAGTCCCTGTAGTCCTTTTGACGCAGAAGTAAATCAAATTTAATGTAAAACAATTTGGAATTTGTGATATGCTAATTAAGGAGGAATTTTTGAATATTTAAAAAAAAAAACCTGAATAAAAAACTGGGGAAAAACCAACCTGATAATTTAAATTCGTCACGATTAATGCAGAAAAATGTGGTTTTAAAGAAGGATCATTATCAGTTTGCATTTAGTTTTAATAAAACAAAACGTTCTTCACGTACTAGTGATTACTAGTATATTGAAACAAATAAAAAAAAACTACGAATTATACTAAATTTAAGATAAAACTGTAGAAGTTTCATAATATAAACATTGTGCTTCTTTAATAAAATAAAACTATAAGAAAACTAGATCTCGTTAGAAGTAACGACTAGTTTTTCAGTCCGATTTTGTTTTATATGATATGATGAAATATCAATACTCTCTGCGAAATCTGATATCCTGTTGAAACTAGGCTTTTTGTCTCGGGACCGGAAACGGACGAACAGAAATGATTAATAGAAATAACAGCTGGTATTCTTTTTTTTATATTTGCCTAGTGTACATATCTATTTGCCAGTCTAGATGAAACACCCAAGAAAGGTTATTAAACTTGTTAAAATTATAAATTGTTTAACCTCTTCCGGTGAGTAGCAGAAGTGATTAAACAATATAACACCCGTTACACACATCCTCAATTAATTGTCTATCATTTATAAAAATTTCGTGTCTCAATCAGTTACAGTGACTAAAATCTCGCTGGTATCAATTTTGTAAAAAGGAAAGCTACCTATGATGTTTGAGATATCTCACCGGAAGTAGAATATGTTTGCCAATATTCCATTGTATAGTTAACATATGTAAGATTTTATACTGATATATGAATTCCATGTAAAATAAATAAGATAAGGAAAAACAATAAATTTCAGAGATTCGGCCGGTTGCGATTGGAATTTAAGACGAATGAAACAAAATAATGTAAACACAAATACATTCATAGGGCGATCATCCTACAAAGTTTGGTTGTTTAAGTCGTTACCGTTTTTGAGATCTCGTGGAGTCAAGATGCTTTTTTCTACGGACAGGAAACGGACAAACGGAAGTACACAGTGAAAATAAAAGTTAGTATTTCTTAAACACTGGAGAACTGTACTTTATTGTTATCAATTTTACTAAAACTGTCAAACAAAAACAGATAAAAATTTCAAACAATTTGATCTGCTTAAACCCTACCAGTAGGAACCGAAAGTGACGATTAACAAAATGAAAGTGGTTAAATGCATTTTCTTTGAAATGCCTATCATAAATGTAAGTCTGGTATCTTATTTACATGCACTCTCTAAGATCTCGCGGGTAAAATATTTGTTTAAAAAAGACTATCTGAGATATTTGAGATATCTCACCGAAAGTAGATTGTTTTTGTTTATTTAACATAGAATATATGACATATGTAATAATTAATACTTGTATTTCAATTCTATGTAAAAATAAATTAAATTCGCAAAAAAGAAAAGAAGCGCTTCCGGTAACTACCGAAAGTTATGACAAAAAAAAAATAGTTTAAAGACAGTTAAAACTATAGGTCTAGTATCCTATAAAGCCTGAATACTCAAGTATTTATTATTTTTGGGATATCGATGTCACAAACGTTTTGTCGCGGGACAAGAAAAGGACGACTGGACACAAATTTAAAAAAAAATAAATAGATATTTATCATAGATATAGATCATTTTTTATCATCTCTGCAAATTTCAAGAAAATCTATCGAGCCATTTTGAGAAATCTTGCAGAAATCTTGCAGACAATAAAAAGGTTTTTTTTTTTAAATTCCTACCCATTTTTCACGCCCTGGCGAGCTCCAAATAATGGCAGCACTGGCGTAAAACAACATAATAGTGCACAACTTCGAACTATAGTTTACCTATCCTGAAAATTTCGTTTTCATATCTCTGATAGTTTCTGAGATCAGGTCTGCACAAAATAGGTCGTAAAAAAAATAATAATCGGTCGTAACCAGAAGTGAGAAATCGCGTGCACAAAATTTATGGGAAAAAAAAGAGGAAGAAACAGTACGAAAACAATAAGCACCTTAATTATTTTAATTATCAAGAACAAGTTTGCTGTCAATTCTGTTCAAAATCCAAGAATCTTTGTTTTAACTTTAGAGAATTCAAGAAAATCTAACCTTGTTTGTTGACCATTGGAAATCAACTTCTGATGTTCCATGCGTCATTAACGTGGTAAAATCGTCTTCAAAGCTGTCACTCACAGTTGCAGAAGCTAACAAAAAAATACAGTTGTCATGCTGTTAGCATATATAATAAACAGCAATGTTAGAAAGTTCACCGGGATATGAAGTTGGTTGGTACGTGACCAAATCTACCGAGAAGCCCTTCGGGCTTCACAGGATATGATCACGTGACCAACCAACTTCATATCCCGGTTAAATTTTTAAATTGCTGTTTATTTCTTAATTGACACTGTTAGTACTCCGATGGACATATAACATACCAGCGACTGTATCGCAGTTTGTTCCGGAGTATCCTGCAGTACAGACACAGGTGTAATCATTGATAGTGGCGCCATCTGTGCAGGTAGCAGGGTATTTACAAGGGGAACTACTGCAGGCTAAAATATAAGAAATAAAACGGTTTAGTATTAATAGCACTTATCTTAACCACAGTCAACACAAAATTAACTTGTATATAATTAGCTTTAGTCTTAACCAGATATCTGCCAAGCAAGCTCTTACAATGCATCACTGACAAGGTCAATATTATAATCAAATAATGTTGATAAATACATAATAAAAATTCGATAATGTACTCATGTGGCAAGAAAAAATGCCCCCCCCCCCCACAATAATATGTTTTGACTTCTTTTGTATTACATATTTATTCTATCAATTAGCTGAAGACATACATACACATACATGTACAATGTTAATGCCGCAAATGGTACATTTTTGTTTGCTCCTATAAAACAAAATTAATCAAAACAGTCCCTAAAAATGCATTATGGTTTTACTGGCAAAATTAAAAAATAATACTGTCATGTACAGTACATAAAGTTCATAACCCTCAATATCATTTAAAGATCGGTTAAGCGAATTCCTAGCTTATTCTTATTACATAAGTAAAAGTGCTATTTTTACCTGTAATAAAAAAAAAAGGAATGTAAAAGTATCCGAACTCAAAATTAGTCGGGTAAGTTTAGTCTGTGCAAAAGTTATTACCAGAGGGTTCAGCAGCCACGGTTAAGGAGAATCCACTTCCGGGAGAGATAGTGTTATATTGAGCGCTGTTGAATCGGACAATCATCATGTTGGTTGGACCTAGGTTCTTTTTTGTGAAACTTGCTCCACCAGAGTTGCCACAGATTCTGTTACAAAAAAATAAATTTTACATTTATAATTTTTGTTTTTTCTTGTGTATGGAGTATTTGTTTATAGTCAGTTTACTGTTGTGTTAATGTTTTAAGTGAACAGTTCTTAAGGTACTTCGTTTGCTATTTTATTTATCTAAGGAGGCTTATTGGCCAGCAACCATCAGATCTACCTTAATTTTTTAAATACTTTTTTTAATCATGAAATATTTTATAGCAAAGAAAAAATTCGATAATTTTTTATAGAAAAAAGTGAATGTTTTTCTTTATCCAGAAGGTTTCTTTTTAACGTCTAAAAATGGCACCGCCCACCCAGCCCTTTGTAATGGGGGTGTGTCAAGACGTCAAAACAAGAAAACTTTACAGACATGATATTGGTTTTCAAATGTTGAATATCAATTATGATTTTTAATATCATAGTAAACATTTCTTACAGTTTTCCTTTTGATCCTGACAGGTAGTCCCTGATTTCGATGTAATGGTAACAGTTGCCTTGGGAACTGGTCGGTAGTCCAAGACTGTCCACGTACACAGTGATCTTGGTTTTCACAGGCCCCTGTATGAAAAATATTCACGTCGTGCAGAAATTATAAGCATTCCTTATTGAACAATTCAAACGTTTATGTATTTGTTACGAATGTATAATATGCTTGCCTTGCAGTCTAATTGCATTTAATTCAGTATCGGCTAACAATGAAGAAAAAATATATTATATTTTTTCTTTTTAAATTACCAGTATATTTGTCTAGAAAAAATGTATGTTTTATCAAAATATTTTGTACATGTTTGATCTAGTTAAGGAGGTTGGTTGGTTGAAATCCTTACCATCGGATCTTTTCTAATGTTTTAAAAATATTTTAAGCTATAAACGATCATTAAGTCAAGAAAAAAATTCAAATATTTTTGCTATAAAATTTGACCAGATTCCTTTATCTTTATTCAGAGCACCTTATTAAGGAGTTTGAAATAGTTTTAAAAATGACAACAACCACCGAGCCTTCTTAACTAAAAGGTGACTTAAAGGTAACTGAAAGGTGACTTAAAGGTAACTGAAAGGTGACTTAAATGTAAATGAAAGGTGACTTAAAGGCAAATGAAAGGTGACTTAAATGTAACTGAAAAAATGCCTTTAAGGTAACTGAAAGGTGACTAACAGGTTACCGAAAGGTGACTTAAAGGTAACTGAAATGTGACTGCCTGTTTAAGGTCTGTCAATTAGTCAGTTTCCCTGACGTTTTTAGTTAACACTGAGTTGACTAAATGACAAAGGTTTAAGTTATGATTTACCTTGATCAGCCACGTACAAGTCAGACCCGTCTGGTACCCATTCATGATAATCGTGTCTGAAGCCCCAGGTGAAGTCAGGTCAATAGTTCCTCCGCATCCTTCAATATAATACACATAGAATCACGTTTACATATATATGCTAATAAACACATATACTTATGCTTTGGAACTGTCTATGCATTTCTTGGGAAATCAAATGTTTCAAGATATAAAGACATATTTAGATCACGTTTTGGCAGGAACATGCTTGGTAAATGATATGAAAGATATATAACGACAATATAACTTCACAAAACACACAAACATTTTTGCCGTGGAACTGTTTAGGAATTTCTTCTTCAAGAATCGAAAGTTCCAAATTGTAATGAAATATTAAGATCATGTTTTGACAGAAACATGCCTTAGAAATAATATGAAAGGTACACAAAGGAAACGTTTGGGAGGGTACGCTTCGCGTCGGTTGACATTGGTTTCTTCGGGGTGTCAATTTCAACTGTTACCCTCCCAATTTATATAAAAACATTGTTGTATGAAGCTTACCGCTACTCGTGTCCAGTTGTGTACAGTCTGACCCAGTAAGCCCATCCACACACTCACAGCTACATACACCATCAACCTGCTTCACAAAACCACCATTCTGACAAACGGGAGGGTTCGTACAATCATCTGCAGAGTAAAAAAAAAATTTTGTATAAACAAAACTGTGTAAGTTTTTTGACAAATACAACGTATTGCAAGCATACTAAATACAAAAAATACTGATAATACTTTTTTTTATTAATCTTAGCAAAATTGCTTCCATAATTTTGTCAAATTATCTTGATGATGTATCTGCCATGTTACAACGCACTTTGATAAATTATGCACTTTTTTTTATACAATTTTTTTTCAAAGTGCGTTAATTTTTGGAGCAAGTCAACGCATTTTGAATTTTTTTATCTTTATAAAGTGCGTTGATATCGGCGATATTATCTCACTTTGAAAAAAATTGTTTAGGGTTTAGAAGTATTACTTTTATATACAATAAATGATTGATTTAATCTTGTTAAGCTCAATGAGATATTTAAAAAAGAACCAAATGTATTCTTAGCTAACTTGATAAACAGTTTCTCGATTAGAATTGTTTCTTTTCCCATAAGATTACGTACACGTACTTTGATAATTACACTTCAGGAAAGATTCGCGAGATTTGAATTATCCAGTTATAACAAACTAATCGCATAGCAACTGCATTTTCTTTTCTTTCTCTCTGTGTGCATGTAGCATTTGATTTAAAGTGCGAATTTTTTTGTTTCAATATGCGTTGCCACACTGTCATCTATTTGTGAAAATGTTTAATTAACAGTAATTTTTTTTTACAACGAATAATATAGAAACATATTATAGAATCGTGTTCCTACAACAGATGAAACACGTGACACCTACCAGCACATCGCAACTTCTCGGGCCTTTCCGGCAGGCTCGGAAAAACGCCTCGAATGTATTAACTAGGCGTCCATGACAACCACCCTTTTAATAAAACTTGATATAAATACAATACATTTTACGATCTGTTGATGTGTGCTATAATTCGTTAAAGTAAACGATATACACTAAAATATAACACAGAAGCGACATACAATGCTGTCTAGCCAATACTTATTTTAATGGGAAGCGACTCCATTTTGTATAAAATTGTAACAACCGGTGATGTTAAATACATTCGAGGTGTTTTATCGAGCTTGCCGGAAAGGCCCGAGAAGTTGCGATTGACCTACCAGCACATCGGTAAAAGGCGTTCAGCTCAGCTTTATCATAGAAGGATAGGTCGTTCTGCGTAATTCTGGTCAAGTAGGCCAAATCTGGGTCATTGACATACATGTATGTTGTGGATCCATACTACAAACAATTAGACCAATAGTTGTCATACCCAGCAATGTGTGTAGAATTCAGTTTCAAAATTAAAAAAAAAATTATTTTTGTCGACTTGGTCATATCATTTGTAAGCCAAGGATTGCCTTTATATAAATTCGTAAAAACTGATAGTCAAAGAATTTCTGGACTAGTTAATAACCAATTTATTTTATAATAACTTGGTCTTATTTTATGTTTGAATTGTGTCACTTCCATTGTTTATAAGATACCGATTTCCTGCGGTCGTTAATCATAAAACAATTACCGGTAACGCATGATTGAACTTTGCTATTCAACCAACGTCATTTTGACTGAAAGGTAACTTAACAGTGACTGGATTGGCAAACCCATGTAATTCAGACACCATTCCAAATTTTTCAGTTAATATTCATTTGACTGAATGGCACAAGTTCACATGGCATTTTAAATTGAACCTACCGTTAACCCATACTGTAGGACAGAGCTAAGGTCGTACTCCCTCGCGTTGTATAAGGGGTAGCCTTCGTAATTCAGCTCGCTCCCGCTTGAGACTGGAGCCCAGTTAAACGAGATGATGTTTTCCCGATCTTGTATCCGGGACTGTTCGTGCATGGTACCGGCGGCGTGAAGCATTTCATGCAGAGCTGTATCAACCTAATATTAAGAAATAAACTGCAATTTAAAAATGTAATTGCAAAAATGAACTTGGTTGGTCACATGATCAGATCCTTAGGACCCCAAAATCTCGTTTGTTTTAAGCAGTCATAAAAACAATGAATTATATGTTGTTTGTCACTTGTATTTTTTCTTGATAAACCTGTAATCGGGTAATTAATAGAAAAGCAAAAAAGCTTGTATTCACGTTCATTCAACTGCAGCCAAGGATATACACGTGTATGTACATGTATCATGCCTTTTTGAAAAGTACTCACATATACGCATCCATATTCATACAGCCAGAGAGTTTGGGCGCTCCTTCTAAGATATCCAACATAGGATGCACACCTACAAAAGACATGTTCAAACATATTCAGTGTTAACACGTCCGATTTCTCCTTCACTAATTAGTTTTTCAATTATGTTATTATTACATTAGATAGGCAGTTTTAAATCAATTTATTATCGTAAACCAGCTTTCACTTGTGTACAAATACACCCCCAGCTAGTCATCAAATAATCTCGCATTGTCCCGGTCCAAATATATACTATATTTCTCTCGCAAAAATTGGTCGCCACGAACCGTATTTTCCTGAAAAATTCCTAAAAAAACAAAATCTTTGCGAAATTTTGTTGTTTTCCAGCATGTTTAATTCCACTTACCTAGCCGAATTTCCTACAACTTCGACAAAGTGAGTCTCGGAGGTGTGTGGGACCCATTTGACACACCCAGCTTCGTTAAACCGATTAACGGCCGTCGACCAAACCGAGTTGATACCGTTGGCTGCAAATAGAATGATATAACTGTATGTCAATTTATTATACATATCATATGAAAGCATTGAATGCTTTTTTTTTCTTTTTTAGGTTTTTAGGATATCGTTGGTTTTATAACACACCAAGCGGTGCAGACAAATTGAATACAACGCGTTAGCGCGGTATAATAATTAACGCACTATATTCAATATGTCTGCACGGCTTGGGGGTTATAGGACCGACGACATCCAAAATTTAGCATTCAATGCTTATATATCATATCTTCATACTGATGTCAATTTATATGAACTATGTGTGTATCATCTCTTTAAACCCATTATATTCGCTCTTAGTCAAGGATATGAAACACACATGGAACAGCCTTACTAACATGTTACATGTATTTATCTACCTTCCGCGATTTAAAACTTTGTCTTTTTTACTGACGAATTTGACGATATTTTTCATTATTACATATCAAATTGGTTATGCAAGTTTCATCATAAAGATACTCAAAACCTGTGATGACGTTTTTCTTGTGCATGCTAAGTGTTCATTATTACATATCAAATTGGTTATGCAAGTTTCTTCATAAAGATACTCATAACCCGTGATGACGTTTTTCTTGTGCACGCTAAGTATGTTCATAAGAAATTGAACGTCACATACTTTCAATGCAAACATGAGGGGATATATACACTGATTGTAAATATTTCATTCTGGTTTTTTTTTTTATTTTTTATTTTTTTTTTTGTTATTCCTAACAAAAACAAATTACATGTAACTATCAGTTTAAAAAAGGGCTACATCGTGAAATATCTTAAAATTTTGTGTTAGAAAAAACAAAAAAAAAAATGCATTATGAATAATGGATTATTTTCATTTTTTTTAATCCCCAATTTACTTACTGCTTGCATAGGTGGATGAAGAAATGGTGTATGGGATAATCCTATTCGGCCATTTGACGTTTTCTTCTGATACGAACACTCTCTTCTTTCGTTTGGTCGGTACTCTCTGTAAAGATAAATACTATGCAATGTTGTTTATCCTCCCATAAAAAGTTGTTTTTACTTGTGAACTTATACTTTTGAGTTTAAAACTACAATTAACATTTTCAAAATTTATTAATAGTTTGGATGAAACTTGGCCTCAAATCCATAAGATTGGAGATTTTTTTTTTTGGTCTCATTCATAGTTTTTCACAGCATTATTCTGTTATAAAAAAGTTATTCTTTTTAAAGTGAGCTAAACTAATTGTCATTATCCTAGCGCAGTTCATAAGTCTATGAATGGTTGTAAGATTCATTATACCGGTTCGTTTTTTCACAGCAATATTCTTTTATAAAAAAAAAGTTATTATTTTTTTTTAAAAAGTAAGCTAAACTGATTGACATTGTACTAGTGTTAGTTCATAAGTCTATGAATGGTTGTAAGCTAGATTCACTGTACCGGTTCGTTGGCTGGTCCTCGGGGATGCCTGTCCATTTGGTCAGCCTCCATTGACTTCTTCTTCTGCTTCAAATTCATATTCTTTGGCTATAACACAAACATATAACCGCATTAGTTTATATTTCAAATTGAGGGACACATACAGGAGAACTCTGGATGATGAATCAGATTTATATTTGAGATAAAATTTGTTCTTTACAACTTTTTTTATGCCATAGTCAAATTTTGATGAAGAATTGTTTTCTTTTCCTTTTTTTAACACATTTTGATCATCAATTTAATATAGAACGATATTAACAAGACCTTGGACTTTCAGTAGGACGAAGCTATCTATTTCTTTCGTCAAAACAAGTTTAGAATGACGCGGTTTCAAGCAAAATATGCACCGATTGCGTAGTCTTAGCTCAAAAGCCAGACAAATCTTGTTGATTTCAGAGAGCCATGGCTGAGTGGCCATCAATGAAATAGACAGGTCTACGTCCTGTTTAACACAACTACCCAAAGTCTATGCTCTTGTTAAAATGGTTCTAAACTAGTACTTGAAAAACAAATGACTGAAAATTTGACTTAAGTCGAAACTTTTTCATTGACCCTGTTAATGCAGTGGCTGTCGGAAGCAAATCAAAGTGAAGGGGGGGGGGGGGGGGGCGGGGGGGGGGGGGGGGCTAGACCTAACATCAGAAATCTTGACAAGCAAAAGAAAAAAAATTAAGATTCCGATTATAGTTAAACTCATCCCAAAAAATCTAAACAAGCCAAAAAAAGAAGCTAGTTTCTAAAAATCATGAAAATTAATATCACTCTTAATTTCCTTACATTACTCCCAAAACAGTGTGGGGGGGGGGGGGGGGGGGGGCATCGTAATTCAATTGATATGTAATTTTAAAAAATGACGTTTGCTGCAAGAAAAAGTTAGGAAAGTTGGGGGATGGTCCCTCCCTATTGGATGGTACGTGCTTAGTTATACCTAACTTTGCAAAATAAGTGAGAGGGCTAAGCCCCCCCCCCACACCCCCACCCCCACCCCCCCACCCTCCCCCGGTTTTGACGCCTGTGTAATGTCAAAGAGAATAACATATATCTTCAAATAGATCGGTATTTTGTATTTGTAAAGCAAAACCTATCTTAAACTTATGATTAAGTCTACATCTCTTTATTTGACATAACTTACTATGCACATTGAATAGAATTTAAACTATAAACCATGCATTCGTTTTAAGTTAAAATTACTGGCATAGTCACTTTGTTGAAACATGGTTAAAACGAAATCCAGGGTATGTGCTTTTTTCCCCGAATCTCTACTAATATTCTTAACAGTTTGTTGTAAATGTGTAAAGAGATATTATGATAGTAATATTAACAATGGCAAAGTGATTAATCTGAAAAAAAAAAAACAATTGTTTCAAGATGTTATATAATAGCATAAGCATCTCTTATTTCTGCTAAAAGTGAATTGAATTCCATGCTTAAGGTTGCCTTGCACTTAAGGAGGCCGGTTGGATCAATAAATTCTAACTGTCAGATTTGCCTTAAACTTTTTGATATAATATTTTGAGCAATCAAATTGTTATTTACTAAACAAAAATCCAAATACTTCGGCTTCAAAATTTTAGCAACTTCCTATATCTTTATATAGAGCTCTTTTTCAAAAGAAGGTAAATAAAGCCTACGCATGATCACGACCACCCAACCTCCTTAAATGATGTTAAAGATAATAAACTACAACTACAAGTTCGTTGATTCCGACTTCGTATAATCATTAACTGTACAGATGTAACGAATTACAGGTGAAGAAAGCCCCTGGTGTTAACCAGCAACTACAATTCACTGAAAATATTTTTCCGATTCAATTTTTTTTTTATCAATATTATTTTCACGATGAATCTAAACATGTACCCTCAACCAATTTCATGAACTCAACGTTATCGTTTAATTGAATAAAGTTATGGAGGTTTTTTTTTAAATTTTATCTTTGATTTCTTCCTATTTAGTATGTAAGCAGTATTGCTTCCATTAAGGTACAAACACTTTACTTTTCAAGCTAAAAATTAATGATTTTTAGTTTTCAAAAACAAATTCTTCACGCACCGATTGCCAAACGATATTTCTGACTTCAATTCTGTATTTACAAAACTGGCTTTGTTAATGGCATAAAACTATGAATGATTTTGATTTATTTTACCTTTAATGTTACCTTTTAAGTTAAGATAGTTCTTTCTTATGTGTAAGCATGCCGTATGCAATTGCATACATGGCACTTTTCAAGCATAAAACAAATTATCCAAGCACCGATTATTTAACAATAAGTCTTACGACAACTCTGTATACATAGAGTTTTGTAAGTTTTTACCTGTATCATTTTCAATGCATGTGTTACTTGTTAAGTGTTGATTTTTTTTTTTAATAGTGATCATTGCATTTAATATAGCTAGGTGCTTAGGTTCTACACAATTTTATTGTCACCGTAAATTCTGACTGGGCACGTGTAAATATCAGTAAATCAGAATAGTTTCTGCTGCTGTAAAATCTTCTTATCAAAATTAATTTTGAATATTTACGTTTTACCACGACACACGAAAATAAAAATTATCTGATCCTGCTCATCGAGATCCTACATTACCGTAAAAGAATTTTTGTAAGTGCCCGATTCTCGGAAATCCAAATACGGGCCTTCTTAAAGTGCAACAGAGACTAATCAGTTATATCAAAACTGACGCTTAAATACTTATTGCCATATATTTTTTTATCAAATTTTATGTCCCCAAACGTGAATAAACAAATATTAAGTGCAACTTTGCTTTGTTTCTTAGGGTGCCACCAAATAAGTGACCACAATTAGTCAAATCCAGTTCACTGC
The DNA here is from genome assembly GCA_015776775.1 of Magallana hongkongensis. Lineage (NCBI taxonomy): Eukaryota > Metazoa > Mollusca > Bivalvia > Ostreida > Ostreidae > Magallana > Magallana hongkongensis. The sequence continues at coordinate 490,724 of VIAA01000046.1, read as the reverse complement.
CCCTCCCCCTCCCCCCCCCCCACACCCTTCTTATCGATCGATCTTATCGATTAATCCCACCGCCCCAATTGCCGCCCCCAAAATGAAATACCTTCCAACACCCCTGCGAATTTATTGAACAAGTCTCGACGATGTTAACACTTTGAATCAATGAACAGACAAACCATATCTCATTAAAATTACATGTAGCTGTTCCACTACTATCTGCGTATCTGATTTTAATCTGACAAATTGCAAACGAAAATGATACAAGCGAGTCGTGTATGGCTGGTATTTGCCTCCGGACTCAGACTTTTAATGGGGCTTACGTGGCCAAGGTTGGCCGCATTGTTACAGACAAATAGGCGAGGTATGGTAGTCAAAGCAGGTGTTATATTTACTTAAAATGACCAGACTCCGCCAAGGTGCTGATTTTTCTATACACCGTGAAATACACGGAGCGGTAAAAAGATGTTGAAAATATATTGTATTTTGTACAAGTTTATCGTTTTAAAAATTCAATTACAAAAATTTATAAATTTATTTAATTTTATCAAATAATTGTATTGAATTGGCTTATTTAATTCCTCACGATTAAGTACTCAATGCAACTGGATTGCCACCTTACGTTTAATGACAAGCTTATAGTTTGTTGATTGGTATCAATATGGTGTCCGCCAAAATCTATGAATTTGCATGCATTATATCGTTTTACATTATTCTCGCGGTCATGGACAAACTTTTAATAACAAGACCATTCTTAATAATTTCTCAAGACAGGATATAACTAATTTCTTACAGCGATTGCTCGTGCTGTAAGTTAATCCAGCTAATACGAAATACTTTGTCTTTTGCTTATTTCCTTTACATGCAGAAATTTAGATTATTCGAAATCGTAATAATAATAATAATTGATTATTAAATTTTTGTTCCCAATAATCAAACAAAATTTTTGTAAAGAACAGTTTAATCAACAAGAGCGAACATATACAGAACATATACAGATCTTTAAGAATAGGTGAAAATTGGCAAGTGATGATATCAATAAGCGATATTGAAAGATTGTTCGTGTTTTAAAATATGTTTAAGCGGCTCTTGAGACATAACACAAAGTCTCTTATAACGACAAACGTAGAGACCGGAAAAGTGTCAACAACTAACTGAATAAATAACTTTTTTAAGATTGTGAGAAAATATAATACAATTTGTAGAAATTGAAAGGCAAAGTTCAAGTTCAAGAAAGGTAAAACAACTTTTGAGACTGTACATAATCTGTGATAATTTTAAGAATTGAATTACCTTTGTTTTCTTGCCGTCCAAAAACACCAACATTCTTTCAGCATACTCCTCTTCAATTGAGTTTTCGTCAAGAAGGGGCTAATAGACATTAGTCAAAACAATTGAACAGAATTTTAAAAGCCCAGAACATAGTATTTGCAATGAGTGTAAAATTAGTAATAACTTCTACAGTTCAATGTTATTTAGAAGCTATATTTGGTATTTAACAATAGACTTATACGATGATAAAAGAATTCTCATAAATGCATTTGAGAGAGAGAGAGAGAGAGAGAGAGAGAGAGAGAGAGAGAGAGAGAGAGAGAGAGAGAGAGAGAGAGACCGATAGAAAGAGATAATAATTTGAAGAGAGAGAGAGAGAGAGAGAGAAATAATATGAAGAGAGACAAGTTTTTTTTTTTAAATCAAATTCAAAAACTGGAGAAGCATCTTTTTACGTGGCATTTATACATGCAATTTTGATGAATAAAGATAGAAAAGATACGAAGAAACATTCTTCTTAAACGGAAAAGAAGTGAAAAATTCAAATCAAACATTACCTTATCAAGTTCCTTGGGGTCAAATTTTTTTTCTTTCTTTTCCTTTCCATTAGCAGCCCTCGCATATCGGGAATTGGCAAAATACGCATCAAATTGACCTGTAGCACATAATTAATATATACGATTTTTGAACTCAATAATAAATTGCAGTGGCGTCGAAAGTGGGGGGGGGGGGGGGGGGGGGGGGGGGGGGCTAGACTCATTAGAAATCTTGACAAGCAAAAAAAAGGGGGGGGGGGGATTATGGTTATGTCTAACTTTGCAAACGCCGACGCCTATGTAGTATACATGTTAGGAGTTATCTGTTGTATAGTGATAACGTAAACGTTTATTAAGGGGGCTGGGTGATCGTGGCCATTCTAAGGCTATATTTACCTCATTTAAATGAAGAGCTCTATATAAGATAAAGAAAACAATTTTCAAATACTAAAGGTAAATTATTGAGATTTCTTTTTTACTATTAGTAGAGTATGGTTTAAAATATCATTTTTTTTTTTAAGTTTTAGGCATATCTGATGGGGTAATTTGTTGACCGCACAGCCTATTCAACCTCCTTAAACGGCGGAAAATGTCTATGATTCTATCTTCATCTTTTTCATACAAATACTTACACACACACATTAACAAATAACTCAATAGATACCGGTATTATTTTCAAACGATGTGAATATATATCTTTTTTTTAATTAAAAGTCATTTAGGAGAACAAGTTACACGTATACAACTAATCTTACTATAGATAAAGATGAATTCTAACTAAACGGAGAAAATATTTGAACTTGGCGCAATAACCTACCAATTTAAAAAAAAGAGAAAACAATAAGAATTTTCAAAATTGAATCATTGTTTGGAATAAAGTAACTAACATGGCTACATCGCTTAAAACCATTATTATAAAAGTAATACACTTACTTTCTACGGATTTCGATTGGCATTCTGGTATGAGAAAAAATGACAGGCAAATCACTGCGAGTAATGGAACAAACTTCATTTTGACAAAACCGGGTTTATGAAAATTCAAGTCGTTCACAGAAGATTTTATACCCGCTCATTGACGTCATTTTTCACTTGAATGATCTCCCCTTTAAAGTGGGATATTATGCGTAACTTGTTAAAATTGTAAAATTATGCACAGAATAATTCTGTTTTTATCAAAGTCGTTCTTTTAAGGTCCCGTGTACCGATCACGGCCTATAATTTTCTAAAAAAATGTTTGAAAGATTTTATTATCTATTTTTTTCTCTCAGTAAGATGAAAAGATTTTCAATTCTTGTTTTCTGTTTTAAACATCAGGTAAAAATAAAATTACGATGTATTTTACACTACATTTTAAAACGCTAGTGTTTGGTTTATATTTCTGAATTTGTATTTTAAGGACTCCTTTGGTAAAAGATTTTTTAATCGTATTTTGAATCAGAATTATAAAAGCATAAACAAAATATGTAAATTGGAGCAACTCTTAACAAAGTTTGGCTTTATTATTTATTTTTGTTATTTATTTATTTTTGGTACTCTTCAAAAAATGCTTTAAAAAGTGTTTATTTTTTTTAACGACAGGCGATTGTACTTCAATAAGGAGTTCATCTCATCAACCAGTCACAATTTTTACAGCACTGGGAACATTAATTTTTGAACTTTGTTTTCAGTCTTTAAATTGTTTTCAAACATTTTTTCTCTATTTCTCTTTAAAACAATCATTTTCAAAACGAATCTAAATCCATTTTAGTGTTTATCCGTATATTTAAACTCAGTGACCTAAATATCAACCATTGTCGTCAAATTAATGCTACCCACAAAGTCAGCGGCCCGAAACGGTCAAGCAATATAAACACCCGGGCATCTACGTCATTAGTCAGGGCAGAAAGGTCAAAAAGTTCCGTGTCATTGTCATTAATCGGACAACGTTCGATATGATCCAGCTATTTCTGGTTCTATATATAGGTAAATTGATCCCATTCACCGGTACCTTACTACACCCTTTTCATTGACAAACAAACTAAAAGCTATTAAACCATGTGAAAGAGAGGTCATTATACACTAAAAGTTATTTAAAACTATGAAGAAAAGGTCATTTCACACGATGGTAATAAGAAATGATACTCATTTATTAAAATGATAATAATAATAATCAATTTTAAAAGAGTGGCGATTTTTTCTCTCAAGATTTTGAGTTATTGCATGAGTGATGATGCTCCAAATAAAATAATTTCCTTCTTCCTTATTTATAGGCTTTTGCCCCTTAATATCATACAGCGTGTAGACAGCTTTCTTTCTGATCTGTATAATCTTATTTTGTGCAAAGATTAAAGTCATTAAAGTTGGATATTGGAGACGAAAACATAATTTGAAGTCAAATTATTATTTTGGCGCATCAACACTAAATAACAATCAAAATTTTACTTTCTGTAAAATTATCACCTATCAGTCGATCATTGATTGCAGGTTGCTCATATATTTTTTTTCTCTGCAAAAAAGAAAAAATTTGTAAAACAAATTAAAAAAAAATTATGTTCAAAATGACGACCGCATTGACCTTTTTTAGACAAATTTACAACTCGGTTTCACGCATACTGTGAAATGAATTTGATTTTTTAATACGGTGACTGACTTAAATGATCGCATTTCATTGATGCACTTATCAATCATATACATCAGAACACCAAGTACAGGAATACATTTTTTTTTTTTTGAGTTATATAATTGATGAAATCCATGATAACCTTAACTGATCAGCTATATAATTATCCATATATGAATGTTTGAAAAGTCATTCAACCGAACTTTAGCGACTGTAGTGGGCTATGTTCTAAATAATATCTAACATGTACATTACATGCATGTATTAATGCAATTTATAATCATATATTTACATTTTCCAGTCTCTTTGCCAGTGATAACACTACGATTTTGTACTATATAACTCATAATACAAATGACGCCAAATTGAGGCGCCAGCGGGCTTTGCTTATTTATATCTAAATATTTAATCGGACGATGGCTTAACATTATATAAATATAAGTAATAAAGAATCATTCTTTGAATATTATGAAGTGATAATTTCGGTCGTGGCGTGATCAAATCTATCATAAAGCCCTTCGGGTTTTATTGGATTTGACCACGCCCCGACCGAAATTATCACCTCATAATACTCAAAGAATGATTCCTTATTCCTTATCTAATATGTACTTTATCGTTATACCTAATAATGTAATACAGGGCAAAATGTCGGAATCAATTCATCGTTGAAGGAAAATAGTTCTGCCTCTTATTTCTACTAAAATAGAAATTAAAGAAAGACATTGAGACAGTGGGTTGCTTGTTATTTGCAATTTTACATTCCATTCTCCAGTTACAGTCGTTTTTCAACATTGTATACAGTTATGATATGTGCAGACACAGTATGTTTTGAATAAAGTGCATTTAAAATGAAACACTCAGATAAATTAATTTGAGCGAGATTTCTGTGTGCATTGACTTCAATGTATGATTAATTAATCTGTGAAAATGCTCTTTCATTAGATGGGTACTAAGACAAGAAAACAAAGGCAAGCCCATAGATTTTGAATAGTTTGTGAGAAGCTTCATTTTGAGCTCAGTTATTTTCATTCGTAAAGTTCAACAATTAAGTAAATGATTAAATCAAACCAACAAGACATTTCCGATTAAAAACTATGCGTGCGTAAGTCATTGATATTTCACAATAGACGACATCAAATTTCAACTTGCTTAATAACCCGTAATCTACGTCCAAAAATCCATGGCCTTGTTTAAGAGAATATAGTTCAAAGTTTGTAGGAATTGAAATGATTTTAATTCTAAATTGATTTTTAATTTCCAGTATCAATTTTGGTTTTTTTGGATTTCAAAACAGTATCATTTTACATATCCTTTTAAACAATTAACGCTTACGTTAGATGTATTTTATAGCTTTAATTTAGCCTTTACCATTTCTATAATATAAATGCTTCTGGAAGTTGATTCAAACCGTAAAATTTAAATGACACAGTATCAAAGCGCGATATTACTCTCTAGCCGGATGTATTCTTATATCGGGTTTGAAAGGAATAATAATTGTTTAATTTTTACTTCCAAAAATCATTAATCTATATCCCTTTTTAGTTAATATATATAAATATGCTTCCGGTTCCGGGTTTTTGGTACTGTTTACTAGGACTTGAGCACCAATCATGAGTTAGCATGAATGCACTTTAATGCAAACGCCATGACATCACGGAATGAATCGATGGAATTATGATTTACTAATGTACCAATATTTGTTTTTCATTTTTCATTGGATATAAGTATGATTAGGTCAAAATATACATTTAAGAGGCTGTCCAAGCAAAATTCAGGCAGGGCTTTGCACATGCTATGTCTTGGATTTCAATAAATTTTTGTATATCACTTCATTTTAACATGATTGTAATACATGTGAAAGAAAAAGTTCATTGTATGCCTAACTAGGCAGAAAAATGTCTATTTTTGAATTTGGAACATGTTTAGTGCAAAAAGGTCACAGAAGTTGTAAAAATATTGTGAAGTTTGATCAGTTGTAAAACTACTTAATTCTATTAAACCTTTTTAAAAATTATATTATTTAGTTTAAACACACTTAACTCTTTAACTTAGACTGCTTTTAAAGTATAAATATATTTCAAACAAAAATATATGCCTTATCAAAGTTGATGCATATTTTGTAAACAAAAATTCTGGTATTTTAATGTTAATTTGAAATTTCAATAAAATCCAATACATTTTCATGAAAGGAAAAAATGAGGCATCTTTATAAACCTGAGAAATGAAATTTTGAGAAACAAAAATAAATTCAGTGGGAACAGCATCGGTCTCATAGAAGCAATTGCACAAAATTACCCATTTTTAACATTGAAAATGAAGTTGGTCCATGCATAACGTGTTATTATTATTGTTAAAAGACAGTGAATGACAGAGTTCATGTCACAAATATTGACTATAATTTAATACATGCTTATATCTTTATAATAGGAAATGCTTTTTGATGAAAGAAATAATGATCACTCATCAAAAACCAACATTTTTCATAATTTTAAGTGCAAAAAGGTCATTTTGACAAAAATGTTGAAAACTGAGTTTAGTCTGCTAAAACTATTCACAACTGAAGAAAATTAGCTGAACATTTCACTACTTGGATGGTCTAATATACATTCAAATTATTTTAAGGGTTTTCAGTATTTCATGAAGTACATAAATTTGAGAATAAGGATTCAAAATGTGTAAATCACTGATTAAGGAATAAAACTGAATGTATTTTTTAAATTCAATGTATTTGTGTGTTTTCAATATTTTCTTCTTAAACTGGTAATAAACTTGGTGGGATGATACTATTGAAGCACTTTTAGCTTATTAAATAAAGAAGTTTTTTTTTTATCAAATTTTGCGAAAAGGTCAAATCCAATTTATCATTGGTACTACTGAATTTGAGGGGTTTTTGTTGTTGTTTTTTTAAACAAAACAATTATAACAATTCCATAATGTACAAATACACATAAATATATCAAATCATTACTTCTTAGTAGTAATATTTGAATTCGTTATTTTCTCTATATTAGTGCCATTAGCAACTTGTTCGATCCCAAGTTTCAAAATGAATGCATACAACTGTTTTGGAATGAGAACTAAGAAATGTGACCTCTACTTTCAGTCGGGTAGCTTTTGGAAATTCTAGGCAGGTGTTTAACTTTTGGGTAAAAATTAACATAAACAGACTGGTATACAACAATAATTTATTCAGACTAAGTCCACAATGAATCTAGCAGAAACATCAGACATCACAACCCCCCCCCCCCCCCCCCCACCCCATTTTGGATCCCCCATACTAATCCATTTTATAATCCATGTATGATGAGCAGCTAAAATATACATGGGACAGTATGATTTGAAACAACCCCCCACTTTAAACCCTATTCCCAAATCAAATCCATGGTCATATAAGAATCAGTGTGCCTCTTTTAAACTGTATTTTCCTCTTTTTAAAAATGTATTTCTAAATTACTCAGCTGACTAACTTTCAAGCATGTTATACATATTTGAATAAATAAGCAGTGCATAAGAGTGAAAGAATACATTTCATTAACATGTAGCAATGCTATGTTTGGACAATTTACTTGGACAGTGTTATTTTATAATATTGCTAATGCTAAGTGATGTCAGTACATGTATTTGCATGTTAACTTTGGATACTGTTGTACTAATTAATATATTTAATTATATTTAGATATTTACTCAAGATATTGAAATCTCTTAACATACAAATTAACTAGGCTAGTATAAGTTACTTTCATATTATGACAAACAACCATAGCAAACTAATAATAACATTAAAATTAAATTAGTTATCTAAGAAAGTGTGCAGTAGCAATTTGGAATAAATAAACAGAGAATAAACTCATGCAAGATAACAATTTAACAATTTATTGAGCATTAAAATGCTAAATGATAATATATACATACAGTGCATGATGCATGAAGACAAGTTCATTCAACTTCTCTCTCTCTCTCTCTCTCTCTCTCTCTCTCTCTCTCTCTCTCTCTCTCTCTCTCTCTCTCATGTGGTCACTCCGACAAACTTCAAAGCATCTTATTTTAGTCTTGTTTGCATCCTTTATTCATTGAAGAAAAATGTGCAGATGATTAAATTGAGAAAAACAAATTCCAAGTGATATCTTCTGGAAATTCAACCACTCCTTGGGAAAGCATTGGTTAATTTAAATGAATGTGGCCATTTATATAATGACTTGCAAATCTAGTTACGGTAGTTTCTCCGCCATCTAAATATATCCTTTCAAATTACTGCTTCACATAATCCCTGAACCCCCTTCTTGATCTTCTTTCTTATTCGGCATACTTTCACTGTTTCATATGCAGGAATATCATTTTTACCCATGATATTAGATGCTGTAAAAGTCATCCAGATCCATCATGCCAAGCAACTTGATGGTTTTTTTTTCTTTCAGCAATCTTGTAGGTTTTTTTTCCTATGTTTTATCCAAGTCTAAATATAGAAGGATAGTATTTTCCAGAAGAATATTTTATTTGCACTTCTCTAAAAAATAAATAAATAGAGAAACACTTAATAAAACAAATGTATGTACCTTCAAGTGTTAAGATCTTAAAATTGATAATACATATTGTGGAACACATACAGAGATTCCATTTCATATTCTGATTATCATTAGCAAAACTAATATCATACTGTTGTGTGAAATTATTTATTTACATTTCTTGTCACATGTCAGATATGTACTCTGACCGATTGCCAAGTCAATAGCTGCTGTGTTAAATAATATTGCTGTGCTAACAAAGAAAAACCACCCCATATTTTCTGCTGTGTATGTTATAAAAACTCGTCATTTCATAACATTTTTTTTCTTTAATTTTTAACAAAGCAATATTTTTCAATTACGAAAATTAAAGAGATGAAGATTGAAGACTAAATTGACCTATCAAAGGAAAAAAAGAGTACTCCAAATCTCAACATAATCCTATCTAAAAATTTTGTAGGATATTTTCCCAATATTAACCACATGAAACACTCTATGATTATTGTTGTACTTTCTTTTTACAAAGATTTATTCATGGTATGTGAATTGAATTAATACAAATTAAATGTGCAAGTAATCATCTGATATTAAATAATATAAATGTAAGAATGCCGTCTCTCTCTCTCTCTCTCTCTCTCTCTCTCTCTCTCTCTCTCTCTCTCAGTGCATATTATTTACCTGACCCCTCTGGAACTACCCATTTGTCAAGAAATAACATTCCTCTGTCGTCATCAGGTGAACACCTCTTGCTTTTTTCTTTGAGGAGTGGATGTGTACATTAATGTACCCATAGCTGCATAATTTGTTGGCTGACTTGTTGAAATTCGTCTGGTAACAGTAATTCATCTCAGTTTCAATAAAAGGTTCGGGATGCTTACTATTATTGGCGACCTGATTTAACTTCCAATGATATTTGAGATCGAGACAACATCACCAAAACACCGAAAAACAATCAACTCTGGCAGCATGCTGTGCACAGACGTTAGCGGCGGCCATCTTTGTTTACACTGGTTTTGAAAATATATCCGCACTGAATATTTTTTAAAAATATATTTCAGCGTTTAAAAAAAATTATGTCTATCATAAACAATTAAGCTGATTTTATATGAATTATTTATAGTTGAAAATTTATTGCTTTTATTTTTTTCTTAAGTTTTTAAGCCTCCAAATATTCGTTTGGCAAGGGAGGTAACTGAAATTATCAAACATTACCAAAATATACTTGTCTACAATTTTTCAACGCAAGCTTTTCCCACTCATTTTATTTTATCAATAAAAATTCAAAATATTTTTCTCATTTATAAAAAATACAAACCCTCACCAATAACAATGTATTGGATTTTAAAGCTCACAGTTTGGTACATGGTTTCAATGATTTATATAAGAGAATGAAATATATATCTTCCCGTCCAAATAACCACTTAAATTATTTTTTCAAGCAAATCATCATTATTGTGGGTTAAAAAAGAATACAAAGAAACTATTTCAGAGGGAAAACAAAAAATTCGTGAAAATCGATGTGCAACGTTTTCTTATATATTCGCCTGATGTTTGCTTGGACAGCCTCTTAAGAACATAGTCTCGATTTGAACTGTCTTTCAATGCATATTTTTTTTTCAAACTTTGGTTTTAATTTCAGGCTCAACACTTCAGACTATATAAACTATGGTTCTGGAGAGAGTATTTAGTTGTTAAATAAGTGTAAAAAAGAATATGTTAGTAACACTTGGCTAGTGATACTCAGAGAGGACAGCTTAAGAAGACTGAATTGTCACGGCCATGATGGACTGTATCAATGAAGAGCTTTTTTTATTAGGACGTAGAAAAAAGCTCAAATTAAAAGGTAACATTGAGGTAGACCTGATGTTTAGTTTGTTGACGCAATAGGATTTAGGCTTTTTTCTGTTGGTGACACTCACGCGCAAGTGTTGTCCATGCGGGTTTATTTTCTTTACTATCATATTTATATAATTATTATATAATTATTATATTATATTATTATAACTGGTGTACTACAGGTTTGAAGTTGATACGTATAATATGTAAATCAACAATTTATAGTAATGTTTAATGCTTTTTTTTCAAAATTTAAAAGTCAAATAGTGAGTTATTAGCAAGATAAATAGTTTAAAATTATCTGATTTGTTTACAAAGTTCGAGTCTTGTTATTATTTATTGGTATTAAGTTCAATAAGATATTGGGTTTTTTTCTGTGAATAATATCACTATCAACACAATGAATTAGTTTACCTTGTTTTCAAATTCCATACTTTACATTATTTGTAAACAAGATCCGAACTTCGTTTCCATTACAATAACTTCTTACCTCTGTATATCCTCTATAACTTGTCTTTTAGCATTCAAAATTATGTTCAATCATTTAAGATGCGCAAGTAAACCACCTTATGAATAAAAAAAAGAAAATAAAATTATGATCTTAAGTCGTGTTCAACTCCCTTTGAAATTACAAAGCAAAATTAAATGTTCTTTTCGTTTTTATGTTTACATGATACGTAAATGTGATTAAAATCGAAAATGAATATTAAGAATATTAATATATGTATTCCTAAGAAAATGTTTTCGTTGGGGATTATTTTCACAATGATATTGCATGTTTCTGTGTTGAGAACTTCATATTATACATTAAAATCTACAAGGATAACATTTTATTACCTGCAGTAACTTTTTAGCACACTCTTAATTTCTTATCATATTATTCATAAATATCTAATATAATGAATTAAGGGTTGAAATAAAATTAGCTTTTTTGTATGTTTACGAGCTCACAAAATCGCACAAAATTTTATTAGCATGTCAAAAATATGCTGTGTGAGGTCAATATATGCATTTGATGTGTCATAGATCTGCTTAGCGGATGACGTCCTCAAAGAAATTGTAAGAAAAACATTAACCCGTTTCCATGGTTCACAATTTTGTTTGTGTTTTATTATGATTTTATCTTTATGGTAAATAAACTGATTCAAATAAAAATTTATGACACTTCACACAAAGGCAAACTAGTTTCTGTAATCTATTTTCTATTTCTTTATAAACAGGATATAATACTTGTACTTTTGTTGTTATGAGAATTAAAATTCTAAATGATTTATGCTGTCCTATATATGTGTACCTTTGACTTAATGGTCATATTGGAAGTTTGTTTTTTTTACCTCTGAGTCTTTATTTTTGACGATTAAAATAAGAGCATTTTAAATCGATGACTAATATAAAGTATGTTTTTAAATGCTTTTTTTTTTTGGTTCCCCTCTTGACAAAGTGTTCTTTCTGTCCCTTTTTTTATTTTTTGTTTAATCCAATTTACCTTAAAAATGATCTTCTTTACTCCCACACACATGAAAGGAAAACTGAATTCATGATTTTGTAGACCAGATCTTTAAGTTTTTTGCCAAAATTATAGGTTTCATAGTTCATTTTGAAAGATTTCAGGCAGGGAGGTAGTCGTCATTACATATTTATAATTTTTCTACCCCAGAATGAAACCCAATTAAATGAGTATGTGGGACTCCACGACAATTTTGTATATGGGTTATTTGCTACTCGGGTAACCGTTAAGGCCTATTGGCCTCTTGTTTCATTTATAATTTATAATGCGTAAAAGATCCATTTAAGCGGTCTTTGGTGGCACAATTTAGATGTGGAATCATTTCTTTCAGGATCGAATCTGGTTGTTATCGAAACGAACCCTTACAAGTACGCTGTTGTGTTTTGTTTAAAGACAGGTCATTTTTTTTTTAAAATTGCAAATTTTACATAAACAATAGGAACTCTCTTGTTCATTGTGTAAAATTATATTGAAACTAAAAACTCAGTTAAGACTATCATTAAGATTATACTTATTAAGTATTAAATAGAAAGAAATCAAAAACAATTTGTCAAATATCTCAACTTTTAAGTTACTCAGTAAGCTAGAATTAGCTGTAAAAATCCAATTAAATTCATGCGCACAACATAATGTATGTACTATAGTTGTATATCCAATGGTTTCAAAGTAATATATAGGTTCGATGAGCTTGGCTTGTTTAGGTTAATGAAGTATAGTTGCGATGCACTATACTTTGACATACATATGTCACTGATAAGATATTTACTTACTTATTCACGTATTTGCTTACTATAAACCCGTTGGGCAAGGTGCTAGATAAGTAAAAATTTTGCACACATAATAAGAAATTTATCAATTAAAAACATACAGCTGCTACAGCTTATATATTTATTACTTTTACTATTGTCACTACTAAGTAAAATATCGTTAAGTTTAATTGATAGCCAAGAAATTTAGTCATCTGAAATGTAGTAAAATTTATTTTATAATAACATACAACCTATTAGATGAAAAACAAACAATAAGTGAAAACTATTTATCAATATAGCATCCATATTTACTCTAGGGATTGATATCGGACAAATTCTCTGGCTTAAAGTAAATGTATCTCGGTTTTTCAAGTTTGACATTTAAAAATTTAAAGAAAATATATACAGAATAAAAACAAAAACACTGATGCAGCTGTATATTTAGATACCTTACTGTAGAAAATGCATAATTATGCTTAAACTGCATACGCTTTTTTAAACAGAGTAAACTCAGTAATCAACATGCGTAGGTAAGAAGGCCGTTAATGCTCTAAATATTTCAGGGTGTTTAATTACTTGATTTCTTTTCCTTTCTGCAAATTCTATCAAACGCATCTTTTTGACGTTCACGTTAAAAGAAAGAGACACAAATAAAAATATTTTTTTCTAGAATGTATATAGAATATCTTCCAATTCATACACGTTCAATTGTGATCTCTCTCTCTCTCTCTCATTCTTTCTCTCTCTCTCTGCGAAAACAACTTCAAAATCAACTTTGTGTACTTGCAGCTTCAAAGAGTTGCGTAGACACCGCGTAAGGTTATTTATCTGCGATGTTGGCAACTTTAACACATAAAGCATTTAAAGTTGTCACTGCCTTTGTAATATTTCAATTTTTTTAATCTTACTTAATCTTTTAAAAGATTTTCAATGTTCAGAAGAAGCCATACATAACAACCAGTTATCAAGTAAAAGACACTTTTATTGAAGATAAAAATATTCTTGGAAAATTGTTAAATAGTACGTAAATAATATCATCAAATTATCTTTTTAATATTGAACTTAAATGTGACTTTTTGGCGATTTCCTATTAAGAAAATTATACCTCTAAATGAAGAACAATTCAAATCGATAGAAGGGAACAATCTAAGATATCTTTATTGAAAAAATATTTGTTTGTATTTTCACATGAAGAAAAACAAACATCGCACAAAGATTCAAAATGGGAAATGTTAACTTCTCCATTCAAAAGTATTCAGGATACATAATCAATTTTTTGACGTTATCATCTGGGATACTTCGTGTCCTTTGCAATGCGAAATCCCCGTAGATTTTATAGTCTTTGAAAATGGTTGAATAGTTCATTATTATCGAGATATTGCGCAAAAAAATGGTGGAAGCAGACGCTTGGAATAGAGTTTAGTTTATGTAATTTTTCACAGAATGTATTTCTTACCAATTACAAAAGAGAGGAGTGCACAACCTGAAGACTGTAAATGAGTTTAACTGTACAGCGTCTTCCAAGGAAATTGTAACAGGTTATAATCAACCACCTCCTTGCGACCGGATATCAACATGAGACAGAGGGATAAAAAAAAAAAACTACAAAGTGATTTATCCTGAAACATGAAAGATAATTGAAAAACAAATAATTGAAATCCACGCTTAATCAAATGCCATAATTAGTAAAATCGTGTAAACCAACGGGACATAAATGTTAAAGTTTAGTAACCCAATATAAAAGTTATGTCACAGATGTGATAAAATCATGAAAAATCTGCGTAAAGTGACAAGCACTTCTGCTTTGAGACATCTACCTAATTCAATTCGGATCTGAAAATTATAATGCATTATGCTATATATTTTTTTAAGATTAAATACTTTGCAAAGCGTAAGCAAGGGAAGTCGCCGCATGCTAACGACGTCAATTCTAGGTCTTTGGCGTTCTGGTAGAATTTCGCAATCTAGTACTCTATGAAAATTGGCCACGATGCTCTATTTTACATTTTTTTCATAACGGAACTAATTACTCGTTTTCTAATTGATGGGGTAGTATATTGGATATTATTTAATGTGCGATCAGTTTGTCGAGGTCTCTTGATAGCGTCGAGAAGTCATAAATGTAGCTGTATTATATAGCTCATGATAAGATCCTAGTTTTAACTTTCCTTCTGAGCGTATGTAAATTGTCTAAATCTAATCTTATTTATTAACATGACATATGCTTTTATTAAACTTGGAACCACATTAAGGGTACCCTGTTCACTTGGTCTCAATTTTAGCTTGATATGTCAACTCTAGTACATTGTCTTGTGATTTCAACCCATCTGAGCAAAACATGCCCTGTATCAGTATTCGCATGTCCAGCCTTTTGGTTCCTTGATCTAAAGACAAAAGGCATTGCGTAAATATCCAAAGTGGATGGTAACGTCCTTATTTTTTTTTAACAGTTAGAAAAAGTTTATTATGTATATGTTTCAAAATATTGTGTTGTTTGGGTCTTTTTCAAATTTTGAAGGATGCAATTTATACATAAATACAAACCTTAAAAAAGACGTAAATTCATGATGCGGTGACGATGCGTATATACCATGCTATAAACATCGATATCTTGGTAAGTATTCAACAAAATTTAATAAAAATTTAAATTCAAATTAGAATGTTGATAAGAACAATTTTTATGTATCATTTCATACAATACAGCGCTAGTGTGAAACGCAGTGAATAGCGTGACATTACTTTTGGATCAACCCTTGTAACTAACTCAAAATATGATAGAAATGGACAAATCTGATATTCACATTGCTTAGATCATTTAGAAATCATGGTTTTTAAATTACGTGCGTATTTCATCTGAATTACTTTGATGATAATATTTGTAAGAACTGACACGGAGGCTCATTTTATATTATTATATCCTACGGTACAAAGATTTTATTATTCCTCCTAAATTATAAAAAAAAATATGATTCTATTCAGTAACTCTTTAGCTCACTTTTAATTTTCTTGTTGCATTATTCAAAAGTATTAAAAATCATGTTTTGTGGTGATTAAATAAAATAGTGTGTTGTGTGATATTTGTGGCTGTAAATGGGCTCTACAAAATTGTTTACGTGCACAAAATTTTATCAGCATATCAGAATACGCTGTGTGCAGTCAACATATGCATTCAATGTATCCCGTGCTTACCAGATGTCGTCCTAAAAAAATTATAAGAGAAACATTAACCCTTTTCCATGGTTCACAATTTTGTCTGTGCTTTATTATTACTTTCATGATGACTAAACTGATTTAAATAAAATTGTATGACACTCCACACTTGTTTATAGTTTATTTTATTTTCATAAACATATAATGAACACAAGATGTGTACTTTTGATGTTCTGAGCATGTAAAATTTAAACGATTCAGACCGTTTTATATAATATATTCTTTAAGCTTAAAGGTCATCTTGGAATATTTTAAAACTTTTTTGTGGACTACAATAAGAATATTTTAAACTGACAGCTTATAAAAATTATCAATTTAAAATGCACTGCTTTATTTACCTTTTAGTTTTTTTTTAATCTTTTCTTTAATTCATAATGCTTAAGAGATGCAGAGAAGTCCAAAATCTGGTGTAAACTAAGATTTATGTTTATGCATATGCACGAGTCAGTGGCATTGGGAGCAAATTGAAAGTTGGAGGGGGTGGCTAGATTTTTAACCTTTGTTATAGTTATGTATAGTTTTGCACAAAAAGTTCGGGGGGGGGGGACCCAGCCCTCTTCCCTCCCATAGCCCCCCTCTAGTTCCGACGCCTATGCGAGTAGAAATATTATACAGTACATATAGTACAGCTATATGTACTAATATTCATACTGCTACTACTATTATTACTTCTGTCACTACTTTAAAAGTTAAAATGTTATTAACTTCCGTTGATTGGCAATACATTTAACATGACAATTTAAGTGATTTAACGTTCGGTAAAATTTGTTTCATTATTACCTACAAAAGCTGAATGAAAAACAAACATTACTTGAAAAATATTGATGAACTGTAATATGCATAAATTTAGTTGGACAAACTGATTAACTCAAAGTAATTGTATATTGACTTTTGGTTTATCAAATGTGACATACAATGATTAAAAAATAAATAAACAATGAACAAACAAAAAAGATTGATCAAACTTTATATCTAGACACCTTATTGAAGATAATTAACGTGCGATAAAATTTGATACAATCATTTTTTTTTTCAAGCAGAAAGTATACCAATAATCACTATATTTAATTAATGTAAATTTTTAATTGATGTATTTACTACCAATAACGATGGAGAGGAAGTACACAACCTGGAGACTGTAAATTATTGTAACTCTGCATACAAACCGGTGCCATGCAAGGAAGTCGATGCATTTAATAATCCACCACCTTCTGAAGGCCAGTATTGAACATGTACCTATATGTAAAGAGACGGGATGGATAGGATTAACCACGAAACCATTCATCCGAAAACGTGAAAGATCAATAAATCACAATTTATTGATACCCACGCTTAATCATAGGCAATGAATAGACAAACCCTAATATATGCCTCTTAAATTACTTAGAAATCGTAATTAAAAATTCTATGGATATATTCATCTGAATTACTTTGATAATAATATTTGCAAGAACTGAGACATTGGCTCGTTTCATATTTATTCTACTGTACAAAAATTTTATTCCCTACATTTTTATCTGAAAACAGACTATAACTTGCATTTAATTTAATTCATTTGTTCTTCATCTGCACCCCAGTCTTACCTACCTAACACAGATTTACCTGTATTTTACCTGTATCTTTTTCTAAATGTTGGCTATCTTCTCCTACTTTTGATAATCAAATTATATCAAAGGTAACCCATTTTGACACCTGTTTGTCTAGTTAAATGGTTTATCGTTGTTTTATAGGAGGCTGATTTGTCAAAAAATAAACAAGAAATCACATTGTAAATACTTTACATATCATTTGCTGAATTTTAAACTTTATCTAGAATAAATAATCTACTTATTTTATTTTCAAAATTTGAACATATTTTGTTATCTTCATACAGATCTCTTCTTCTCAATGAGACAAATATGCAATTTCAACATTTGTGACTATTTCAAATATTTTAATTACCTAACTGGAGAGTGATGGCTATGATTTTGTTAAAACTGGTTGTTTTTTATCTTAACTTATAGATTAGAATACAAGACTTTGAAACCTTTGATCTTGTAGAAAAGTATATATACTACATTGACAAATTAAATTTAAATCTCCTTTAGTCCTTGTTCTTACCCTGTAGTATTAATTTTCAAATGTTATCAAAGAAAAAGAAATTTTCCACTCGATCACTGCAATAAAATGTATAAATATACATAAATTAAAAATCAATGCTCCCGTTACAATCATTTAAAGGTTTAGGGTACGAATGCACTTCATGAAAAAAAGAAGAAGAAGAAACGCAGCGTCTTTCCTATCCAAGGTTAAATTAAACTAGAAGCAGTTTATTAAGACCTTGGCCTTTCGGTAGGATGTCACAATCTATTTCTTGCATTAAAACAAAAAATGTTGCCGGTTTCGAGTGAAATATACATGATTGCTTAGTCTTCGCGAGACAAATCCTGTTGATTTGAAAGAGCCATGGCTGAGTGACCAGCAATGAAACAAATAGGCCTACGTCACATTGATTCTTGACATAACAACCCAAAGTCCAAACACTTGTTAAATTGGTTCTACATACATGAATTCAAAATTTATTTAAGGAATGTTCTACTTATTTATGTTCTACGCTGTAAAATATATTGGGACAGAAAACGATCTATGAACCCGAAATTAGTTGATAAAGTGATAGTGAAATCAATTTTTAAACTTAAAAAAAAAAATTTTTTGTCATTATGGTTGCTGATTTGTTTGATGCTTTGTGATGAATTGAGAAATTAAGACATGGACAATACTTGTTTTAAAGTTATATATCTTCAATGATTAGGAAAAAAGAGACAAACAAATAAGTTATTAAATATTGATGTGTTAAACGGGTATTCCAAACATTTGAGATTTTACGTTTTTTAAACCCAAAAAGCGGTTAATAAAGCAATAATAGAAGCTTTGTAAATGCCCTTTTTTCAATTTGTCTTTAAAGTTGCGTACATGTTTGAAATTAAGTTAAAAGTAGAACACTGACACTACTTTTTTTTATTAGATATTTTACAATAGAGCAAAATGCAAAGATCCACGAAAAGAAATCAGAACAAACAAACAAACACACAAATAAAACACATCGATATGGTAAACGTACGTTTATTTATCTGAGGTTTTATGTAGGGTAAGGTACACGTATGGTCCATTAAGTATCAATTAAACATTTTCAATGACCGTGGTATGCTTCCATAAAACCATTCAGCCGTGGTGCTCCAAATATACGGCTGCTCTACGTTCCGGTAGATCGGATGTGTCATTCGATTTATCACTGGTCACTCACCCAAAACGGTAGGTAACCAGTCTTTAATCCATACAGTAAAAACATATCTAAACTGCATTGTCATGTCCTGACTCAGTGATTTGTTATCATGCATCACAAATCATACAGCTACTTTCAATGAACCCGATTTACAATTTCTTCAAGAAGATTAGAAATATTAAGGAGAGAGAGAGAGAGAGAGAGAGAGAGAGAGAGAGAGAGAGAGAGAGAGAGAGAGAGAGATGGTGTTGATTAAGGTCAAAATCTTCTAAATGAACAGTGCCTACAGGTTTATGAAACATAACATAGAAACTTGAATTTTTTCAAATAATCCTTCTTTAAAAAATTGTGTAGGGTGTATCGGCGCTAAAACGTGTGATAATCAACGTGAAAATTATGGTAAACACAAGGAAAATAAATTGCCATTTTCTATGAATTATGAAGAAATCTTGGAGTTTTGTTCATTGTTGAGTAATGACATATCTTGAATACATAGAGTTTCTCCTGAAACGCCAGTAAAAAGTTCTTGACTACCTTGATAGCTGATGGTGAACTAAATTGGAATGACTTTTCCCGTGATTGAATGTCGAATATTGAATGTCAAGATTTTTTTTTCAGTGTCTTCATAATTCCTGTAAAGCTGAAACATATGAGAAAATAAATTTATCAAAAAAAAAAAGTCACGCCAATGATTCAATCACCAAAAGAATAGTACAAGAAGAATCATTTGCTAAATCCTGACCATCAGCGTTGGAAATGTATTATGAATATAAAGTTGTTTAAAGGATACGAGTTGAAATATCTGACAACTTTACTTACTAGAAAATTAATGTTACAAATAACTTTATTGATTTATTGCATAAGCCTTTAATCGAAGTGAATGTGTTTATAACTTTTATTTTACTTCAAATTTGAAAATTAATTTTTGTAACTAGTGTTTTATCTAATGACATCTTATTTGATTTTCAATTTATCCTTCCAAGCTTTACACTACTGCAAATATTTAATTCATCATTTGGTTGCTTCAGTTTGCGATAGATGTCTCCACATTACAATTTCTTAATATGATAATCCGATGATGTCACGCATCTCGTTTGAAATGACGCTAGGGTATTTGCTTCAAAATCCAAAATATTAGTATCTACACATAAGAACTGTGTATATAATGAAATTGAAGGGACATTTGAAAAAAATGTATCATAGTTTGAGATGGTATATGATTTTTATCTGATTTGTTCGGTCTTTTCTATTCCTTTGCAGGATTAGGAAAATTTGTATTTTATTCATAATTTTTTTTTATCCGAATTCATTTAAAAGTCGACACGTTGGGTATGTTGTGTTTCCAAGGCCAAACATAAAAAAATTCATACACACTGAGTAAAAAGCATCTTGCCTTACATTATTGTCACAATTCTTGACGATAAACATGAAATAAACATTTACATGAAAGAAATAAATCACATCGACTATGTTAGGAGCATGGGTTAACAAGATAAAAAAAACACAATGAAAGAAAAAAAATCAAACTATGTCGAGGGCTGTGTGCAACAATGTAAATCAATTGGTTTCTTGATTATCTCCAATGCACTTACATCTTATACCCCATGAAATGCATGAAAGACAATCGATGCACGAAAGAAATAGAATCCATCCAATTGTATTGAAGAATGAGATCAATAGAGTGGGTTAACCAACTTCCTGGTCTTCTTTGCAGCAGTCACTTCATATACATTGAACATGTAAGTGGTGAAAGTCCCGCTACAGTAGTTGAAAACTTCGCCTGCATTTGTCCTGGATGCACAAAGAATTCGGCATATGATAAATGCTTACTTCTCAAACACGAACCTGTGTAAGTATTGCAAATTTTACAGAGGTCTGCATATTCAAGCAATTTAGCTTTGTCCATTACATAAAGATAAACAGCGAAGTACGGATAAATGCTTGCACTAATTCGTATACCAAACACAAGCTCACCAGGAGTGTCTTGGAGAATTCGAGTGTCAATGGTCTGCCAAACACAGGGTTACATGGAAGCAGCTGCAATGTTATATAATTTGGTTTTCTTTTATCAAAGTTTAAATACCCATATTGATTAAAGTCCAAAGATATAAACAAATAGTTGACCTAAAAATTGTTATGAAACGACTAAATTACATTATAAAACATTTTTGGGACCGTCGGTGGTTAAGGTTACATGAAGTCGCTTAAACATTATTTTCCTAAATTTTACACAAAGGTCATTACTTATTTTTTGTCATCATCTTTAAGGGTTCTATTTTGAAGAAGATGTAGAAAAACTGCACCAGTGGAAGATGGAACTGCATGCAATTGAATAAGTAAATACATATAACATCTAAACTTCTGCTGTACAGATACCTAATATATTCGTTTAAGGTACGGTTTCTGCTCATACCACTTTCATGCGGCTATGTGAAAACTTTTTTCTAAGGCTATTAATGTTTTTTATTTTTTTTTCATTACTAACCCATCATCGGCAAAGCAAACCAAACACGCACGTTAAGTCGTATACAAGTCTTCGATTGACGTTGACATTATTTATTAGATGTTTCTATCCGAGAGAGACTTTGTTTGGTTCGTCAGTTTGGTGCCAAATTGATCGTTAAATTTTCGGAGAAAACACCAAATTAGTGTCTTTGATGTATTCAATCTTCGGTATTTTGAAATATATGTTAACATTTTCTTGGAATTGATTATTATCTCGAGAAAAAAGAGTGTGTTACATCGCTGAAGCTTTTAAATAAAATTAGTTGTAAAAATATATTTTCAGCGAAGATTTAAAGAAAATATGAATATAAAAACGCAATAAAACATGAGTTTCATTATTTTTTGGAATTGCATTAAACTAGTTTGTAAAGCATTAATATTCATTACCAATAAACTTAGCATTTTTTTTGTTTAATGTTATTTCAATTTTTATCGTCAAAACATCCGCCAAATCTCCTTTTTAAAAAGGAAAACAGTGTTGCAAAACCTATCAAAAGAAATACAAATACAAAAAGATCGTTGTTTATTAGACTACAAAATTGGGGCTTCAATTTTATATTCTTTAAGGGGGGATATGAATGTATCAAACTATTTACGGAGTAATTATGTCTAGCCATTCAGAATGCTTTCATCAAATATGATACCAACACAATTATTCATACCATTACCAGCCAGTCTAGTCTTTAAAATACGTTAATTTCACGACTTTTTAAAAAACAAATTACTAATGATATTTAAGTCAAATATAAATTTTCAACAAAAGAAAAACAAATTAAACATTTTAAGTGTTTTAAAGAATATCAGCCATGAAATCGAAAATTAATCGCTTTTTTTAATGCTTCACTAAAATGTGATTTTATAGCCACATATATATAAATGAATTGCCAATAAAAAGTAATATATTATCTTGAGCAGCTCGAGGGTATACAGTGTTTTTTTTTTTTTTTGTCTCTGCAAAACTAAAGAACTTTAATATGCTGTTCTTATTATCTTGTTGGCATAATTAAGTACTCGTGTGTGTTTCATATGCAGTTGCAGTAGTGCGGTTTATTGTCTTTATAGAGGCTGTTAAAAGACTGTCTCATTTTATTTAATGAACATATTGGGGTATCTTATGTAATATAAAAGGTGAAAACCGCAACCAAATCGAATTCTGCGCACGAAAAACATCTGCTGAAGGCTTCGATCTGTCTTTAAAAACACTGATTAAATTAAACATATCAGTGCTGAATGAAGAAAACAACAAATTTCTTTTGTGATAACAAAATGATTATCCAATAAAAATCGAAGTGCGTATGTACGAGTGTTGACCTAAAAGTAATGTCACTGATGCGGTAACATCGTGAAAAATCCGCGTAAAGTGACAAAAACCTGTACTTTGAGATATCTAGCTAATTCAATTCAGATCTGAAAATTCTAATGCATTATGATAAATATTTCTGAAGATAATATATTTTGTAGAGCATGAAGCACCGATAGTCACCGCACGCTAGCGACGTCATTTGTAGATCGTTGGTGTTTTGGTAGAATTTTGTAATTTAGTACTCTTAAAATTAGCCACGATGCTCTTTTTTACATTTTTTTCATAAAGTAACTAATTACTCTTTTTGTAACCGATGGGGTAGTATTTTTAATGTGCGATCAGTTTCTTGAAATCTCTTCAAGCAGTCATGAACGTAGCTTTATGATATAGCTCAATACGTAAGAACCTAGTTTTAGCTTTCCTTCAGAGCGTATATCTTCTGTCCATTTAATTTAAGATGACATATACTTTTATTCGATATTCGAACCACGTTAGGTACCCTGTTAATTTGGTCTCAATTTTAGATTGAAATCTCAATTCCAGTTCATTGTCTAGCGATTTCTATCCATCGAAGCGAAAAATGCCTCAGTATTACTCGTCGTATGTCCAGTCTTTTTATTCCTTGATCTAGAGACAAAATGCATTGCGTAGATATCCGAAATGGGCGGTAATTTTCCGTACTTTTTCAAAACCGAAAAAGTCTATGATATATCTGTTTCAAAAAATTGTGTTGTTTTGGTCTTTTTCAATTTTTCAAACATGTAATTTATACATAAATACAAACCTTAAAAAAGACGTAAATTCATGATGCGGCGATGTCAGTATTATATCATGCTAGTAAACATCAATATCTTGTAAAATATTCAAAGAAATTTCATCAAAATTTTACTTCAAATTAGAATTTTTATAAGGAAAATGTTGATGTATCATTTCATACAATACAGTGCCAGTGTGAAACGCAGTGCATAGTGTGACATTACTTTTGGATCAACTCTTGTAGTTGCTGTTTGTTTGAAAGAGCATCGTGTGGATCATAAAACACAATCATAGCTCTAGGGATTTAACAGCAATAATGTAGTAATAAGTTTTCCGTCCTTTTTCAAAGATTTTTAAAGAACTAAGTTATTCATTATTGGATTAAATCAACTGTATCGTTTGGGAGAAAGAATGAGTTATCTTCCTTATAACAGCCATCATTTGTCAAATTAGTCAATAAATTATATTGATAAACGTTCATTTGAACATTGATAATGAAAGCAAATGTTAAATTGTGCAGCCTAAGTCGTCAAACAAAAAATTGGAATTAAAAAAAAGTAAACAGAAATAGTCATTTGTTAAAAGGCCGGACGATGTTAAGTTGTACAGATCATGTTTTCCTAAACGGGCTGATCTGTTTTTGAAATAAAACATTCATATAATGATTTTTTTTTCTTTTTTATGATACTTCGTTCTGTATTTTTACATAAAGTAAATCAATTACTGAATTAGAAAACAACTTTCAAAGAGTTCGTTGAATGGGGTAAGCAAATTAGGACCTGATAATTCTATAAATGGTTTATGTAGGTGATGCTTGTTTAAAAGAGCAAAATCACAGTTTGTTGATTTAAAAAAAAAAAGAATCGTGGGTAGAAAGCTTTAAACTACAAAATTTCTAAATTCTTCAGGTTCAGAAGGTAGTAAGTTTAAACTATTTAAAGATCAATGCTATTCATATCAGTTTTGAATCAAATCGTTGGGATTAAGAATGAGTTATCTTCCATATACCAACCATCTGTAGTAAAAGGCCAATGAAATATATTGACGAACGTTCATTTTTACAATGATAATGAATGCAAATGATAAATTTGTAGTCTTAAGTTGTAAAAGTTAAAATGAATTAAAGTCAAAAGTGAAACAACCATTTGTTTATAAACATTATATGATATATTATATGGTATGAATATTTACTTTTAATAAATCCATTTTTATGTTTAAAAAACCACTGAAAGGCAGGCGACCGTTTCACTAACGTATCGTAGATCGTAAGCGTAGACGTAAACGTGACAGTAGCACGTAAGTGCGTTTCACTAAGAGTTGCGAGTTGCAAGTGACGATGGAAATTGCTCTTCAGTAGTCTAGGAGCAGTCTGAGGCACTCTTAAAACGATTTGCGTGCGCGTAAACAAAAAGTAAAATGGCTGCCGTTTTGCTATTAGCAGACAAGCTCGGATAAATTTTCGCCGACAAAGGATTTTCCGTGATCGGACAAATGCCCTCGATTATCTAAACGATACAGAGGTTATTGAGAGGTAAAGCTTACCTAGAGCCTTTTTGTATAAACTCATCTACTTGGTGAATGAAGACGTAACAAGAGGCCCAGGGGCCACATCGCTCACCGAAGCAACAATTTCCTTAATTCTGATCAAATTAGCATTACAGTATCAAAATATCTTGACAACTAAGTACAGTAGATCTTGTGAAAAAAAAAATTGAAAATCTGCCAATTTTTATCCACCTCTTCTTTTTGGTAATTACCAAGCCCCTTTTGTTGTTGTACCTGTAAGAAGATTTTTCTCTATTCCTATATACCCCCGCCCCCCTTTTTTCTATATATTCCTATGTAAAACATGATCCCCCAATTGTGGTCCCACCCTACCCCCGGGGACCATGATTTGAACAAACTTGAATCTACACTATCTGAGGATGCTCCCATTTTAATTTGAGCTTTTCTGGCCCGATAGTTTTTGAGAAGAAGATTTTTAAAGATTTTCTCTATATATTCCTATGTAAAACTTGATCCCCCTCATGTGGCCCCTCCCTACCCCTGAGGACCATGATTTGAACAAACTTGAATCTACACTTATACTTTTGAAAATGATTTGTTTAGATATAAACTATTATTTGTTATGAAACATTTTTTAACTTTAAAATTTGAACGCTATTCTATATCTTAATATATTTTTAAGTAGTGGAAATACATTGAACTAACAGAGATTTCCATATTTTCACTGATATACGCAGACGACACGGTAATCGTACTCTCCTCCCGATTTACAGTCAATGTTGTATTCCTTTGAGGAAATACATATAGAAATGATCATTAACAACAAAGGTTTAAAAACTTGAATAAAGTATTCCTTTGAAAGGAATGATCGGTATGAGTATGACTAATTGTCAGCATGAACTGTTTGTATGTTATACGAAAGGATTAATCGCACTGTTTAGTTCATTTCCGAAAAAGCATGACATAAAGTAACTCATGTGCTCTTCTTAACCAAAGTTGTACGCATGTAAAGATAAAAAAAATACCATCAGTCATTTCATTATGTAACTATATATATCGTGTTTTTTTATATCCTTTGTAGAAATCATAGCTAAATACGTCCAAAAAGTCTAGAACTTTCACTCTTAAACATATATAAAGATAAAAAAAATCATTTTGATTAAAATACATGTATTTTTGGTGTTAACGGTCAACCCAAATAAAGTTATTAATCGTGCATTTGGGCAGAATGATTTTTCAAGTGTTTAAAACCTGTGAGTTTTTTTTTAATATTGATTTTTTTTCTATCATCAAATAATTGTGTTTTGAAATCATGTTATATTGATATCTAGAATCAAACTTTATTAAAGAATAATTCAAAAGTGGGCTTTTGACATTAGGAATATTTTATCAAGAATTCGAAAAGTAAGCTTGTGGATAATTTTATTTTGTTTTAAAAATCTATAATATTTTTTACCAACAGACAAACGTTTCCACTTCTATTCTTTGATTACATTACCTTCAGTTGAAACCTTAGAAATTTTTTTTACCGAGTTTAGGGGCATACATATGTAAAACATTGATGAGTGCCAGGCATTACATGATCACACTAACTTTTTAGAAATAAAATGGCGGCCAATATGGGGCGCCCAGGTCTGGAAAAAACGTTTAACCCATAGTTCTTCTGATGTTAATCAGTTTTGAATCAAATCGATGAAATAAAGAATGAGTTACCTTCCTTATACCAGCCACTGGTTGTAAAAAAAATGACATGTATTGATATATGTTCATTTTAACATTGATAATGAAAGCCAATGATAAATGGTGCTGCTGCAAAAAGTCCTAACAGTTAGAACGAAGTAAAGACAAAAGCAAAACAACCATTTGTTTATATTCAATATATAGTATTTTAACAGAAAACGTTTCCACTTTTAGTTTTTTTAACCACATAACCTTTTGTTAAAACCTTAGAAAGTTTTTTTTCTCAAGTTTAGGGGCATTAAACATTGATATGTGCCAATCATTTAATGATTGAAGTAACTTTTTGAAACCAAATTGGCGGCCAATATGGTGGCGCCAAAGGCTGGAAGAAATTTTACAACCCATAGTTCCCTGATTCCTACTCTCATTTTTTCACTGCTTTTTACTATATATGTGTTATCTTAAATACTCGCTGCGCTCGGTATTAGAATTAGTTGTCACGTATGCATTGACCTAAAAAAGTGTTCATAGCCCTTGCATAATCATAAAACGATTGTAGATAACACATTTCCTAAAAGTACATCTGTAGTTCTAAAAGAATATGCCACAATTTTTGCTTAAAATCAATTATAAAACATCATTTTAGACAACTGGGGCCCGTTTCACAAAGATTTCCTAAGATGTTTCCTAAGCTAGAAATTAAGATATGCCTAAGTTATAACTTAGGAAGTTCCTAAGATTTGTCATAGATGTTTCACAAAACTTTCTTAGCGTATCGCAGTTGACTTATCTTTAGATACAATGTAAGCCACTTTCATATCATAGTGGTAATTCTAAATTGATACAGTTTATTTAAACTCTTTAAATTTAAATATGGCACGAATGTTAACTATTTTATTGAATGTAAAAATTCATTCCCTTATTCACCTAGAAACATTTTAGAAATAAAAGTAAAACGTGTAAATAGAGTGTACATAGTGTAGTGTCTATGTACATGCACTAAAATGTCGTATGATATTTTTACATTCACATGCATACAAGAATAGATCAAAATTACGTAATAAATTCGTATAGTTTATTTTTTTTTAATTTGAGAGAATGGATAGATCGTACTTTATTTTTTATTTTTTAGATCTATATTTTGATATTATTTTTTGACCGCATAAATTAATTTAAAAAAAATTGGTCACTGCTATAATTTCTGTTATGTTTATAAATGTTCGAGTGTGTTTTTTTGTCTTGTTGGTCCATTTTAAATAGCATGTATTATCGTATACTGATATGATTATTCCTAAATCTAAAAACGATCGTTGAAATAGCCAGATGCTTTTACTGTTTCATACGTTATGTTCCAAATGGAATACAATAACCATATGCAGTGACAAGTTTGATTTGGAATATTTGGAATGGACATATGTGGGCCTTTTAAACTAAGTTTTTTATAACGCTAGTTTTCTTGTAATGATTGATATGAAAATGGTGTGTTTTCTTTTGTTTTTACAAAAGAACAAATCGAAATTCGCAAATAAATGCATCTCGGCTGATAGAAGAAACGAGGATATAAGGCAAGATTTTCAGTTACTGTATTAAACAGCATTCCTATGGAGGATATAGCGTCGACATTCCTAAAACACTTCCCGGTCATTCCTACCCCCATCCCCCAACAAAAAATTCAATTCACACCCCACCCCCTCCCGCCCAAAAAAAACACAACCCACACACACACCTAGCATCTAAATTTCCTCCCGTAAAAAAGGCTTATTTCTTGGAGGGATAGGACAATTCATCCAGATAATCTGTAATTGAGTATTTATTCCTGATTTTATCAAACTATTAAAGAGATCAGTGATTCCCGGGCGTAAATAATTTAATTAACATCAGTGCACTACCTTTAACTATACCCGCTATCAATCTGCGTGTGCGATCAGATAATCTTTTAAAAAAATGTAAAAATTAGAAGTCTACACCAAAAAATTATCTGATCATGAAGAAATATAGGTATATTTCGATAATTTTTTAAGTTTTCAGTTTAGAGTAATATATCTCTATCGCCGAAGCTGTGAAATAAACGATTTGGACCATATAAATCTCGCATTTTTAGGGCCAGTCATTAATTTTTACATTATAAGGAACATATATTGCGTCTAATTGAAAAGATTAAAAATCTTGATAATAGCCCTTTAGTGATACGTGTAGTCTAGTATTTTCTTAGAACTTTTTTTGTTCAACTTTAATATGTATATATTTCATAAAGATAGACAGTCGCCATGTTAAGTTTATTCCTAAGACATCGGTTTACCTGTCTTAAAGTGAGGACAAACTTAGGAAATTCATAAGATAAGATTGAATAGTGAAACGGATAAGTAATGAACTTAGGAAAATGTTCGTTCCTAAGATACAACTAAGTCCTAAGTATGCTTTGTGAAACGGGCCCCTGGTGGTATAGGTAAAGTAGCTAAACAATTTTGCCTGAAATTCACACGAATACCATTAATAATGTTCGTGATACTCTTGAACAGTTCTAATCTAAATAAACTACAGAAAAACTACGCCAGTGGGATATGGAACTGACCGCAAGAAAATATACATATTAGATCCAAACCTCAGATGTACAGGAACCTGATATATTCGTATGTACCAAGCCCCTCTTGAAGGGTATTGAATGCTGGAACAACTCATGCACATTTTAAACCTCAAGGGAACTTTTTTGCCGATTTTGGTCCATATGTTTTCAAGTTCAGTCCTGACGGTAACCTATATAATTATCTGACTCTTAGTACAATGATGTTCATTTAATGGTAATTGTCACCACTCGAGTTTCTGAATAATACAGCTGCATGTAGAATAGAACAAAAAATATAATACCCCAAGATACGGGCTCTCTTTGAGTTACAGGGTATGAGTTCTGAATGAAAACCAGTACTCTAATGTAATGACAAGTTCTTTAAGGTACAGTTACTGCTCGTACCATTTTCACGTGGCTATGTGAAAACTTTTTCTAATGCTCTTGATGTTATTTCGTTTCATAACTAACCCATCATCAGCAAAGCAAAACAAACACACGAGGAAAATCGTAAACAAGTCTTTGATTGACCTTGACTTCACTCATTAAATGTTTCTACCTGACGGAGTTGTTAATTGGTTCGTCAGTTCTTTGCTTTGATGTATTCAATCTTCTCTTTTTTTAAATTTATGTTATTATTTTTCTTGGAATTGTTTTTATAAGATCAAACTGTATGTAAGAAAAAAAAATTAAAAGTGGGCTTTGACATTAAGAATATGTTATCAAGTATTCGATAAATGAACTTATAGAAGATTTTTTAAAACGATATGAGATTTTTACCAAAGGAAAGGCAACGTCTATCTGACAATTGTAAACAGTCTTTGCTTGTTGATATAAATGTCTCTTCTAAATGTACAATATACAGATTCTTCATTGATCATTGTACTTTGCATTCGTTTCTGACAAGAATTTTTTTTTTCAATATTAGAAGTTCATGTGCAAATCATGTAATTCATTATCACGCGATTGTCTTAACGAAAGAATTGGTGGATACACAAATAAATGTTCAATTAGAAAAAGGTCCGTCATGTACATTTTGAACATAAGATGAATCATATTTTATCCTGAAATGTCTATACTTTGCCATACGAGAAAAAAAAATCATTTAGAAGTTTAACTTTTAACAAGCCCTCTGTCTTTGTGTGGATTAAACTTTTGCTATCTCAGAGTGTACAAGGGATTGTGCAAATATAGCAGATGTATTAGGAACATCTTTGTTCTCAGAAAACTACTTTTTAGCTGATTATATTGATACATGTATGTCTATCTGAATTGCCAGCTTTATACAGTTATAACTATAAGCCTTTATGATCAATTATTTGCATTTTACAAAAAAAAATAAATAAACAAAATACTAATATGTATCATCATAGGTAATGCATCTCTATCATTTAACGTAATGACTCTATACTTATTTAAAGTCATGAAAATAACAGAAAAGATTCATTTTCACACATACAAACAACAATATTAATACCTGATAAAACCAATATTGAACTACTTTCAGGCTTTATGTTTAAAATCACACCAATTTATAGAACTTGCTTTTACATTATATCTGTTTCTGAACATTATAATAAAAGTTATATAAGTTACATTTCTGGTAGTTTATTTTACAACAAGTTATGCCATGATGTATTGCCATGGGATAGAATACTTTACATGAATTTAAAAATGAAACATGAAAACGATAAATTCTCTCTCTCTCTCTCTCTCTCTCTCTCTCTCTCTCTCTCTCTCTCAAAAGTTGATTTTTGTGTATGAGTTCTTCAAGAAAACTTGTGTATTCAGTTAGAAAATTGACGCGTTTCAAATGTTCAAATGCCTAAATGTTTTTAAATGTGTCCTAAGTAAACGCCATTACATGAATATAGAAGTTGATGTTTTATATATATGTAACATGCATATGAATTATACCTTGCCACTATCGCCAGTATTTAAAGTTATAAAATGTGCATTAAATTGTATCGGTCTGACTTCTTTGTGCATCAAAAGTATATTAATATATATATACTTTACCTTTCAAATTCTACTTCGAAGGTGGTAGAGTAAAAACACACATTAAATAAGTTTTTAAAAAAAACACACAGGAAATCGATAAACCTATATCTAGTTGGACTGAAATACCTTTCTAGGTAATCTTTGATCAGCAAGAAATATTTTTATTTAAATGAACCCTCCTTAAGGTTCAGTATACCTTTTTATACTCGTTTCAAGTCAATGGGGATCTGAAATCAAAGTGGATACGTTTATATATCAAGCAAAATGCAATAAACATTTTTTTTTTCATATTCTGAAAAGAAGACGACCATAAACTTATTCTCTCTCTCTCTCTCTCTCTCTCTCTCTCTCTCTCTCTCTCTCTCTCTCTCTCTTTAATTCCATATCATTTACATAAGCAAAGTCCGATGCACATAGTTCATAGACCTTTGTTCGATATTTTAACCTATTTTATATGAAAAGTTATTTTTTAACGGATCAAAGAATCTAGATATAAGTTATCAACTTACAGATGTAGGCAATAAAAATAAATTCAATCTGAAATTTTAAAGTAAAAGCTTTTTTGATTTTTATTTCATACATTTTTTAAAATTTTCATTTCTAACAAAAAAGTTTGCTTTTCTTTTAGTTGTTGTAAATTTCTCAATTACTTTTATATCAATTTTGTAATTTGAATGAATAGGTATTAATAAAAGTCAAACAGTATTGGCACCTTGAACAACTTTGGCCATACCAAATAACTTGTACACACTAAGTCCAAACTTCAAGGTTTATTTGCTTTGCCATTGTATCCTTTATTTCGGTCACAACTGGCAACATATTCTAACAGGCGAACCAGTGCTTTATTTTGGAGAGAAAGATAACAATCATATCAATGCCCGTCTGGACGATTTTAAGCTTATAATATTACTTATTAGGTAAATTGCTGACTGCTTCACAGAAATTTGTGGGGTCGGGAGCCGAGCCTTTTATCGACTTTACCGACCCAACAAATTTCTGTAAACAGTCAGTAATAAACATAAGTGTTTTGTTTTGTCGAGGACGTAAAGTTTGAAATGTAAACAACAAATGATAATATACAACAATTAAATTCATAGGCTAATTCGCTATTTTTTAGGTCACTTTAGTAAACTCAGGTGACCTGTTGCTATCCGTTTTCGTCCGTCGTCCTGCGTTAACAATTTTACATGTTTAATTTTTTCTTAAAAACTACTAGGCAAATTGATACCATTTTTGGTGTTAGACATCTCTATGGTAAGATAAATCTAATTCTGAAATTCGTGACTCTACTACCCCCGGGGCACCACAAGTGGGGCCAAATATGCAAAAAAGCCAAATTTTCAAAAACTTCTTCTCTACTCCGACACATGTGAGAAAAAAATTGGTAACATGGTTATGATATCCATAAAACCCTCTACCAAAATTGTGAAATTCATGGCCAATGGGTCAGGGGTTCTCGCTCTAGGGTGGGGCCAATATGGCAATTTAATTAAAATGTATTAGATCTTAAAAAATCTTCTTCTCTATTCCTATATATATTTGTTTAAAACTAAATGCACGATTATGATGTCCATGAACCAAACTGTAAAATCATGGCCCCTTGGTCAGGGGTTCAGGCTCTAAGGTGGGGGCCAATATGGCCATATAGTAAAAATGTAGTAAGTCTTAGAAAATCTTCTTCTTTACTCCCAAAACATGTGGGCAAAAAACCGAATACATGGTTATGATGTCCACTAACTCCTCTACCGAAATTGTGAAATCCATGGCCCCTGGGTCAGGGGATCAGGACATGGGGGGGGGGGGCGGGGGCTGGATATGTTTTTTTTAATCTTCTTCTCTATTCCCACACATCTGTATGAAAAACTTACTTCATAATTATGTTTATCAGGAAGTCCTCTACTAAAATTTTAAATTTCATATCCCCTGGAGAATGGGTTTTAACTCTAGGGCAAGGTCAAAATGGATGTATAGGTGTTAATGCATATAATGTTTAAAAATTATCTTCTTTACTCCCACACACCTAAAAGGAAAACTGTGATGATTTTGTTGACCAGATCTTTAAGTTTTTCGCCAAAATTATAGGTTTCATTACGGGCCGCCGGAAGGCGGTCCGTTATTTGATATACATTTAAATATTGTTACTGCGTTTCTGCGGGATGGATCTTTTTTAATAGAATTAATATTATGCTTCTTTATGAATTAAAAATAAATTTGCATGTAGAAATATGTGTTATGCCTTTTTAAAAAATATCATATATATTTTATTTTACTCGTAAATGAAAAATAGGTCATACTTAGTAGACTGTCGTGTTTGGTGCGTTTTTATCGAGACTATAATCTATTCGGAAAATTTTGGAGTTCTTCATTCTTTCAAAACAATGCATCAGAATCGGTATGCTGGGACATACTAAAGACCTGAAATACTAAAGACCTGAATGTCATTTAATTTTATATTAATGATATATTTGAATTTCTATGTGCCGTGTCAAATAAAATTGCTTTGTGTGTGTATTTATTACATTTCCATGTAAAATGTGCAAGAAAATATCATGAAATGACATCCATATCAATTATTTACGCAAAAAATATGACAGATATGAAATTTTGAATTGACTGGAAAATTTGAACTGATCCATTTTTTTTATTAAGTGGTCCGTTGAAATCATATAAACTAATGCAATAAGTTTTAATTCAATACAATGCAACAAAAAAAAAAATCCAAAATGGTTTGAAATACATAATCTCCAAGAGAAAAATGATGAGTTGAACTTTGTATTAGAGTAATGTACAAATCAATGTGTCCTCCATTACTTCATACTATGGCAATGATCATATAATTGCCGTTAGAAATGCTTACAGTAACGAACTCGATTCTTTATGATAATAGTAAAATGTTAAACTTCAAAAAAAGTTGCTGAAAGTATATCAAAATTTACCATAAAAATTAGTACAACAAACTTTTATTTTCTTCTTTGTAGTGTGTTTTTATGTAAACGACCAATGATTCATACAACAATTATATTTTTTGCGGCCCATTTGACGCTTGCGTCAATATGATTTCTTGTAGTTCTTTTTGAAAGATTTCAGGTAAGGAGGTGGTCGTGATTACAAATTAATATTTTTTCTACTCGAGAATGAAACTCAATTAAATGAATATATAAGACTCCTCGACAAGTCTGTGTATGGGTTATATGCTACCCAGGTGACCGTTAAGGCAACAGGTTAGCTAACAGATGATTTTTGTATTGCTTATATTGTTTAATTCCCATTATCCTTTTTAAAAAACAAATTCGTGTTATAACTTTTAAAGTATACCGATAAAGGAAAAACCAAGAAAATTTAAAATGCTTAGGCCTTACTCTGATTTTGAAATCAAAATCATTTTAACATTCACCGACTAACCAAATTATTGATTTAAAATCCTGATTAAAAAAAATTTGAAAGTGCGTTTTATTTGTTTTATTTTTATTTCAAACACGTGTACATCCGTATGTATAACTTTGAAAAAAATATAAAAACAATTCTCGCTCTGTTTCACCTAAAAAGATATTTTTTGAGGCAACGGTATAAAAGACAGCAGCATCTGGGCTAAATTTATTCGTACATTGTACAAGTTTCGTTTTAACCAAACAGAGAAATGAAGGCTGTCTTGCTCCTCGTCACCATCGTGTTGGTAAGTTTATTAATTTTATTTTCAATTTGTTTGTTGCTGTTAAAACTGTTAATAATGTTATGTGCATCATAAGAACTGTATAAAAATTTATTTGTGGTTCTTGTGACATTTTTTTTTTAAATTCAAAATTTCAACTTTGTTTATATGGGGCGGGGTATCTTCCCACTTATCTGTGTTGTTAGCATTCTTTTAAACACTATTTAAAATGAATAGTAATGCATCTTACGTCTCTTCTTTTTTAATTGATTAACATAGCTAGATTAATTAAACATTACATTTCAATTCGTATCCTTTTAACTCTTTTTATAGAAGTTATGTGAACCAAATAACACAAGTATCAAGTCAGAAACAAATAAGTTTACGTTTGCATGTCCTAGAGTCAATTTTTTTTATAAAATGGTCAGTCTACTCTATTCAATATGCAGAGGTCTTGTGATAAAAAAAAATACAGTAACAAGCGTTTGATGAACTCTATCGTGTAGTTTATTTTCCCTTAAAAAGAGGATGCGTGGTCAAAATAGATAACCACAGGATCCATTTTTTATTATTTCTATTTTAAGATATGCTTTGTAAGCTTAATCAATATTCTTATTTCTATTTAATTTTGAGAGGCAGTTTTTCCTCTCCAGGATTTATATATAGCCCAAAAACCGTCACATCTATCAAGCTATCTTAACGCATCATAAACACATCCGATATGCTTGTGAAATATATACTTATTGTACAATGTTACATGAAAGTAATTGATGGTATTTATTAATAGTTCATATGTTTTTTAGCCAACGATAAATAGCTTGGTAAAGTAAATATTTCAAAAGATTAATGTATAAACATGTATCTAGTTTTTCATTATCGAAAGCAAATTTTAATGTAAAATAAGCAGGGATGGCAATTCCTAACCGGTTAATCGGTTAACTGATATCTCGGTCGGAACGATTGTAACCGGTTACAAAAACTGACTGTAATGCAAAATTGCAGCATGTAGGCAGTGAAACTATTCAATATTTTGAATAATTATGAGTTGCAATTTTCATATTTTTATTTTGGTTTATACATAAACAAAATATTCCCATAGTGCTTTCTGTGTTATTTATCAGTTTTAAAAAATAATATTTTTTTTTTACAAAAAAAATGCGTAATTTTGAAACAACTAACCGGTTAATCGGTAGAAACAAATGACGATCAACCAACTCTCAACTCTGCAATCGATTGCCATCCCTAAAAATAAGATGGTAAGACGGTAAAAGAAGATGGTTAAAAAAATAGTACGTGGTGTTTTGTACGCTGATAAATGACGTTGTTTACCCGAGATCTAGAAGTCAGTTTGAAAAACCACAACCAAGAACATGTGATCTAAACTTTATTGATTAAAATCTTTTTAAAGGTGTGTTCTGTCTGCAGTATGGAGACTAAGCCACAGACGAAACAGAAGCTACAGAAGCGATGTAAGTGATATTCATAGGCGTTCTCCATCATGATATTTCAGTTTTATACACAAAAACAAGAATGCTTGCAACTTCTGCCATTTTGATCTCATCTTCTTCGCTCGGAACTAGACACGTTTTCAAATTAAAAGTATTTTTAACTGACTTACGATATAGTATACTTCTAACTTAGTAATTTGAACCACTAAGTCATCTTTATTTTTCAAAGATTTTATCGAGCGCTTTTCGCGTTCGATAAAAAATGCGTGTAAAATGCTATGTCTTTTGTAAATAAAGTTGTCGTCTATCTGATTCTCATGTGCTATTTCGATGATGATCATTTAAGTTTCTCAAAATAAACTGCGCATGCAAAAATAACATGCGGAAGTCAAACTACCGTATATACAACTTTTTTAAAATCTCTCTATTGCTTATATAAACATGTGGTATAGTATATGGGCGTTTATACAAAAAAAGAACAACTTACTTTTAAAAACATGCTAAAATACGAAACAGACCAGCTTTAAAAAATCGACATTCTCTTTCACAAAATCAACAGACACCAATGCAAAAAAGCGATCGCTGATGCAAAACCAACAGTCATGCACCGAATTAACGCTAGATGGCATGCAAAGAAGGATAATAAAAAATCGTTGATTGAAGAAAACGTCGCCTGAAGTAAATGTACCAATTAATTTCAAGGAAAGTTTTTGGGCAGGGATCCAGAATTTTTTTTAGGAAGATAGGGGGAGTCCGAGGAATATTTGGGT
Source organism: Magallana hongkongensis (assembly GCA_015776775.1). Taxonomy (NCBI): domain Eukaryota; kingdom Metazoa; phylum Mollusca; class Bivalvia; order Ostreida; family Ostreidae; genus Magallana; species Magallana hongkongensis. Next base: position 453,085 of record VIAA01000046.1, on the reverse strand, counting down.
TTGCCAAGTGTGGGGTAGTGGTAGTAGGGATAGGGTGGTGGGGTTCTAACCTATATATTTGCTAGTTTTTCTGTATATATTTGAGGAAATTTGATTTTCCTACGAGTGCGGAGGAGGGGGGGGGGGGTCGGACTGCACCTAATCTACATAACAAAGACTTTTAAGGTCTGTATTTCGTTTTTAACTTCACTTTTGTAACCTGTAAAGCATCAATTTACCATTCTAGACATAAAAAAAGGAAAATGATATTTTTGGGAGCTCAAATCAAGTTCCGGTTTTAAGTCACTTAATTAAAGAAATTGATTCTGAAATTATATTTGCGATGACATTATCTTCCTATGTGCTGTCATATACAAAGATTTTTTAATATTTATGGTAAATTCTTGAGACATTTGAGTTCTGGTACCACCACCCCCCCCCCTTAAAAAATATAAACAAAAACGCGCCATCGTCTTCTTATTGTAAAAGGACTGTCTAGGGTTAGTCCAATAGATGATCCAAGTAGGAAAATAATAACACAAAATATCGACGGCATATCAAATAACTATTATAATGTACATGTATATGGCTCGATAGCGATTATATTTCACAAATAAATCATCATGAAACAAACTCTAATGTATATCGAAAGCATTTGTAAGTTTTATTATGGGTACATACATCAAACATTCTACAGTAAAACACGCTTATAACGAAGTTCAAGGGACGGGAAATCTTACTTTGTTATTAATGGAATTCGTTTTCTTTTATAAAAATTGTAAATTAATTCCTAGCTCTCTGATTGGCTCATATCCAAATATCTGGAAAAAATTATAACGTTATATTCAAATGCACGTGACGTCAATAGAAATTTGATTTTCTCTTCACTGGACTACAAGTAGATCCTCCAATGAAATATTGCGTTTCTCAGTTTCTTTGACTGTGGATTCAAACTTAAATCTTACGCATGATAACACTCAATATTGTCATTTAAATTTTAGACCACGTGGTTTTATTTGACCCTTTCAGTTTCGCAGTAAAAATTGTGCCTCGTGTTTATAGTCTAGTTCATACTATAGTAGTCAAAAATTAAATCTAGAGGTTTATTGGTTTTAAACTTTATCCTATTAATTGGTGGATAAAATGTGTTCAAGAAATAAATGTGAAAATACAAGAAATAGTTTTTGTCTGCTGTTGCAACAATTAACATGCTAAGTAGAGATTCCCCTGAGGATTAGTTTTCGATCCGCGCCTGACCTAGTAATAGCATCAATAGTGAAGTAGACTATACTATTTTATGCAGAATGTTCCTTGAAAATGACTCGATATACTAAGTTTTTATGCAAAACAGACACCCATTGGTTTTTTTAAACATGGTATTGCACACCACAAGCATCAAACATTGATATGATTTTATTCAGCCACGCAATGTTTATATTTTCAACCACTCAGCACGTGGTTCATATTATCGTTTAATATATAAAAAAAACCCCGCTCAATGGTGAAATAAGACAGACATATTAAAAGAATTTAATGTTTTAATACAAACCAGAGTAGGATACGATAAGAAAAACGACCAGTACTTACGTATTTTGAGAATATCCGAACACCTATACTTCCGCTCGAAATTTCACAGGATCTGAATCAAATCTCGGTGAAGTCTCGTGAACTTTTATTTGAGCACCTCTGGATTTATTACATACTTATCATCGATAAAGAAAACATTCCGAACACATTCGCAGGGGTGCTCTGGCTCGGTGAATATTGTACTTCTCGGGTAGCTAAATCATCGTTCTGACCTAAAAAGAAAAACCAGAAATAACTGTATAACATCCGTCAAGTTTACAAGATGTAATAAAGTCACGGGGAATGAAAATCACTTCGCATGTAAGCTAGCGGGAATTTCTTTAATGCATAAGTGTGTTCGCTATAAGTTATAACGGTTTTTGCAATGTTTTAATGTTTTAGTTTAAATTTTATCACATCATGGCCAGGTTATCAATTTTGTTTAACATCACAATTATGTAGTATCGTCGACGGAAAACCAATTCGTTGCTTTGCAACGAGCTCGTTTCTAGTTGATTCAATGTTTTAATGTCAGCTCTATATTTAATTAAAATGCCATTTATGGGGGAAATCATTGCAAAGTTTGTCCTTGAATAAAAACGTTTTCATTTCCCTTAAATATTTACCTCTAATGTGAAATAATGAAACTGTACATCTTTAAGTGCTTAGGACAGGTAATACTATGTAAGTCTAAAACTGACCCAACGCAGGTGACCACTCAGGTGAGAAAATCCAAGTTTTTGGCTAGGTAGAAATAAGAAATTCAGAATTTTCGCTAAGTTGAAGTGAATCTAATGTAAACATTATTTAACTTAAAGCGATATGAACTGTATTTTTAGAATATTTTTTGCTGCTAAAACCTGCTAGTATGATAAGGAATATATATTAGCAAATCAATTTTTGTACAGGACGACAATAATTCAATTTTGATCCAAATAAGGCTTCTTAACGGCCTTTTCCACAAAAATATGGCTAACAGAAATTAAGAAAAACATGATGTTTTTGTCATTATAGTGGAAAATAAGATTTTAGTAATAAAAAATATTCAAAATCAAAAACAGATCAGTATTGCTTTAATGCATGTAATTATAACGTATACAATAGAACAGTTATATACATTGCACGCGAAAAAAAAATATATTTCTTTGAAGTATTGAGCTCTAAGCTGTAGTTCTATTTCGATGTTAATTCAAAGTCACAATACAAAATGTTATACAATTTTAGTCAAATACTAGTTTGACATCAATTTATTTCAGTGTGAAATTAAAACACTAGGGTGCATTTTCATATTTACGTACTTTCACTTTTTTTTTTACAGATTGGGGGTATTATGATTGTTTCCAACCTAGAGAGCGTGGCTACTGTAATGGCCATTATACAAGATATTACTACGACTACTATACAAATACATGCAAAACCTTTTCCTATTCTGGATGCGGTGGAAACAAAAACAATTTCTCATCTTATTATTCTTGCTGGGTAAAATGCATCGCATAGTAAGTACTGTACTAAAGACTTCGCCATTTTTGTTGAGTTACTTTCTTTGAAATGAAAAAAAAAAATGACAATAACAAACTGTCAACCATCTCAAAAAATCCATAAAACGAAATACAAATTCAAAGTAGAGCAACACGGACCTCTAAAAAGTTAGAGGTAGGATCAGGTACCTTGGAGGAGTGAGCATCCTCTGCTGACTGGTCACTCTTTGTCGTAATCGGGAAAAAAACATAGACAACTATGTGATTAATTATGGTCTAACAATTAGTATGAAAAACGTCAGTCAGCATGCGGTTTGTATTAATCTAAAGCTTGTGTTAATATAAAGTTTATAAAGTATTCAAATTTTAAAGCAAACAATTTTCATTTTCTCTTTATTACTAGACAACGTGATAATTCTAAATGGCACGAGAAATCATATAATGAATTTTAAGGTAGATCTGATGGGCGCAGCCTCCTTAAGGTACTCACTAGACCTACACTTATACTTTTTAAGGACACTACAGTTTCTCGATCCCATTTTTGTTCTTTTCTCATAAGCTTACAAATTATTTAATATACCTTTTGAGAAGTCATTGTCTGGTCAGCTCAGTTTTGCCAATATCACAATACTTAAGTTACATGCACAAGAAAGCGTATATCTTTTTCCGTTTTTATACGATTATCCGAAGTTGCTGAATAGCGTGTTTCAGAAAAAAAGGTAAAAAGTAGAGGACCTTCTTCCTGTAGTCGATTAGATAAGGTACTGACAATTGACATGTATCAGTGGTAAACTACAACCCCCACCCCCGTGCTCAAAGTCGGTAAATGGAATTCACTAGTGTTAACAAATCATAATACCATCAACAAACTAGAAATTCAATTTCCAGAATTTGTGATTTATAAATATTTCATAAGTTGCATTAACTTAAGTTTTGTAATAATAAAAGATGTAGATGTAAATTTCTAACGTACGTTAAAAAAAAATTAAATGCATGAACGTGGACCCAAATCTAACGCACTTTGATTTTTTTTTTTTGAAGATGTGTTGATTTGGTTCCAGATTTAATGCATTTAGTTTTTTTTTTCAAAGTACGTATTTTTTTCAAATTGAGTTTCCACTGTGACAGTGCATAAAAATCCAAACAATACTGTGCATACATATTAAAAGATAATAATGCAATGAATGAAAGAACCGATTTAAGCAAGCTTGGTAGTAAAAACAGAAAAAGGTTAAGCTCTTGAGTAAATAAAGTAAAACAGTCTAAATAGACATGTTTTAAGTTTGATAGTCTTATTTTAATGTCTATAAAATTGCTATATATTTTAAGTATTATTTTTTAAGCATTAGTTTTAGGGTTAAATATTGGGATTTATAAAACTTTCCTTGAGGTAGATCGAAGCTGTCTTAAATAGTAAATGCTAATTTGTTTTTGACAAAACTTAATTCATGTTTTTTTTTTTTTTATTTCAGATGTTATAACAGTTTAAGACCGGCATAACGTTATAAAAAAAATTCAAACGCAATTAAATCAAATGCGAAAATGTCATTCTGTGTTTGTTTTTACTTTCTGGGTTTTGTTTTCTCTAAAATTTTTGAAGCTGTTAATAATAGCCTACGTTAGTTATTTAAATTCAATTTTACGCTCAAAGTCAAAAGAAACTTAAGGGAGAGATAGGGGCTCAACAAAAGTTTATACATTTAATTTTAATGTTTCTATCATTTGTATGTATAATAACTTCGATACAAGTACTTCGATATTGAAGTGGCATATAATAAACTTTTTCAATGATATAGTGTGTCCATCATTTAAGCTACGTGTACATTCAAAAAGCAATCTTTGAGTATTCTCATGTAATTCAAAAACCAAACCTATCACTAAAGGACGTTGGATCCTGCGATGAAAAGTCTTTAAGTTTTTATTATTAAGTATTTTTCAAAAATCTACACACATAGCTTAACCCAAATTCCAAACAAAATTTTGGGGTCTATATATGCTTCGTTTAGCGCTACGGTGTATTTATTACTACCTTTCTGCACTGAAAGTGCAGATTGCACATACATCGCTTTTCCTTCTATATTTTATTATCGGAATGAACCATGACATCAAATACAAATCTATACTATTTAAAAAAGATAAAATTAAAATTATCATATAAGGAAAAATGTTACAATTTCTTCACCAAATTGATATTTTTGCACTGATAAAACGCTGTTTTTATCCATTACCAATTCAACATGTAATGAAATTATTTAAAAGTCTTAAACTTTTTCTCAAATAATGATAAACTTGTCAGAAATATCTTAAAATTTCAGAAAATAAAACAAAAAGTATGGGTCTATAATGTAAAATTTGAGATATGGCATAAAATAAGCTGATTTTAGGCAAAAATTGGGATTCATTTTTCATTTACTTTTATGAAATATAAGTTAAATTTGACAATATGTGTCGATAGAAATACTCAACAATTGTAAAATTATGTTTTTCGTAACAAAATGAAGATATCCTAATGCACAACATATCTGGAAATTTTGTTTGCACTGAAAATAAGGAAGCGAAAGTGAAGGTACTCTTAATCAACTGAGTTATGAAAAATGTTCATTTTCTTCTTAAAAACCGTCCGCCACAAAATATAGTCCAATACTAAACTCTGTAAAGTAATTCTTCCTTTACTATCATATTTAAGATATTTTAATTGGCATTACAAAATTTGAATTTATGAGTAGAATCAATACATGATGCATAATTTCCAGGATAGAGGTGACATAAAATGGCTGCCCAAAAACAGAGGAAAGAACCTCTTTAATATTGCACATACTACTTGACAATGTGAACGTGAAAATGAGAAATAAACTTTAGAAATTTTTGTCATTTTTTACAATTTATTTCCTGTTAAGAAAAATACCTAAGATATAAAAATTACAATCATCATCACAAGTTTATATTTTGTTGGCATACATTTTGAATTTGCTACAACTAAAGTAAGTCAGAATGTCGTGATGAACGAAAGACCCTGTATAATTTGTAGTCCTAAGTATTACAGCTTGTTTCTATGTTGTAGACTAAACAGCAAAGTTAAAAACTCACGTTCAGATACTCCTTAAATCAAAAATAGGGACTTTTTTAAAAACCAAACACAAATAGTTCTAATAATGAGGTACATAGAAACATTATGATATCTCAATTTTCAAGAATAATAATTACTTTATAGCCAAACTATGTTAAAAGCAACATCCTGGCTATATGTGTCAGCAAATTGTTACTATAAATAGCAGAACTGCAAAAGTAAACAAAATCCGAACAGACTCAAAGTAAAACATTTTTAGTAAAAAGTTTTTTCTATACAATGTCATACCAAAGTGTCTTACAGAGAAATATGTAAAAGGATGATATCTCAAAACATATGAAAATAGGGAACCTTTTGGGGAAGTTGATTTTAGTCATCTCTCTTATGCAGTTAGTCTGGCAAAGCGAAAGTGAAACAGTGTTTGGGCCTGAGCACAAATAATCACCGCTGACAAGACAAAGTACTTGAAAATAATTGCTAAATGCGAAGTAATCTATTCATAAGCATTAATTGCTTATTAAGGAAACTTATTTATAAATATATCACCGTGCAAAATTCACTGTTCAATTATAACTTTATTTTGGACTTTACTTTTAAAATTCAAAATCTGTTTCGTAATATTTTCTCACAGTTTATTTCTTACAAAGTTACTTATTTATTTAGTGATTGACACTTTTCGGACTCTTCATGTGATTTCAAAGAGACATGGTGCCACGTCTCAAGGACTGTTAATCTCTTAAAACAACAATGTGCAATTATCAGTTTTACATGTCTTGGACATCAAAGACTCATTGAGTTTATTTAATTATTTTATATCTGTGAACCTTTCACTCAGCTCACTTATGTCATCACCTGTCAATTTATACTTATTGTTCAGATTCTTATAAATAATTATGTACAATTTTCAATCGGCAGTCTGGAATACGGCGGCCAGCCTCGGCCACGTCCGACTCACCCAGAGTCTTGAGTCCGGAGGCCACTACTGGTCATATCCGACTTGTTTGTAAAATGTCTGTCTGTTAAAATGTTATAATGTTGCCATCGTTGAATCTCGTCCAATAAATACGGAATCCTTCATCACTTGATTTATTTCTCCGGAACTTTATACTGGTGCACCTTCGGGAATACGGCAAACCTACCCTTGGTTTTTACCTTACGGCCCACAGCGCGCCTCAACCTTATACTTATTCTACTTATACCTTCGACGCCAACATTCCCTCACCCCGTCCGTACTGAACACGGCGGATATACAGCTCCAGACGAATTCTCTAGCACCGTAAAATCTACGCGGTCACAAATACCTTGAATATAGCCAGATTTTAAATGGTACGAACATTTTAGATATTTTTTATCGTCGTATTAATTTATACGCCAGAGGAGATAATTCAATCTATAGATAGAGCTAGTACTGGCGTTCATTTAATCTTTTATGTTCCCCTTTTCGGAGATTTCATGTCACATACAATACAAATCACATAAAATTAATAAACGTATGGATAATCAAAGAATATAGGATATATAGACTAGACTTTATTATTATTTGTTTGGTAAGAAATTGCTTGGATACAATTTCCCAGAATTAATAGTTTGATATAAACTGATACATAATGTATCGTATGGAGTTTGATGGTGTGTAATCTACCTTTAAATATCACACAACGTGCATGGTTTATATATAGGATTTTCCATCAACAGCTCGGAATTATTGTCGGAAATGCCCGAGAAAACATGTAAAAAAAAATTGCGAGTAGTTATTTCAATACAGCTAAGTACTGCTTGTCGTGCGAAATTACAAGTATATCGTTGATTTTTAAATAATACACGTAATAATCAATAAAATGAACTCCCATCAGTACTTTGGTTATTCAATGAATTTTCAACCGTGATATATTTTTTTTATCATTACTTTTCCTTAGAGTTTCTATTTAAAATCCAAATAGTGAATTCAAAGGAAAGCTCAAAGTATTAAACTAGCTCAAGTATTTGCTGAATAAAAATCGGAAATAAAACAAAAGTTCAAGAAGTACTAACGTGCGATTATCCACCACAGTTAGTCCGATATCACACACATTCTACTAACGTACGGGGTTCCAGCACAGCTATAGCCCAACATACATGTAACACACTTGATATGCTAACTTGCGGGGTTCCTGTACAATTAGCCTAACCATACTCTTCGTGTCTACAAATATTATCCCTTTGTTTTGTTTTGTTTTTGTATTATTATTTTAGTTTTTGTGTGTGTGTGTGTGTTTTTTTTTTCACAGGCATTGCTTTTTTTATTTATTACAAAGGAAGGATAATAATGATATGCCAGGAAAAAAAAAACTCCAGAAAACATTCGCACTTAATTATATTAGTTAAGAGAAATTGACACTTCCAGCAATTATTCAATTTGCCAGGAGATTAAGTAAAAATATCAAGGACTAGTGTCATCGAGTTAAGCATTTTTGTCACATGAAATCATCTAGATTTGTTTGTTTGTTTGTTTTTTTCTTACAACCTTTATTGTGTAATTAATCTGAGAGAAAAACTTAACAAAGTGCGTTAAATTGCCACATAGTTCAGGTGTGAGGCTTGTGTATAGTAGATCATTAGTTCGAATCCGCCTTGGGCTTTTGTTCACATTTACTGAATTAAATTTTTGAAAATATATTTTTTATCCAAAATTTCACATTTTTTGCCTATTTGAATTATAGAAGTATTATATTTTTGGTAATTTTTAGTGTTAATTCAATGTTAATTTGAATTGAATTTCGCAGTGGTGGGGGGTGGGGTCAGGACCATAAGTCTAACCATTTATGTCTTTCAGTCTGTTCTTAAAATGTTTAATTTTAAAAATTACCCATGCTACATTTTTCACCCATTTTTCTTTGCAGAATGTTCACACGCACTATGTGGTAAAAATCCGAGGAATTGCGATTCATTGTGACGTCAACAATATGTCACACGCGGAAATTGCCGAAGTGCGTGTATAAATCGAATAAATCCGGAAACTTCTCTCAAACAGAATTTCGTATTCGGGGTGTAAACACACACACCGCGAGAAAGTGATGTTGAGGGCCGCCGACGCCATAATTTTAGACGAAAACTTTGGCCCGAAAGCGAAAGAAGAAAAGGAGAAAATGCCTGCGTTACATAGTACAAACCTGTGAGTTCATATATTTATTCTTTTGTTTGATTGCGATCAAATCGACAAGAAAGTCGGCCATCTTTTTTTTGTCAATAAAAGGAAGGTCATCAAACTTACTACGTAGATGCAGTTTTAATTTAGAATCTCGTTGAGATATTCTTTTAGATTAACCTTAACAGTAGATATTCTAGTGTAAAGATTGTTCTTTTTTTCCCTCGATATTTCGAAGCATCGTGATCGGGTCAAGATATGTGACGTAAGAGTCAGCTGATGAACTTTGTTTTCCACAAAATATTTTATAAGAAGTCGTTGTATGATGTTTATTAATCGAGAAAGACTCCAATGTCTTATATTTTATATACACACCTTGTCAAATTATTTTTATCCTGAATTCTTTTGATTCCTGAATCGAGAATCGCTTGTTTTTTTAATTTGGGTCACTGTTCTGAAATTATTATTGAGTTAAAGATATTTTTATCACGGAAGTGTTTAATTTTTCTGATATAACAGATTATTCACCCCGATAAAAAACACGTGAACTGTGACTGTCGAAGCTGTGGATTTCTTTTCTTTTTTTCAGGAAATGAACATGATGAATTGGGGATTGTCATAGATATTATTTTATTTTTTTTCTAGAACATAAACAAATCATCTCAAAACTTTTCATCAGTTTGTCAAGTTTAATATCACCGGACTCTCCTCTCTTGAGATTTTACTGCGTAAGATTAATTTAGCAAAGTCCTTTAGTGATTGCCATGATTACCTTGTTAGTCCACCAGAAAAACAGTTATTTTAGGTAAATTCCATTGTAATGCGTTTGGTTTTTTCCATCCGCCGGCATGGGCTTTGTTGTAATACCATAAATGTTGATGACAGAACAGACTTTTACTTGAATTTTCTCAAATTCTCTTTCATCGTGTTCATTGCAATTAATATATGAAATAAGCACTGGATGGAAATTCTCCTGCTTTTTACAAGAACAGTTTTGATACTTTACCTGGATCCCAGATGCATTATCATGGCTTGAAGAAGAATTAACTTAATGGTATATATAGCAATGATAATTGACAGGAAACATCATCAAATATAAGTGTTTGTGTAACATGAATAGTTAAATACTCTTAGTACTATTGTTACTGTATGTAGTAAATGATCAAAAACCACTTGTTTATGAAATAATGGTGTTCGTTCATTTACCCCCCTCCCCTTTCCCTACCCCCAAAAACTTCATATTATATTTATTGGACCTGACTCGACTTATTTAAAAGGCAATGATTTTCTTATACCAGCATCTGATTGTACTTTCACTTTCTATTTTCAGTTTGCCCAGCAAGCGGTACTCCATATCGCTTGGTGCAGGGCCTCGGTCGTGTTCCTGATGCTCCCCACGCCGTCAACGTGTCATTCGTGACAGAGGGCAACGGCGTGGGGGTTTCAACAGAGCCCCCTGTCAGTGCTAAAAGCTTGTTTATTAAGGAAAACAGCCGTCAGGCACAGGTTAGTCTATTTTTATATACAATCGTCGTATAATTTTTAAGTATCTTTCTCTGTGGTGACATAACCCATATATTTTGTGACTTATAGTGTGATACAGTTCACCGTTTATGCAAATGACGTACTATGGGGCACAAGCTCATCATTATACGAAATGAAAATAATGAAAAAATGTTAGTAAATTAATATTCAATTGAACAATTTCAGTGAAAATTTTATATAAATACAAGTAATAATCATTCATTGAATATTATGAGGTGATCAAATCTTTCAAGCACTGTGGGTTTTATTGGATTTGATCCCTCCTGATCGTATTTGATACATGACATTTTTAAAAGAAGAAAAAGAGGAAAAAGGAAGGATAACTTCCCACATAAATGTACACTTAAAGTAACTTTTTATAATGTACATGTTTGTTTGTATAATTATATATAGTATAGTATAGCAGTAAACTATTTTTGTTTACCTACGGGGAATGTATTATAGTATGCCATAACACTTCCATCTCGATACGAATCCGGCCTCTGTCAATACCTACTTCACCTCTCAAATGCACTGACACAGTGAAATTAAGTTGTGACGAGGTACATTTAGTCTTACATGCTCCGTACATTTAGTGTAACTTTATACATGTATATATTCAGTGTATGTACATATGTTGTTATATTCTCGTTAAACAGCTGGACAACAACCGACCTGTAGAGGTGGAGACTAGAGCGACGGCCAACCTGAGCTTTACTGTTTACCTCTCAGGACAACACAAGGTCACCTGGGAAACCATTCTGAAGAATCGCAACTTGTACGTGGAAGTCCCCAACGGAATTCTTCCGGAGGGCTCAAAGGAAAGGTCAGTGCAGGAATCCGTCGTCATCCGCAAGATTATCCGCATCCGCTCATGAAAAAATTAAACATGTCAAAGTTCTTTCAAACATTTACTCCATAAGGTCCTTACATGAATCACATTCTCATTCATGTCTGTCCATCAACAATGCTTATTTGTATTAAGTCTTGTGTAAATTCCCCCCCCCCCCCCCAAAAAAAAAACAAAACAAAACAAAACAAAACAAAAATTTGAATAAAAGAAGTTTTATATTGGGGAAGAGACACCTATAAATGTTGGTGGTTTTTATCTTTCTTTGTCTTATGTATTTTAGTTATGACCAGGACATTTTTGTTTTTCTATTTAATGTACCTCAGCCTTACAATATACCAGAAGTGTGTTTTAATTGAAATTTATTCTTTCTATTATAGCTTGATCACTCTTCTTGAGTACGCAGAGGAGAAGCTTTGCTGTGAGCACGTCATCCTCTGCTTTTGCAAGAGCAGAAATGACCGAGGTAATATTATTAATAGCAATAACATCCCCACACACCCCCCTCCCCCCTCCAATTCAGTTTCATTCTTAAACATGATTATTCCAATTTTCTGAAAATTGGAAAATTTGTTATACACAACCTTTTTTTTTTACCGTCATATATAATGTATAACCAAATATACAATTTTCAATATTTTAGTAAAAAAAATTGCACAGCAAATGTTGCAAAGGAAGGGTAAAAATATGTTTGTTTGAAGCTGATTTGATCTGTTCTATTTTTAGCCTCCCTGATCCGGACTTTCATGTTCATGGGATTCGCAGTGGCTTGCCCTGGTGACCCCATCGTTCCCATGGTACCAGAGGTCATGTACATGGTGTACAGGATTGACCCTGACGATTTGGACGATGACTAATTAACGTTTTCCTTAATCAATAGAGCTTTTAGTATTATGGGCCACTTTTTGAACCTTTTCTCTTTGATTTTGTTGATTTTGATTTCAAATCACTTTTTTTTTCTCATAGTTGGTAGTATTTTTGTTCACTCAAATTTTTTTTTCAGGTTTATTTTCAAAAAGAAGAAACACTGTTAATTTTCGTGAAGCACAAAAAGTGTTGGTAACAAATCTAAAATATTGAACTTCTTTTATATAAACTGTGAACAAATATTTTGTATCAAACTTGTTGCCATTATTTACATCGTTTGGAAATATTCTTTTTGTGTGGGTTTTTTTCTGACCTAGTGCTTGGTTTTGGGTTATCTGAACAAAAACAATTTCATCGCCTTACGATCAAATGACATCAGATGTTGGTCTTGTTTTGCAATAACTTGTACAACATTTCATATTTTGTGTGGATTTTTTTTTATTAATTCAATTTTTTTTAGCACTTCTTAAATGTCCTCTGTCATGAAATAGACATGTATTACAAAAAAATGAGAAAATGCAAAAAAAAAAAAAAGAAAAAATATCTTTAAAAAGTTAAAAAAATAAATATATGTATTGTACTATGTAACGCAGGTTCATTCGTTAATATTTTTACATTTTAAAAACTTTTTTTTTTTCATTGTATGTATTGTTTTGTGTAGAAACATTTTTGCTTAGTGATACACATGTAATTATACATGTACTTTGGACCATTATTGTTAGTCGCAATTTCAGCGTATTGCACATATTTTCACTATCTTGCATGTTAATGACCTCCATGTAGCTAACAATTTCAAAATTCCCACTAAAGGAGTGTTTTTACTTGGTATTTGTCATTTTAAACACTGAGTCTTTGTATTACTGAGTCTATGTAGATAATGGTTTGACTATTGGTTGTTTTTCTCCCCGTTTTTGTGCAGAAATGTTTCTATATAAATCTATTATAAGATAAAGAACAGTGAAAAAAAAAATGTTGAAAGTTTATTTTCTTTTTTCCCTTTCACGATCGGGACATTTAAATCATTTTCAGATAAAAATGGTTTTAAAAAATCGCTCCAATTATGAATTGTTGAAAACCTAAATTATTTAAAAACAATGATGCCAATAAACTTCTTTGTAACATGTTTTGATCATTTATAAATACATTAGACAAAAAATTTGTCAACTATGAATGATGCCTTATGACAGAATACAGCATATCCGGGTTTTTTTCGCGTGTCACAAAATTTGCGAAAATGGGGAAAACCTGTAGCATTTTTAATTTGCGCAAGTCATTCTTTTGCGATTTTGAAAATTTCTTTTCGAAAATAATATGTGATATAATCTGCTCATATTCAATCTTTTTCAAATTGAAAGAGATCGCAAAATTAGCGAAATAAGATCATCACGAAATTTATCGGATATACGGTAAAATGAAAAAGTTGATTTCCTGGTCATATTTTACCAAATCAGAAGCATATGGGTTAAACCAAGTAGAAAATACCTGGTTGTAAGTCGTGATCAATTCATGTGAAGAAAACATACAAGAAACATATGTCTAAAGTAATTCTCCCCTTGGAACCTAACTTCATTATCAGTAAATTATTTATATATCCGCAACATTAACCAGGTTATACAAACAGTTATTATCATTTATGATTCAGGACACCCGTCTCGTAAACCAGAGCAACTTGGTCTTATCCATTGTGTTTTTTTTGGTGTATTAATAATTTGTCACATGTTTATGCAAAAAAAATATTTTATTATATTTAAATTTATCATAAAGCCCTCTGAGCTATATTGGAGTTGACCTTGCCCCAACGAAAATTATCACCTCATAATACTCAAAGAGTTATTCCTTATTCTTAAGTACGGTAAAACAAGTGGACATATATTGCTCATTAACACAGGTGTCATAAGAGTAGACGTTACTTCTAACAGTAAACAAGAATTAAATATGTCGTAGTTTATTCAGTGATAATGTAGGCACATGTATAATCACAGGTAAATCAGAAATTTAATCTTTAAAGAGATTAGACTGGGATTATTTATAGGTGAAGTAAACATGTAGATTGACAGGAAGGGTAATATCCTCTTTGTCGTTGACGTTTTATTTATAAAATGTTTTCTTTTGTGATTTATGCATGTATGAAGGCAGCGGATATTGCAGAATAAAATGCCTTGAGTTAGAAGCCATATGTAAGGTCATGATTTAGATTGTGTATATCCCTGTTTTGTCATCCATATACATGTACGAATTACAATTTCTGAGGGAATTAATTAATTTATTTTTGTTGGCAATATTAATCTACGAAATTGAGTCCACAACAAATTTTTAACTCAAGTACTCAAAAATACAAAGTTGATACAATATAAATCTTAGAGATTATGTATGACAAAATTAAATCCCAACAACATTTTATATGGTTTAAAAACGAAATTTTAACCCTGCAAAAATATATGCTTCTACAGAAGTTATTAGCTAATGGATGTAAATACAGTATATTTAATTGAATACTGTGGAATCATTTAAATTTGTGGGGGCCAATTTTCGTGGATTATGACTTTTTGCCGATTCATGGGGATGTAATTTCGTGGATGCGTCGGTTACTGTTTCAGCAACAAAGGATTTAAATTCGTGGGGAAGGGCTACCCACGATCACCACGAAAATTGAGCCACCATTAATTCTAATGATTCCACAGTACTTCACTTAAGCAGTGTGAAAACAGTATAATAGCGCTTTGACACAAAATGTTTCTAATATGGCAGAAACACAATGAAGCCAAGAACCATAGATGAGCAAATTTTGATTCATTATACATGAAATAATTTTAACTTGTATATAGTTACATGTACATGATAAGTTTAAGATTAATTAGGGGAATAGAACTTTTTTGCTGTAAGATTGGATTTGTTATAGCCATATTATAATCAGGTATTAAATAGGGAAAGATAACAAAAACTGAGATTGCTGATATACTTTTAATTCATTTTTGATAAACTCTCATTAATAAATATCATTAACATATAAGATTGAACAACAGTCAAGTTATACAATCACAAAGGAACAGCTAAGGCTTACACTCCTCAGACAAACCCACATTAATTCCATTATTCATGTAATAATAATGTGAAACTCAATACAGTAATTGTACATTGCACAACAAAATCCTTTTCATATACTGCATCAAAGATATTACATAATACATACAGAGCATACTGTTCTGTAAAACAAAATACTTTTTATGTGCTGCTTTCTATTTGAAAAGAAAAACCAACACTGGTTGCCGTCATAAAATCTAGACCTATATATAGTTTTTAAAAAAGCGATAACATGCACAAGTGCATGACTGTACCATGTATGAACAATGAAAAGAAGTTTTACTTCCTCAATTTACTATACACATGTACATGTACAAGTAAACATGGTGGCATTTTACCTTTAGTTCAGGAAGGAATGACATCATTAGCACTTCTGGTATTATCACATAAAAACACAGGCTTTTTAATCTTCATATTATATTAATAATTAACATACATGCTTTAAATATGACTGGATATCTCTCTCTCTCTCTCTCTTTCTTTCTCTCCACATAACTTTAGTGTGCACAAAATACCACTTAAATCTTCTACAATACAGTATCGTCATAAATACAATCAAAGTTTAAAATCCAGGTTCTTTTAAAAAAACAAAACATAGTTGACCCACATAAAACATAACAGGACATGTACTTTTCTTAAATTTTAAAAATAGTTACAAATAAAAGGAGGAGTCAAGGCCATACAGATTTAAAAGTCCTGCAGCAAAATATAAAATTCAAGCTGTAGACTACCTTTTATGAGCTAAACTATAATTCAAAAAATTGGGTAAGAGCCATTTTGGAAGATTTATCATTGCAATAAAAAGAAACTTCAAATATCACTCTAAAACTAAAACACTATAAATTTCATAATTTGAGACAGGTTTAATGTCAACCAAAATTGAGCACTAGGTGTATAGCTGAAATAAAATAATTACAAGAACAGTTACACATTACATGAATGTTGAAAATGTACGGTGAAATTCAATATCGATCAATCCCAGTATTAAATAATAGGTTCCTTTGATACCAATACATAATAAGTAGTTTGTGAAAAGTCTTTTCAGACAACATCCATGTACCTGTATACATGATTGATTTTTTGGACCAGATAAGTAGTTTACCATATTCAGTCCATTTCATGAACACTAGATTGTCAAAATTGTTTGATACCCCTGTTTTACATAAATGTTAGAACCCATGCATAGAAATCGGGGGACATAACTTGTAGACCTGACATAAATTACCGGTACAAACTAACTTTCATATAACTTTTGATATGATTTAAAATCTTTGAGGAATTTATTTTGCAATGTGTACTATTTTCAAACAATCTTAAAGGACTTATCACTCTTCAAGGGGAAAGCTATCTAGAACTTAATGAAAACAGAGATTTTCATTTGATTTCCTCATTTCTACTAGATGTTTCAATTTTGTGCTGTTCCTGAATGTATAAGAAAATCACTTTTCTTCATAGTTAACTGCTAAATATTCTTCTCAGTTTAACATGATCTCTTCACATTCAATACACTGACTTGCTCAGGATCATACATTTAATGTTGACTCGTTGTTGGTCCTACAAGGGAGATAATTATACATGCACCTCCGATTTCATAATTTAGGGAGTCGCAAGATTCAAGAGTGACACAGAGCCATAGAAGATATTATGTATGAGACCTCAGGGGAAGTAACTTTGCCATGGACTGGTGAGGTGCTAAAATCACTTTAAGCAGGATATAGCTAGGTCTACGATTTCATGGTCCAGTGAGTTTTAAGTTTCCCGGAATCACACCAAGCTATAAGGTGGATATTTTTAGTACCTCAGGGGGAGGTAACTTTGCCCTGGACTGGTGAGGTGATAAAATCACATCAAGCAGGATATAGCTAGGTCTCCATTTTCAAGGTCCAGTGAGTTTGAAGTTTCTCGAAATCACACCAAGCTATAAGGTGGATATAGCTAGGTCTCCGATTTCATGTTCCAGTGAGCTATGAATGGCATAAATCACACATAACTATAAACTGGAGATAGAAATAAGGTTGAGGTAGCTTGGTCTTCGATTTAAAGGTCAAGTAAGCAATGAGTCGCCGAAATCACACTGAGCTGTAGGCGCCGTTTGTTCGGGACCTCAGGCTGTACAGGGGAGGTAACTGGGGCGAGTTTTTCTGTTTGAGACTTTGAGGACTTTCACAGGTATTCTTTTCTCTATAAAATCATAAAGGACAAGTTTATTAAGAATACACAATTTTGAATGAATTTTTAAGCAATCTGATTATTCCCCTCATTTTCACTGCATTCATTGTTAGGAATCAATTTTCAATGGAAGACAAATTACTTACTTTTTTTTTCATTTTTTTTTAAATCTTTATGTAAAAATTTCATTGATGAGAGAGAGAGAGAGAGAGAGAGAGAGAGAGAGAATTTTGCTGTTGGGTAGCCATTTGCACTTTGAATTTTTAACTAAGACTAAGTAGTAAACTAGTATTTACTGGTAATTCAAATTAATAAAGATTTTAGGAAAAAAAAGCCTATGAGAACTTACATTTCTGTAAAAGCTTTCCTTTTTCGAATGCTGGAGTTAAAATAAGGAGACCTGCTCTTCATGGAACTAATACTGTCTGTATTCTCTGACATACATGTTGCTGGGCTGCTCTAAAACAGAGAAGAGCAAAATAAAACTGTATTATGTCACCATGGTTAAATACAATGTACATGTATATTATAACAAGAAGGAAATCCAGGCCTGATGTTGAAGGAAACTTACGGGTAATACAAAATACGGTAACTTTAATACAAATCTGACATGAATCTTTTGACTCTAAAAATCCGAATTTAATTACCTTTAATGCACAAAACCTTATGTTAAGTGAAATACAGAAACTCTATACTGTAAAGCAACTTTCATTTGCATGAGAAACTTTTGGGAGGTTTGCAAGAGCATTGCTGTGAACTAGTCCTCATTGACAAATGCCTCTGTCAATGATATTACAGTATACAGGGTTATTTTTGCCCTGTGTAATTTCCACTCTTCTACAATTGCAAACAGTTTCACCCCGTCTTGAGTTCGCCCTGACACAGTTCAGTTTAAAGAGTAATAATTTGAATCATTGGGATTTGCCCAGTCTTAAATTCACTTGCTGACAACAAGGGCAAAAGGGGCAAAAATAAAATGGGGGCAAATATTTTCCTAATCCTATATACAGTATATCATTTTCCAGAAAATCTACACATCTTGAGTGAAATACAGTTGCTATTTAAAACTAAGGCTTTGAAAAATTAACATCGACAAATACAGTCTTAAGTTGCTATCAAAACAATTATGGTCTTTCCTGCTGATGTGCTAATTAAAACCTACAGCAACTGTCGGCAAAACAGGATGTTGTGTTTACTAAAGATCTCTGTTTCAAGTTTAGTTATTAAGGATGTGCTAAATGAATCAAATATCAACCACATGACGGAAATATTGCAATATTCATTTTTTGTTTAAAATACCTGAATGCAGATCAAAATATTTGAAAGTCCTTTATGAACAGTTTCCATGGTTACTGTTACAATAAAATATATGACCTTATAGTTAACAATGATAGAAAAAAAAATGTGGGCAAAATTTCAATTTCAAATTTTAAAAGCGTGAATCTTCTCTACATTATAAGAGCACTGAAGCTCATATTAAATATTATATCATACAACAGTTCATTGTTTCAATTTTCCAGCGTTAATATCAGTTATTCCTCTGTAGTTTGATGTCCTTATAAATCAAAGCAATATTAGCTGTATTTTCTAGAATTTTATTTTGGTTCAAAAACCTGTTAAAATGATAAGTCTGAATGTAACTTTTATAATAAATAAGATTTGAAAAAATCATTATTATTTTTTCAGAAGAAAGATATCTCTTCGAAGGAATATATAAATATAGCAAATCAATTTTTGTACAGGATGACATTAATTCAATTTTGCACCAATTAAGGCTTCTTAACGGCATTCCCACAAAAACATTTTAAAGCTAACAGAAATTGAAAAGCCATGATATTTTTTGTCATTTTAGCAGAAAATAACATTTTTGTAAAAAAAAAAAAAAAAATTAACATGAAAATTGCAGCTCATATTGCTTTAAGCATATAAAAGTCTCATTTTCAATAGAAACTATTTAATTTGATTTTTTTTTTTGGCTTCATGGTTTGTGTTGTAAGTACATGTAGGTGAACATGGTGAAAGGGCAGATAACTCTTAATGAGATACTCACCCTTAATACTCTAAAAGGTTTTATTTTTTTGCTTCTAAACTCTTTCCCACCTGAAATATAAATTACAAAAGATTTATTATCATGGTTATACAATATCTTAAGCATGTTAAGCCACTTTACATTTTATTAGGTATTCTTCACGAATATTTATTGAAAAAAAATCTAGGTAATCAGAAAAAAATAAGATACATGTGTATTTAGAAATTTATCCCCCCAAATTACAATGTATTAATAAAATCTTTTCAACTAGTGATCCTTCTCCAAAAAAAGAATGCATGTACTGTATCTTTTTTCTTTCTAAAAACTTGTTCCAATCTCTTTTTTTCATGCTGATTATCATAATACACAAATATAATAGTAAGGTTAATGTCATTCAGTTTACATTAAATCCATTTTATATGCATGAGGTGAAGTTCAAATAAAACAAAAAATTATACGATTTTTTCAATTTTTTTTTCTTTCTTTCCAATTTTAATTTTCTAATTCTGGAAAATTTGGGTCTGTTGGTTTTAAAAAAACATCTGATAAAAAAAATGTCCTTATCGATGCAATCATTTCCAGTGGGTAAAACAATTGCTTTTCAACATTTTCAACAATGGGAATGATGTCTATGTCAGTCCCCCCATACAGAGACAAATAAGAAGACCCTAATTTCTCTTACCTAGTTCCTTTAGACACTTTTTGTACTCTTTTTCACAAATCTCCACTTTTAATCTCACTTTGGTAACACAAAACTTCTCTAACAAATCCGTCGTCACTAACGTCTCTTGAAACATACTTTGTAAAGACCCAGAAGTGTACATTTTCCAGATCTCGTGCACGCAGGCTAAGGACTTGCAACGTATACAGAAAATTACACTTCCGTACGATATATCCAAGTCTCCGTGCTTACACAGTATCTTTAACGTGTGCATGATTTCCATGCTTTCTTTAACAATCTCATTTGTCTGCGAGAGTTCTTTCTTGAATTGTTCAAAAGACGCTGGTGTGTTGTCTCGCCTTCGTATGGCTTTATACGCCGTCTTTGCCATTATAAGAATCTGTTCTTCTACTTCTCCGCAGGAACAGGTTGGCTTTTTACTTGCTGGCAACGAAGAAACTTCCTCGCAATTGACAGAAATGTTTAAATCCCCTACAAAATAAACAATTAACATAAAGTATATTAATGTCACAAGTTATGCATTTTTTCTGCAATTCTATCTACCTTAACGCTAACTTACATGAAATAACTAAGAAAGCATTTTATTGTTTAAAATAATTTACATTTGATGGATGCAAGAGTTATTGCTCTTGTCATTAGAAACATACATTAAAACCACTTGAACTGTTTTTGAAATGTTCATGAGATTTGAAAGCTACATACAATTTCATTTTATAATATAAACATTCCTATAAAAATTGGTAGCTAAAAGTACAGTTAAACACATCTTAAATGAAGCACTAGGAGTGATTTCTTTATCAATAGAAACATTTTTTTTAAAAATCCAATCAGTTTATGGGAAGAAATCAAATTTGCTGAAAGCATTGGTTCCTTGTAGAATTGTTCTTTACAAACATGTTTTTTTGTACATGCAAGTACTGTGGAATATAATTTATTAAGGGTTCATTAATCTACACTCTGGGCTGTGACACTAACCCGTCCTTCGTTTCCTCTTGGGTGTACGTCGTTGTTGTGGAGAATCCTCCAGCAGATCTGCCAAATGACCTTGCAGGGTTCTACGCAGGGATTTGACAAATTCATAGAAAGCTCGATCAGGCCGCCTTATTAAGATGTTCAGAAGCTCTTCATTTTGTGACTCTAAAGGGGATTTTTCCTGAAAAGTAAAAAAAAATTCTCACTTACCATCACTTCTCTGCCTTAGGTCACATTAAAATAATTGTTAGTTTTTACGGCATTGCCGATTTAATCAATTAAGGTCCAATTATTTGTTTTATGTTTAAGTTTATTTTGGGGGCTTAACAGCCCTTACATAAGAGCCAATTCCAAAAACATAATTAAAAAAAAAACCCAGCCTGCTGTATCATATCTTTAAATGTTTAGTCAAGGAGAGTAGAGTTTTATTTTCTAGGCTTTATAGGCTTACAGCCCTTACATAGTCCTTGACCTTTGACCCTCCTTTGTTTTTCTTTCAACCTTGACCTACCTTTATCCTGCGAACTTCTGCCGTGGCGATGACCTGGCTTGCGATGAGGATGTTGAAGATTTCCTCGGGAGTCATGTTCTCCACAAGTTCGCCTCGGTTCTGTTGTAGCTTGTTTTTATGTTCCTGGGACATCACTTTGTCCACTTTTAAAAAAAATCAAAAAGACAGTCAGACAAGACACAGTAATTTTCAAAGGACTATGTGCGGTTTTATGCATTTTTTGCCCCCAAAATCAAAGTTTTTGAAAGAGCTGTAAAAATAAGGTGAAAGATAGTGAAAATCATATTGAAAATAAAGGTGTAAAAGGTTATCACCACAGTGACGTCATAATGTAGAAATGACGTCATGAAAATTGCATTATTTTGATAAATTGATGTTTTGTAGCAAAATATGGGTGTTTTCCGATGGTTTTTCGACTGGGAAACATCGAGCGCAGGCTTGCTCAAGTACAATTTTTTAGAATGATGTGTATAACTATCTGAAGAGAAAGATATGTTAAAATCGCACTTGAGCAGACCTGCGCTCTATACTTCCAAATGCAAAATATAGAGCAAATATGGGAATATTTTCATTTGTTTGCAAATTTGCGGGAATTATGTCATTTAGGTGACGTCATAGATAAACAGCGAATGAGCAATGATGACTAAAATCAAGATAAAAGTGATAGGCATCCTCTATACAATGATTTGTGAAGATTTGATTTTTATACGATACTATTTAAAAATTGGTTGAAATCGGGGCAGATATTTGACCATACCGCACAGTCCTTTAATAAAACTCAATTTAGATTCTGTTAATATATCTCAGTAGATTTTTTCTATGTAAATTGAAATGGACATGCATTTTATTCCAGCGTGCGAAATTAACAAAAGGACTGTCCCACTTAGATTTGGGATAAACCTTGGAAAAATGGATTGTCCACATGTATTAACAACAAATTTTGTCAAACAATTATTTTCTGCAGTTAAATATTTCAACATAAGGGTGTACACAAACAGTAAGATTTGTGTAAACATAGTTACACAGTACAAAAAATGTTCAAAATTCTCTTAAATGTTGAAATTAATAACAATATTGAACAAAGTTAGTCTAGAAAACATAACTGTGAAATTATTAATTCTAATTTTATTTTTATTTCAATTCAATAATAAAAAAAAAATGAAACCTTATTTTGTAAAACCTCTTTTACACACAGCTGCCAAAAATTGGGATAGACAACTCGATCGCCTTCAATTCTGATAGGCGTAGCCCAATGCGATATGAGATAGATTCGGACTATTGGACAGGGGTTAATTTTCGCACACTGATATTCTATCTTGACTAGGCATAAAAATAATGAATAAGTGCTTCATACTATCTGCTAAACTTAAGGTGAATACAAGTTGTAAGCATTTATTTGACTGTTGGTATACAGATGTAAACCTGATCATGTGACCTGATCATGTGACCAACCACTTATTACATCTTTATAAAAGTCAAAGAATGATTTCCTATTTTTCATTCTAGGATACTCACAATTTTGTCTTTCCTCCGAGTCAGAATCTGATTGGTCAAGGTCCCTGCTCCGTAGTTGATGCTCCGCACTCAGTCTTTCTCCAGATCGCCTCTGGAGATCACGAAGTCTGTCCCTCTGTTCCGAAAGAAGATTTCCAAAGTCACCGTCTACTGGTTCACGAATTCCTTCAGAAAAAGGCCACTTCAAATTAGAAGGGATGGTAATTGATTGCAGATTTACGAATTATCGGTTAATTTGGTTCCGACCATTTAACTTATTCCTAGTATCAAAATACACAAAATTGTGCATATCTTTAAATTATGACTTGCAAGCAAATGGCTCAATATACTACCGGTATATATTAAAAAAAAAAATGCATGAACTTCTGGGAGAGCAAAATTGACATTTCCATACAAGCCTTAATGATTTAATTTTTACCAATATTTTTCGATGAAATATCTCAAATTTTCCCATTCTTAACAGCCCTGGCTCCTTGCCCACCACAAAGCCTTAGTTTTCAAAAGAAAGGGCACCAAATTCCTACCTCTGCTGGGATAATTTTTATCAATTGACGGACTTAGGCTGGATGGGTGGGGCTCAGGTTCCGATTGTTTACGCAGCTGCCCAATGGAGCGTGTCAGTTCTGCATGTTTCTTTTTCATATTTTTGCGTTCCAACAGCTCTTTCTCTCTTTCCAACTTCTTGATTTTCTCGGACAAGTCCTCTACGTCTAATTCGTCCTCCGATTTGTCACCCATTTCTAACACACAACTAAATTAATATAAATTCATCTCAGTTTCAATTTCATCCTGGTAACTCCATAGTGAATGTAACGTCTTGGGTATTTGTCATTACTTCCCCATGGTCTCGATGTATTTGTTGAAATTGATGATAAGCCTGTAAAAGTATCAAACGTGTTAAATATGCACATTAAATATTTGTGTACCATAATCAAGATTTCACAATCAGTGAATAATTTAATACTAACAGTTTAGAAATTGAAAAAAAGGCATACATGTATATAAACACCTTTTACTAACAAACATAAACAAGACTGTCAGACTATTGTTGTCATTGAAAACTGTCACTATTTGCAGCGAGGCAATGGTATTATTGCCTTGCTATCTACATTCCCCACACCTCTTTTTAAGCCTAAATAATAATTAATTTACTATGAAACAAATTCTACTAGTTCTACGTTTTCTTTTATTCATTTCCACATTCTTGGACGTCCCTCCTATTTTATTGATCCACAGCTGATACTTTATAGTCCAATGCCTGCCAGTTGATCATTCAGATGGTATGGGGTGTTTGGAGGAATGTCAGACATGTCGGCCCAACAACACCTCGGCCCAACGACACTTCGGCCCCAGGACACCTCAGCCCAGACGGGTCAGCCCAAAATTTGAGACACCTCGGCTCACGTAAAAGACATCTCGGTTCAAGCAAAATTCAAACAAAAATATTTGATTTAAATGTTTTATTTTATTAACATATATATTTTATCAAAATATTACATATCAAAGACGTGTAAAAGAAATTGAATTAATAAAAAAAAAATGACCATTAAGTTCTAATTGTACAGCAAACAAGAAAGTAAAATTAAGAAAATGACGACAATTTCGACAACGACAATGACACTAATAGTTAAACAAACAAGAGGATGCAGCACTTTCCTTTGGAGTCGCAAATCGTGTCACGGTTGACAATGAAGACTTAATTACGAGCAGTTAATTATAAGACGATAATCACCAAAGTCCATAGATATCCTTCCAATGATTACAACCCCATATCAGATTTACAAAATCGTCAGAAAAACAACACATCATCACATTTCATTTCATTATTACGCAAAATGTTTTTATTGTGTCCATTTTCTGGTCAATCTTTGTAGATTTAATAAATTTATGAAAATATCTAAATATTGCAATCTTTAAATCCTAGATTTAACACTAATATATATATTTCAAGTTTGTCATCAATTCCTGAAATTTCCGATCTACAAAATTCACATATTCTATTATTATTGTAGTGAAAAAAGTTAAGTAATAAGATTTCGACAACCTTAAAGTCATAAAATTTCTATTGGCTGTTGACAAAAAAAAATGAGACGCGTGACCATCCAATGAAACAATTCAATATTTCATGTCGTTTGTCATTATCTTCAAAAAAGAGATAGAAAGAAGAAATCAATGAATAGATTAAGTAATTATCTGCCCCTATTTTTTTTTTTTTTTTTTGTAGAACCTAAAGTTTCATTGGGCCGAGGTGTCTTTTACATGGGCCGACGTGTCAATAAATTTGGGCCGACCCGTCTGGGCCGAGGTGTCAAACGCCCTTGGCCGAGGTGTCGTTGGGCCGAGATGTCGGTCTACCGTTTGGAGCTAATCCATGCAATAGTATACATATGTTAACAAGTTAAATAACAACAGCGTTGCATATACTTTTATCCATTATTTACCATAATTTTACGACCTATTATCATCAGGGGTTAAAGTTAAAGTGTGTCAAATCATAGTACACAAGTTGACATCCTTGAGCAGAGTCGCCAATTTTAACAGTTAGTTTTGTAATAAAAAAATGAGAAACGGGGCAAATCCTATCAGTGAGCTACGCAAGCTCGCAAGGTTCGCGAAGCCCAACTGTTTTCTTGTTTATTTAGAACTAACTGACACAATTGTCGACCCTGTTTGACAACAGAGGAAATTCAAGACGCACATTCTATGTTTTACATTACACATTCTCATGAGACCCGTCTTAAATCTCACCTTCAAACCGATGATATCTATGCAATGCTAAAAATATTTTTGTTGATACATCTCCGCTTGATGAAGTATAAATATATATTTTTCGTAATTTAAAATTGGCGCAAAGGCCGAAACAATCGCAACTTCTCGGGCCTTTCCCGCAAGCCGGAAAAACCCGACAAGTTGCATTCGTTGAGGCCGAAAAGGCTTTGTCACTAAAAAGGGCGAGGTAATCCGAACGTTGTTTACTTGCGCTTTTCTAAATACCGAACCCGATTATAATTAAAAGTAATAGAGCAATCAAGCATTATTTGTTATTTTTATATCCATTTTTTTTTTTTTGCAACAGTTTTTTGTATGTTTGGTGCTTTCCATATATAGTAAAGAACGATAGCCTTGTCTAGCCGCCAAAATAAAATTCTCTTTTTTTGGACTAATTTTTTTTTTCGAGGGGGGGGGGGGGGGGGTAATTTATACATTAATGTATAATTTCATTACATATGAATGATTTTCTCAAACAAAGAGGGAAAACTTTGTATTTTGGGGTTAAACAGCTCACCTCATAATAGAAACTAACGGAAAACGGATTTTAAAAAAATAACAACATAAAACCAAACATTTTCCCCGTCGTGAAACAAAACTTCCTTTTGAGGGTTTTATATAAGGAATAAGGAATGATTTACTCAAACAAAGAGGGAAAACTTTGTATTTTGGGTTGAAACAGCTCACTTCATAATTGAAACTAACGGAAAACGGATTAAAAAAAACAACAACATAAAACCAACATTTTCCCCGTCGTGAAACAAAACTTCCTTATAAGGAATAAGGAATCATTCTTTGAGTATTATGAGGTGATAATTTTGGTCGGGGCGTGATCAAATCCAGCAAAGCCCGAAGGGCTTTATGATAGATTTGATCACACCCCAACCGAAATTATCACCTCATAATATTCAAAGAATGATTCCTTATTACTTATATGTCACAGGGATACAATTGAGTATAATTTAGTATTTAGTAATTCATTTATTTACTCATTCATTCATCCATACATTTCATTATTAACTCATTCATAGTTTACTCGTGTTTGACTGGTATTCGTGTTCTGTCACGTGATTGTGTTATTTTTGGGTTGTGATTCACCAAATACGGTAATAGCTACTGTATGTCTATATTTGGTAGTGGAAAAACAGGTTTTCATGGGTGTGTATGGTCAGTGCGCAAGTGTGAGTGATAACACTTAATTTATAATGTTTTTCACCATGATTTTAGAACATAACTCGTTTGCCAGCAGACAGCGACAGTTTTACGACTGGTCTGATTTAATAGTTTGAGACTGTCACTAGTTTCAAACTATTACATTTAAGTGTTACTGAAGGCGAATTTGGTGAGAAATACTTTCTTTAATTGTTTTTATCTTAAAGTTAAAATATTTAAATATTATAAAAATGTATGCGTCAATTGTATGAGTGTTTTCATTTCAGGTCACCTTCTTATCATCATTATTATTCACCAATGCCATAATAAAGTAATGTTGGAAACTGGACCATCCTTTTATTTATTTATTTTGTACGAGGAATAACGACCCCGTGACAAATGGCGCCGAACGTATATAATTTTAAGCCATCGTATGATTAAATATTTAAATATAGATAAGCAAACCCCGCCGGCGCCTCAATTTGGCGTCACTTGTATTATGGGTTATATAGTACAATATCGATGTTATCACAGGCAAAGACACTGGGAAATGTAAATATGTATTGTTATTTAGCATATTCATACCAAAGGGTTTGTTGTTTTACGGGGGGGGGGGGGGGGGGGGGTATGTCTACAGACAAACATACATTCCACAAAAAGCATTATGCTTTGTAACGTTTCAATAAATAATTAACAAATATAAATTAACATGGACATTTACTTTAATATCTAACGTAAACATGTAAATACTAAGTTTCATATGGACATATCGGCCGCTAAATAATATCACTCAAAGAGACCAATTTCAATGAAGAAATGTTTAGACTCCGTAAGCAAAATTTCGTTTAAAATATCATCATTTTGACTACAAATTTCATTTTAATATAAATCAATTAGGAATTGATATGAGTAGATATAACTTTTTGAATATCTGACAGAATTTTAGAAATACTTGGATGTAAAATGTGAGCTGGAAACGGGCAAGGATCTTCAAAGTCCATGCCAGTCTTATTCTGACAGGGTTTGTTAATGCATTGGTTTCTCTATCGAAGTACACAATGTCAAGTACACATGTATTTCTTTATTAAGAAAGCTGAAAGTATAAAACGAAGATTAAAAAAAATAAATAAATATTGAGAACCTTTTACAGTGGGAATTACTTGTATAAATGGTTTTAAAGGCGATTATAATTGTATTTGTCCTTTCATCTTTAATATCTATCACAATTTTTCTCGGAGACACGAACAACATAAAGTTTACCTCCTTTACCCAGTCCTTCGATAATTAAGTATCATCCATTCTTTCACCTTCATTTTGTCAAAACTCTTATCTTGTGTCGGTATATCACACGTAATACTTCTCTTATCACATACTTAGTATATCTCTACCTGACTTAGAACATTGTGTTAATGAATACAGCGTTCATAATGGCGGGAATCAAAACAATATCAGTTGACAAAAGCAGTGTAAAATGGACACTGGGTCACAGGTCTGGTGAGATTCATCTCTCTCTCTCTCTCTCTCTCTCTCTCTCTCTCTCTCTCTCTCTCTGTGCAAGTCAGCGGCAACAAACTCTAAGTATTTTCTTTTTCCAGTGCTCGCTTTGGTCTTATTAAACAATGCATTGCTAGGAGGTGAGTGCTTGAATTGAATTGAATTGAACATATTTTATTGAATAAATCAAAAGGATAAGACACAAGTTCTAAAACTTAGATAGTCTTCTCCTAGTAATGAAATTTTATAAATATAGCCATACATTGATTATATTGAAATATTGAATATATTGAATACACATAAATAATATGTTTTACGGTGTGACCGTTGGGGCGAGCGCAGAAGGAACCACACATCTGTCATCATTGTTAAATGCAACCTGTGGACTTGCCCTAACCAAAAAACTTTGGCTTTGTCTCGAAAACTTTTACCACCGCAAGGAACCCGAAGTTA
Source organism: Magallana hongkongensis (assembly GCA_015776775.1). Lineage (NCBI taxonomy): Eukaryota > Metazoa > Mollusca > Bivalvia > Ostreida > Ostreidae > Magallana > Magallana hongkongensis. Next base: position 423,803 of record VIAA01000046.1, on the reverse strand, counting down.
TCAAACTTTTATTCCAATGGCCCCTTCCTAGTCTTATACACTTAAACAAACTACCACTGAGCATCAATAAAATGTTAAACAGACTTACATTGTATTAAAATATTTTGATAAACACAACGCCGTTTTTTTATGTAGATAAAATTATGATTTATCTTTTCTTTACCTTTTAATAATGATCATTAAAATCAGTAAAAAATAAATTTTGTCTGTTATTTCTCATTTTGTTCCTTGTAACCTGTGTTTTAATTATTTTCCTCTGTGACATTAATTTTGTTTTAAATCTTTTTAATTTTTGTACGCTATATAAGCGTTGTAGACATGTGCCCTCACCCCTTTCTTAGTGTGTGATATCCTATATTATTTGACCACATATGCAACTATATAACAAATACATGTACCGGTAGATATTTTAACAGTTTAATTCTTTTCTTTTATCTATTCATTACAAAATGACGTGGCTGCACGTAGATCTAATAATGATTAGACTTTTCTTTCTTAATAATTTTTTGTCACCTACCTAACGTATGCATATATGATTGGATCAATATGACAATGAATTTAGCATGGAACTTGCATGTGTATTTACTAAGCAAAAAAAATCATCAAAACAAAACTAATCAGCCAAAGAGTCACCGTTAACACTGATACTGAGTACTTCCTACATGATCCAGTACATATGTTTGATCCACCTCTAAATGTAACGCGAGATCTTTGTGACGTCATAGTTAACATTCTTTTGCGCTCGACATTTTTTGTCAAGGAAATGACGTCATATGTCAGCAAAAGTTCAGTTGTTTTTTTTACGTAAGCTTATGTGTTGTTTACTGTAATGTTTTTAGAAGGATTTTTTTTTATTGTTAAAATGAAAATGATGTATATGCGATGTAGAGGTAAGAATTTTCCGTAGAAACACTTCCTATTCCACCATGTTGCTATGCACTGCAAAGGATCACTGGGATAGTAGAACGTTTTCACGCGGGTCCACAAAATTTTCTTTGAACAATGTGCAGATTTCAACTCGAATTTCCTCCGTTCGTACACGTTGTCTATGGAGCTCGCTACGCGAGCGGCGCTTCGCGCCGCCTCGCTGCGCTCGCTATAAATGAATAAACAATCTACTGCATATATAATATCACCTTATAAATTCAAACATTTTTTGAAAAACGACCACATTCACTCAAAAAAATTTGTACCGTCTTGAAAATTTCAGTGTTTTGTATATTTGTCAACGAATCATCCCCCATAATGATAAATGTGCATCTATAATGTGTACATAACGTAATGTCAATAGCTTATTCATTAGAGAATTCCGAGCTCTTGTATACTTTTTACAGACAAAAAACAAATGGTATGCATCTTCTGATAAGCCACACGAACAGTTTGGACTGGCTATTAGGTTACAGCGGAATAAGTCAGAATTTGAAATACAGTTGTGTCTCAAACGTGTATGTGTTATGTTTAAAAATTTTTTTTCCAAATGAAAGATGTTTCTGAGGCTTTACCGTATCATTGTATAAACATTTTTTGAATATTTTAATAGAGGTTGCCTCCCTTGTATTAAGACTTAGGGCATTCCATCTTCTGACAGTATCAGGAATAAATGATTTATTAAATAGTTCTAATCTAAATTTTGGAACAGAATAATCAAGAGAGTTTCTAGTTGTGTACCTTGAAACATTGCCTTTTGTATATGGTACAATGTTTTGTATATAAGTAGGTACTAAGTTATTGTGCATTTTGTACATAGTTATCAATTTAGCTCTATTTCTTCTGTGTTCCAAAGGTTCCCAACCTGTTTCAAAATAAATTGAGTTTCTTGAAGCAAAACTTGTGAGCCCAGTTACTATTCTTGCGGCATTTAATTGAACCTTTTCCAATTTTTCTATGTCCATCTGTGTGCAACCAGCCCAAACTTCGGCAGCACATCGATTATTCTTAACGACATATGAATTGTCACAAACTACAACACAGAAAAAAAACCTTTAAAAAACGCAATATTTGCAAAGTGAGAGAGCACACTCGGTAATAATTAGGTTTTATCAAAAAATTAGGTTTGTCGTCCTTCAGTGGATTTCGTCTTTAAAAATTTAGAATTCATTTTTGCACACAAAAGAGACTCTTTGGAATGATCAATGATTATTTAATTTACCGTGAAATATGCATGTTGAATTATAATTTCACATTTTTTGTTGTTTTTTTTTATATCTTTTTTATATCATCAAAACAGCAATGGCCACACAGCAGTGTGTTGAATGTTCCGATGTCTCCTCATTAGACCTGTGTACACAGACAGTGGAATGTGCCCATAATGAGGTACACCGAGAAGTATAGAACACAATTATACCCCCCCCCCCCCGAAACACCATAATAAATCAATGAAATTTCCAATTTTAACACACTAAATTTATAGTTTTTTTATGAAGATCGTTTATCCTTCTTGGTAGAATATTTGAAGTAATAAATGTATATATCATATATTTCTAATTCTAAATCTCTGTGCATTGCGTTCCGGCTCAGTTATTAAGTGTATATATATAATGGATCATTTTTGAGAATATAATTATGTCGGGTAAAGTTCTAAAATGTTAGAATTCGTGGCTTTTTTCACATTAAGTTTTACAGTCCAATCAAATTATATAAAGAAAAAAAACCAACAACAACTTTTCTTCGTCATGTACTTACTTAAAATCACTATGATCGTTTAATTTAAGTTAAATGCATAACTGTTGAAGGTTTGTTTCACCCATAGAAGAGAAGTATCTGAGGGAACATACCTCTATAGCGCAGGATGTACCACAAAACAGGTGATTCAATATAAAACCGTTGACAACATTGAACAGTCTATATAAAATAAAATCTCTGTTCAGTGGTCATTTCATCGTATTAGAGCAAGCGTTCATTCAGCAATGGTTCTCATAGATGTATGAATCATATTTCTATACATTCCATGTACATATCGACTAGTCATGTGAAGCTGGCCACCCCGTGGTGCACACGACAGAAGCCCCAGCAGAACAGGGTCTGGGTCACATCATTGGGAGGCGACAAGAGACGGGCACCTGCTACAAGTGCTGCTCCAGTACAGGGACGACCAAAGTACCTTGCAACAACCAACTTTGCAAAGTGCCAAGTAAAAGAATATGCTTCTTAATGGATGTATTTCTTTTGGTTTTTCATTGCGAGTTGAAGAGTTGAAGAGAAGGGAGATTTTGTTAGCAAGAAACTGTTAAAGTAGCATTGTTTTCCGGTGTTTTGCACCTTTACATAGAACCTAAGATTAATTCTCTGATTCTCTAATTTGAAACTCTACTGTTGTTACGTTGGTTTTGTTTGCAAGGGAAGTTCTCAAGTTTTAAAACTGTATTGGTATTACATTGGTTTTCCAACTTGGAGAAGGCTAAATGACCGTCCCCTCAGTCATCACAACAGAACATTTTTCTTCGTGAATGTTTAATAAGAGGACAACTTTTTTTCTTTTTTATACAGCTCAACTGCTAATGTGTCATCAATGTGGTGACATTGGTGGCGTTATTCCGTGCCTTACAAGTGAGGTGATTTCGGATCATTTGGCGCCGTGTCCAACAGGATACTTTTGTATGACCGACCTTTACCACTACTTTGATGGCTCTATCAACATTTATAAAAGGTATATTGCTTCATTACATGCTAACGCAGGTCGTTTTAATTTTTCATCAATAATCGCTACCTTCATATTTCGCATGAAGTTCATCATTAAAAAACCTCATGTTATTGTTTATTTATTTTAAAAGGATAAATAATGAATTAGTCATAAAGAGTAAATAAAGGTAACTAAACTAGTGCATTGTACATTAACACGTTCGTTAGATTAAAGAAATAGCCAAGTCTTCTTATATAGGAGTTTGAGTCTGATATCATCATGCTTATTTCGTGCAATTCGTGATTTATTTTAGGTTGCTGAAAATTTCGACCGATTGATAAACTGGTTAGAACTACTAGGTCGTGTAGATTTCGGTCAAGTTAGTTTCTATAGAGCTATGAATCACCATAGATTTTCATAAAAACAGTAAAGAACAGGTGTAAATGTATGCAAACTTTTGTATTGATGACAAGAATGTTTAACTTCTTCGCCACTATTCAGATGTGTGAACGAGGCGATTTGTCAGAACATGTGGTTGAAGTCTACCTCAGACAACACTAACTGCATGAACTTTGTCCACCATCTCCGTCCCCAGGCCCAGTACACGAACTACGACTGTCACTTCTGTTGTACACAAGACGGGTGTAACTCCAAGATAGCTCCCGCCAATAACACTCTGTATACAAGTCACTGACAATACATGTATTCTTTCTAGTTCTTCTGTGTTTGGTTTTCATTTTTTTTTTGGCTTGCTTTTGTTTTAAAATTTGTTTTTTGTTTTGTTTGAATTGGTTTTTTGTTTGTATTTTTTCCATTGAAAGTACATATATCATATTAAGTTCTTCTGTGTTTTGTTTTGTTTGCTTGCTTGTTTGTTTGTTTTTTGTTACGGTATTTGTTTTGAAAAACAGAATCGAATTGATATTTTAGCTGTGAAGAATGCAGTGTTGGATGCATTTTGAATTTGTGTTATATTTCGATTCTTGTTTTAATTTAAATATTAAAATGCCCGGAATTGGCATCGTAACATCAGAAACATTACACACATCAAACATTTCATAGTAGTTGAAGGTGCGTTAAAGGAATTAACAAAATGAACACTTAAGACTATAAGCTTGTTGATAGTCATTATAAAATCAAAAGGTTAAGCGTGTTATTTTATCTCTTAAAGGTGCTTCTAATAAGAAAAATAGAATGATATTGACCACAAAGTTTGAATTTTGTGTTTATTTATAATGTAAACTAAAATGCAGGGTTCCTATGGTAACCCACATTATTTTAATCGTATGGGTTTTGTTTAGCTTGTCGTCCAACTTTGAATAGAAAAAATGATAGAAAACTTCTACATTTCTAAATTTTTAAGAAATTATCTTTCGACAAAACTATTACAAATACATACATCAATACGTATAAAATTTTATACATATAAAAATGACGTTAAACCTTTATGTAAAATAAGATATCTTTCCAAAAAATAACCCAGAAATGAACGGTTTATAGACAATCGAGCATGTAAACCTCGGGCATGCGTCAATTTCATTAAAAAAGTTTAATTGAATCATCACTTCCGCGATTGTTGGAAGTAACATGTACAAACAAACTATGTAAGTCTGGGAAAGGATAACATTTTTTAAAAATAGGACATTTTATACATTGTAAGTGTTTTGTTGTTTGTATTTTTTTCTCATAAGTACCATATTTTGAATATTTGATAAGTAAGCTAGCGATTTGTATACTAAGAAATTGATTTTTATGTGTTTGTATTTATTTTGTAATGTTGTATGCGCAAAATCTTATTTTTTAAGGTAGGGTTTCTATTTAAGGTATGATTTAGTATTTTACAGATTGTCTGAAAAATACCTTAAGTTACTTAAAAGCCTGTGTTAAAATTGTTGAAATGTATACATTGCAGTAGAGAGAAGTAGACAGAAGTTATAAACTTGTAATTTACCACTTTCTCACAGAAAATAAGTCTACAACAGACTTTTCATATCTGGATTTTAATTGAAACTTTGCTGATATCCATACACGAGTTTATATCTTTACACCTCTTCAGATCAAACAGGAATTTTGTAGCCCTCAAGGGTACCATTGCCAAACGAAATTCACACAAGTTACATATACAAAAGTGTTTGTCGGTCGTGAAAAGTCACGTCAAAATGAAGGTCGAATTATGAGAGACATTAATCCACATGTGAGCCATGTGATTGCAAAGTAGGACAAAAGCTGTATATTGCTAAATGTAAGTGCATTCATGTGCTGATGAGTAAATCTCAGTTTGAAATTGAAAAGTATAATGTATTTGGTATGATATGTCATAGGGACAATATTGCGAAAAAAATTTTCTGTCAAAACCTATATTGATAAAGAGGAAATTTTCGTAAATTGAATCAACAATCTTGATTTGTTCGCGACTGTTAACCTATCTAGCGCATCATGATAGTATGCTCTAAATGACAATCGTTTTTAGATAATTAACCATAGATCAGAATGGTACTTTTTAATAACACTTGTCGGCTGCTTATCCTCCTCAATCGAACATGACTTCAATCCGCGAATTACTCGAATCCAATAATATTTTTAGAAACATACATTACGTTTTTATCACACTATTAGAAATTAAAATAACAGAAACAAGTACATGGACTTTATATAGCCATTTGCTAAAGTGTGGAACATCCAATTTGATATTAGTCCATACTATTAATACAGTATCACATTAATTACCTATATTGACTATACTTTATTATTTTTAATCAAGCCTGTTTGATAATTTAGTTTAAAATACTGTAAGAACAAAAGCAAAAACCAATCTAAAAAACCTTTTCCCATGAAGACTTGTTTCAACTATAATAACATTATAACCTGCATTTAGTTTCCCTTTTGCAAGTCAATAGAAAATTTGCTCACCTTTTTAGAAATTATTTTAAAGATCAAATAGCCAGTAAACTCTTATTGATATAGCAATTAAACTATTGTTGTACTCTTAGCTGGTCAACCAAGCCTTAAGGTACATCACTCTTATGCGTCTTCGTTATGCGCGCTACATTTTCCTTGTAATAAGGAAGGCGCTTTAGACATGTAAATTTACTTCCTGTGTCATTTAAGTGTTTAACAAATATCCACCCAAACATGTAACACATAAAATCAAAGTACTGAAGTACTGAAAGCCGGGCTCTTTTGGTGTGTCTTTATGCATATTGTGTAATAAAGACTGAAAATCTCTCTCTCTCTCTCTCTCTCTCTCTCTCTCTCTCTCTCTCTCTCTCTCTCTCTCTCTCTCATGCTTTTAATGTCGGCAAAGCATCAGAGAGCGACCAAATTTTGTAAGCGGCTATAAACAAAAATATGTCTGTCTAGTAGAAGTTAAAAAGTTCAACAGTTGCTGCCTGAATTTTGCAACAAGCATTATATATTCAATCCCCATTTCTTCATCGCGCAGCAAAGTAGTTCATGGAAAATCATGCGCATTGTATGTGTCCAAAATGCATAGTAATGTTTTAAAAACACGTTATTAATCAGAAAACTAAAAAAGATAGACAATTCATTCGAAATTTAAAAAAAAGAAACAAAATGCCAACACTTTTAACAAAACGTGGCTCTTTGTGTAACTATTTGGTATAGCGGAAGCTTTACCTTGACGCTGTTTGGTTTTTTGTTTACTTGTGCTATTTATAGTAACATTGGCGATTTGCCTGCCTATAGCCAGGACTCTGCTTTCAGCAGAGCCCGGCTAAAAACCCATTTTTTTTTATTCCAGATAAATATTGCTCTAGTACTTGTTTAACCATCAACATGGCCAGTACAGACGCGGATATTCTACTGTCAGAGCAACATTCGAAGCAACTACTCCCCAACACGGTGTTGGACCTGATTGCAGGAGCATTTGGTTTCTTTGGAAACGGCATTGTCCTTCTGATGTACACCAGGTACATAACCGATAAAAGCGGCACAAGGTACTTCATCCCGATCCTGGCTCTAGTGGACCTCATAGGATGTGTATCGAGTGTGAGCAGTTTTCACTTAGACAACACGATGAGATACGTCTATCCGAGCAAAAACCTCTGTAAAACCCTATTTTTCCTGATTATCATGTCCGGCGGGTTTTCCGCTCATCTGATTTTTGCTATCGCATTGCAGCGATATCTGATAATTTGCCGCCCTTTTGGTAAGCAGATGACTCAAACGTACCGCAGAATTGCAGTTTTGGCTATTTTTCTTTTCTCGCTTGGATATGCGGCCCCATTGCTAAAGTTTGCTGGGTTGAAAGAGACTGGAAAACGATATACAGAAGGGAATGATACACGGAAAGTATCGGTATCTTTCTGTTATTTTGACGGTGGTTCATACGGATCTCGAGTGATGCTACCGTACTTTGGAACGCTTCTTCTGCTTTCGTTCATCAATATCATAGCGACTTCTGGATTATACATTCCCGTGACCAAAACCATTTATAAAACATTATCGCCATTTAATGGAGCTGCCTATAGGGTAAACAATTTACAAGACGAAGAAACCCGTGTTACCTCCACAGATGATCATAGTTCAAGTTTTGAACAAGCCAAAATAACGGAAATTCCTCGACAGGATTTGACTAAGAGGACAAATTGCTCTGAGCCACAACCAACTGCTTGCCGAGAATCTAACCATAAACAACAGACTCGCAGAAAACTTAGCATTATGTTTCTGCTAATCATTGTTGTCTACGTAGTTTCGTACCTGACGTCATTGATTACACAAATCCACACATTTGTGACAGGAATACGTTTAACGGGATACCGACTAAATATCAATTTCTTCTTTCTGCGTTTTAATCTTCTAAATCATATCGCAAACCCGTACATCTATTGGTTTTACGATGTCAAGTTTAGGGGAGAACTTAAGAAACTATGCTGTAGGAGACTACACAAAAACTCTTTCGACCTTTAAAGAAAACATACTTTTGAAAAGAAAAAAATGAAAGTCAGCGTTTCAAAATGCCTATCCATTTGTAATTCGATGACATTGACATTTTGATGTAACCAACTGACAGCGAAATTGCCTTAGTCTTCTTCCTCTGAAGATAGAATGATACGTTATATATATAACCCCGTTGGATATTTTGACATAACTTTGATGATGGGGAACAATATTATTTTAAGAAGTTCGTTTCGAATTTCATTACTCTGTATGATTCATTATCTAATTTAAAGCTTAGGTTTGTCGCACTGTAAATCGAATTCATTTTTTTTTTATAATTATCAATGGGTGATTTGTAATTGTCTGGTTTATAGATTAAAAAAAAATGATACGCGCTGTTTAATTATCTGAAAAATGTGTTAATATCGTATAAAGAATGTTGCCTAAGTCACAGTAAGACTGACGTCAAAAGCGTATCAATAAGCTTGCTTCATGTTTGAATTTAACTATTTGATGTTTTTTTGAGATGAAATGACTAATTCTTTTCTTTAATTAATAGCAGGAAATTGAATTTTATAAGAAATAAATTTGCCACCCAATTCATACTCATATAAACTTGGTTGGAACAGTATAGGCCTTTTTATAAACTGTTGTGCAGTATATAAAGCGTGAACTGTTCTAACCCATTGCATCCTTGTTCATAAATTGGTCAGTTACTAAATTCATTTTGTAAAGAAAAAAATCCATTAGAATTAGTGGGTTAAATCTGAATGAAGTTGTTGCGACATAAGTGCAGTTAAAGTGTTTGTCTCCTAATATACTTGAATGTACACTGTAATATGACACGAGCTGTCGGAAATAGATTATGTGTCACGTTTGTATTTTTCTGCCCCACGTTGGGAGCCAAATGTAACTGGTGCTGAAAATTCCCGCATCAATCGGGACTCTAACCCAGGGCCTCTTGCGTACCGTGCCAGTGCTCTAACCACTGATCTATTGAGACCAGATATATTGACCGACTTTCACACTTGTTAACACTTGTTCTGTTGCTGATAAAATTATTTATGAGCACACTGAATTCGTTTATCTTGTTTGTCACGAATCATTTTTCAAAGATATTGTACTTTCTGTACTTTACATCCTTGTCACCGGGTTCACAGGTGTGTGACTGTCAGTCAACATATCGGGTCTCAATAGCTCAGTGGTTAGAGCGCTGGTACGGTACGCCAGAGGCCCTGGGTTCGATTCTCCGTTGAGACTTGACTTTTTACCACCTGTGACATTTGTCGCCTAACTTACAAATCCCACGGTCACTCCCTAGGAACATGTTTCACAATATTTCCTTAACTTGTAGAGTTCTACTCGTAAATTCGAGGACGAATTTCTACCAAGAGGGAGAGTATGTCACCGGGTTCACAGGTGTGTGACTGTAAGTCAATATATCGGGTCTCAATAGCTCAGAGGCCCTGGGTTCGAGTCCCTGTTGAGAATTGACTTTTCACCACCTGTGACACCATTTTTAAACAAATATAAGACTCAAGCTTCGTTTGTTTTAAAGTGAATTTTTACCTCTGAATAGCGCCTTTTACTTGATTTCTAACATTCAAATTTTGGTCAATAATCCACAATGCACAAGTCAACCATTTATACTTATAATACAAAAATAAGATTTCAATCTGAAATCTGTGTAAGTCCCTTTAACTTTAAAAAGGATTTGAACATTTGAATAAAATGTTAAAATCCAAAAGGACATATTTGTTTATAGGAAAACTACATGGTTAAATTCAATACAAAAATTCGTATATTCTATTTTCATGTACATTGATAAACATGTGAAGGTTATCATTACTTCGTTGGACCAAGGTTGAATATTGCTATGTTTGTGCATTCATCGGGTCGGGAAAAATTCCCCTATAGTAAAGCGAAATCATCCCTCTTTACAATTTTCATACGATACTATTTAAAAATTAGTTAATATTGGGGGCAGATATTTGACCATACCGCACATAGTCCTTTATCGAAAAAGTGAATGGTACTAACCACTTGTCCGCTGTTGTTACTCTTTACTCGATATGATTGCAAATCAGGAAATGCTGGAATTTCTTGCCATTTTTGAGGTGTATACATTACGTTTTAATTATACTTTATGTATTGGGACATATTTATAGCAAAATTAAGTGCCTGAACTTTAGAGAATCATTTGACGTATACAAGTTTAACAACCAATTTGATATTATATGATACTATCAATATTATATTAGCTATCTATATTGACTGTCCTTTAATAGTTTCTAATCCTGCTTGTTAAATCTATTTATGAAAACTAAACAATAAAGATTTGAAAAACAATTTCCAATCTATAGAAAAAAAGGTACCGTAGAATTGCAATTTTGGCTATTTTCTTTTCTTTTGAATACATAGTTCGATTGTTAAAGTTTGCGGGATTAAAAGAGACTGGAAAACGATATACAGAGGGGAGTGTCACACAAATAATCTTGGTATCGTTTTATTATTTCGACGGCTCATATGGATCTCGATTATTGGTTCGGTACTTCGGAACGCTTCTGCTGCCTTCTTTCATTGATATCATAGTGACTTCTGGGTCATACATTCCTGTGACCAAAACTATGTTTAAAACATTATCGCCATTTAATGGAGCTGGCCACAGGACAAACAATTTGAAGAACGCAGAAACCGAAGTGACCGCCATAGATTATCAACGTTTTAGTTTTGTAAAGGTCACTTTTTCGAAAATTCCTCGACATGGTTCAACTGGGATGTAATACTGCCCCGAGTCTCAAACAATTTCAAGTTTAAGTGTTGAAAAGGTGCAACGTTAATACATCATCAACAAGGTTTGACTAAGACGACAACGTTCTCTGAATTTCAAACAATTGCAACTATTTGCCGAGAATCGCAGAAAACTTAGCATTATGTTTCTGCTAATCATTATTGTCTACGTAGTTTCGTATCTGACGTCATTGGTTACTCAAATTCACACATTTGCGACTAGAATACGTTTAACAGAATACCAATTGAATATCAATATTTTTTCTTAAGTTTAAACATTTTAAACCACATTGCAAATCCCGTTCATTGGTTTTACGATGTCAAGTTAAGGGGCAGAATTTAAGAAACTATGTTGTAAGAGACTACGAAAGAAGTCTTTCGACACTTTACAAATGATTGTATACTTCAGAACTGTTATAAGGAATTGTTATATGAATATGAAAAACAACAGCAAAAATGTAAAAACTGGGTAAGTCTCGTGAGAAATGAACTTTATTGTCTGGGACTTGGAAATGTTTGGGAACAACAAGAAGTTACTAATGTTAAACAATTTGTTCTACTAGTTGAACAGCGCCTTACGGACGCGTTCATACAGAATTGTTATAGTGTTTTTGAAAATTCTTCAAAATGTAAAGTGTACAAGGAAATAGCTTCACATTTTTGTTTACAGAAATATCTTTTGAAACGGCTGTCACATAAAGAAAAGTATCTGTTATGTAAATATAGAATATCAGCGCATTCCTTAAACCTTGAAAACGGAAGGTAGAAAACATACCTAGAAATGACCGTAAATGTACTTTGTGTAATTCTCAAGAGATAGAGGACGAATTTCATTTTGTTCTGATATGTCCTGCTTTTTCGAATATTCGAGAAAAATACATAAAACCTTACTACTATAAGAAACCTTCCTTTTTCAAATCTATACAGTTGTTTAGTTATGATAATTTCAAATCTACTCAGAAACTTTGCTAACATTGATTGAAAGCTTCGAAGCTGAGAGAAAACTTATTATGTTAATTCCTTATGATGTTATCTGTCTTACGTATATTTACATATCTATTATATATTAATAATATTGTACACCATTTGATATATATACCATGTAGAATCCCCCGCCATTCTCATGTTAATTGTATGTATTATATGCCTATGAGCCACATGGCTCCTTTGGTCAATAAAGAATAAAGAATAATAAGATGACGCTTGTCGTATTTGTTAATCAATAACAATAATAAAGTGTAAGTTCTATCATCTGAATATATTGACACCACAACATTCACATATAATTCCCCATTCATTTACGAAAATGTGTAATTAGACTGTCAGAATTATTTTTTAAGGCACCATTAAAATATTTTTGTTCTAATTATAATAGGACCCAAATCAAACTATTTTATTTGTGCTTGTAACGCTCTATTAAAGAGAGTTGTCTACGTCACAGTTAGACTAACGTCAAAAATCTGTCAGTCGGCCTGACGTTATTCGAGCTCTGTAAAATTTAAAATATCATTAATGATCCACTTTTATAACTAACAACCGAAAATTAAAGCAACAGGAATGATTTCAACAGCTACCGAATTTATACTCATATTGACGTTTACGTTTTTTGCAGACTTTTTATAAAGCGTAAATTGTCTCAACCGTTTCAAAATCATATTCATTTGGAAGGTATTGAGTCCACAAGAATATATGCAATTCCATTCGTTAGACATCCTCATAATATCGGGGATCAAGAGGCCAGTTATGGCCGTGGGAGTTAGAATCCCTGACGCTGTGGGGATGTAAGTGAGGAAAATCCTCTTTTTTATGAATGAAGTTGTTGTTACGTAAGTGCAGTTTAAGTGTTTCCCTATTGATATACTTAAAGTGCACTTTAAAATGAAAAAAAAGCTCTTAGTGAGCAAAAATAAACCTGTTGTTTCACGTTCAAAGTTTTACTGATGACGGTGACATTTCACACTATAAATAGAAAGTTCGTATAAATGTTGATGTATAATAATCTCCTAAAGAAAAACGTACCTTCATTCCACCATCTTTGTTTATAATCTATAGAAATAAAGTAAAACCACGCAATTCAATCATTTTGAAAGGATCATTACATTACATTTTTTATGAATATTTAATCTTTCGAAATTTCGATTTAATTGTCTTATCATTCTAGAGTGATTTTTTTGTCTACTTTCTGTATACACCGCATAAAAGTGACCCCATATTTTTCTATGTTTTCCGAGCTGAACGGAAAGGTCTAAAAGGTTGTGGTTGCCCCCCCCCCCCCCCCCACACACACACACAAACACACACACATACTTCTCATGGGTTTATTCCCACTTAGCCAACATTCTGAAATTCTCAATTCCCACCTGGCCAACATTTTGATTTTCACACCTGAGTGATCAGGATGCTATAGTCTGTTTTCACAGTCATGTTATGTATTTGAAATCAATCACCTGAGAATAGTTTGAAAAAAAATTTAAAATAAATAGCATTTAATTTTGCCTATAAGATGATAATCAGAATTAATAAATAAAAATAACCAATTTTTTTTTTTAAATATAGATTAGCAATTTTCTGCAAGATCATTGCCCTAAACATTTTATATGTTGAAACCAATACGGGCACTTGCATGATCAAAACGTTTATGTAAGTAATTTTAAACTGTTTAAATTGGATGTATATAATATATATACATAAATAAGATTGATCAGCAGTTTTTAAAGAATAGACTAGAAACACGTATTACTATGTTGTAATATAATATCATATTTAATAAGTACTGGGACAGAAGCATTATTTTTTCTCCTACTTTCATCTGAAAACAGACTATAGCTTACCTGTAATTAAATTCTTTGTTCTCCACCTGCACCCCATTCCCACTTAGCCAACACAAATCTACCTGTATTTCACCTGTATTTTTTCAAAATGTTGGCTAAGTGGGAAGACACCTTCCCATGTATGAAAAAAGACCAAATATTGATTGAGGATATGAGCCCCAACCTCTGACTTAGTCCCTCCGAAGATAATAGCCTTCCTGTTGATAACAAGATTCCTAATTATTAGTACTTTGAAAACACTGAATATAAAAAAATGTGATGGGAGGAGGGGTTGTTATATCAATCGTTATTCTATTATAATAATATCAATATGCAGTGCATTTGTCTTTAAACAATTGTCTATAAAAGCATAGTCAACTACCTGAATCGTTAGTGGTGAGTTAGTAATGTCTGAGAAATCTTCTAGAAAAAAAAAACAAATTACGGAATCTAATAAGATTAAACTGTTTTGGCGATCTCGAATGCGAAGTTATTGATATACCTTTATTAGTTAGGAGACAAACAGAGTTAGTTTACACAAAAAATGAGGTCAAAACTGAAAGACTTGTTGTTTTTAATTAACATTGACATGTATACAACTGGCCATGTATGCCGATGATTGTTCACTCATCCTAAATAAAAGTATCACCCGATATACGTGTGTATAAAGGAGACATACTAGTTCAACAAGAAATTATATTGTCGCAAGCGTCAAATCGGTCGCCAGAAATATAACTGTTGTGTGAATCATCGGTGGTTGTTTACATAAAAACACACCACAAAGAAGAAAAAAAACACGATTTGGTTGTACTAGTTGTGCTTGTAAATTTTAATATATTTACATCAATACGTTTTGAAGTTAACATTTTAATATTATTATATAGAGTCCAGTTCGTTACTGGAAACATTTCTAACGGTTATTGTATGATCATTGTCCATTGTATAAAGTAATAGAAAACACATTGATTTTTACATAATACTAATACAAAGTTCAACTCATCATTATTTTCTTGGAGATTAAGTAATTCCAACCATTTTGATTTTTTTGTTGCATTGTATTGAATTAAAACTTATTGCATTAGTTTATATGATTTCAAGGAAACACATAGCAAAATAGAAATGGATTATTTCAAAGGCACATGTAAGATCATGCTCATCCGGTAGAATCTGCACAATTTTTTAGGTGATATATGGGCTGGATAATTTTGTTTCCTACTATGGAATTATAAATCGTATCTACACTTCAGTTTGCGAAGATAATCATGTTTATTTAATTATATGAGGTTTTCAAATTATTAAGAATAATTCAGATTAGCTCAAATATTAAGGTCAATTCATATTTTAAGTTCTTTCATATTTTTGCGTAAATAATTGATATGGATGTATTCTGATATATTACATGTTTTCTACTGATCCAGTAACACAGATTTACATATGTAAGTTAACATTTGTAAATATAATTCAAAGATATTATTTACTGAAATCTAAAGCAATGCTTCTTTATCATTACTTTCTATTGTCCTTCACAAAACAGAATAGATTGTTTAGAAAAAAAAGCACACAAACGACGCGTTTTGATATGCACTTTATTACATTATCGAGTTATATAATCTAAAATCGTTTCAATCAAGGGCAGGTAAACACGTTATAAAATGTCACCTGTTTAAATTAAAAAAAAAATTAAGCTTCAATTTGCAGTGAAGATACGTATGCTTGCAAACGTATGTTCGCAAATGAAACCGAAACCAATCATAGGGATATAATTGTTTTTGTCTTTTCACCGAATATTTTCTGATCAAATTAATGATTTAAAACAGAATTCTTCTTATCTGGATTATAAAAATAGCACACAAAAACGTACATTATCATCTAAACTATGCGTGGTAGCATGTTGTTTATTCTGAGACAATATAAAGTGAAACTGTATTGATGTCAATATTGATTATCTGGTTAATATAGCTTACAACGGTTTCAATATTCATAAATGAACTAAAACTAAGTGCCAAATGCTAATTCGGGGATTATAATTGTTTTATTTTCTAAGTTTGCACCGATGAATAAATTAAAAAAAGAAGAAGAGATTAATAGGAAGGAAACAATTATCATATTATAGGAGAACAATTAATGTTTTTAACTTTTATCAGATATTACTTATAATTAAGATTCATTAAAAATAATTTCGACATTTAAAAGATATCACTGTTCCAATTTAAGGATTTCACTCATTGTAAATATATATTTTCCTTTAACGCAGATTGCACATGTTATACCACTATGTTGCTTTACTCTCAAGAAGCATCAACATATAAGATAAAGAAAATTCATGTGTAAGAGAAGAAAAGAAAAAGATACCCCCTATAAAAAAAATAAAACAACCATATAGACTCGATATACACTTCATTCACTTTTTTCAACACTGCATACCTTGCACTGGGGATCATCTTGCAATATGTAATGTGCATATACCCATTTTTGTCGAGTACATCTTTAATTTCCAATTTCAAAACTTAAAATGACTTTGTAAGTAAGTTATATTCAATGGATAAGCAAAAACTTAGTAAAACTGCAAAGCTTTAAAAGAGATGCATTGCTCTTAATTCTCGATGCTGAAAAGAAAATATATTACTTAAAATAAATGAAAAAAAAATCAAAAAAAAAATAAAAAAATCAAATATTCACAATAACAATTGCGAACAGATTATATATCAAGTTCTCTGAGAGAAGATCAAAACAGTATTACAATTCTTTATTAATCTGCATGTCAAATGTAACATCTGAAACTTAAAGCATTTACACTACCTGTGCATAGACCCGTGATAAGTTAATCTTTTTAAGGAAAAGCAAGTCCACAAACCCTGTCAAAAGGATGGTATTAAAGTTTTCCAAACGGAAAGAAAAAAAATAACGCAATTCACTTTGTGCATTTAGGCATTCAAAAACTATAAACCTTGTACAATATAATCACCTTAGTGTGCTTCGCTGCTATACATATACCTACTTAAGAGTAATCAACGATGAAATACCATGGATTTAGACTATATATTAAAAAAACCTTCGAAAATCAATCTGTATTTATAGACGCGCAGCATTTGAGCCTGCTCTTATTTGTGAAAAAATGAATGTCTTTAATATAATATTAGTATTTTTATCATCGTTTTCTTTTTCAAGTCAACAAGATATGCTGAAGGGAAAATTCAAAAATTTGAAAACCTTTGATAAATTGTTACCTGAACATATTGGCGCTTACTTGGTACCTATTTTCAAATCAACCCTGTTTGGATGCACCAGTAAATGCTTGATTCATGCACTCTGCGATGGGTTTTTGTTTAATTCCATTTCAAACGACTGCGGCCTTCTACGATGCTCATTGCTTGGATTGCAAACAACAGCATCGGAGTCTACATGGAGATATTTCAGCGGCATTAATAGCAAGTAAATTTACTATTATTGTAGTTGAACATTGAACATATTTTTGCTGCATTTTTAAAATAAGAAACAAAGAAATAAGAGTAATTTTTAATGACAGTTTTGAAATTAAGGTACCTAATATAAAAACTTGGAACACATGAGTTAATTTTTTATCTGCTTAAAATTTAACATATTTTAATGTTTCGTTATGCAGTTTGTGGTTTTGGATGGTCTCTTTATAACAATCATTGCTATCTGTATAATGAATCCATGAAAAGTTGGATGGATGCAGAGGTACACGTATTTTGAAATATTTATGTAAACATGCATTGTTAAGTCTTGATGAGAATAACACATATAAATGAGAACAGAAATGTACAAAACTATTGAAGTATTGAAAATTGAATATTTTTATTGAAAAAGGGCTAAATGCTTCATTATTATGCTTCGGCACAAAACTTGGAGGTAGCTATAGGATTGAATACAATATAACTACATGTAGTTCGTGAGTTTGATCTTAAGCGCAATTTTACGCTTTATGTATTTTCTGACTTTCCTGCGACTATAATATTCAAAATGTAATACAAATTCTTTAGTAAATACAAAATCAACGCAGGAATCGGCGTTAAGTTCAACAATATGGCACTAATCGTGCTATAACAATTTAGTTTACTATGTACCGGAACATTACACTGTAGAATCATTAGAATTCGTGGTGGCTCATTTTTCGTGGTATTCGTGGGTAGCCCTCCCCCACGAATTTACATCCTCAAAGAAAACAATTTTATAAAGAGTTATCTTTCTTACTGAAATAGTAACCGACGCATCAACGGAATTAAATCCTCTCGAATGAACAAAGAATTCACAATCCCCGAAAAATGGCCCACACGAATTTAAATGATACCACAGTATAAGGATGGCACTTTTGCACCAGTCTTTTTCAAGCCTATCTTTATCACGCAGTTGAACCTGGTGATTTCTTTACTATGTGATTCCTTTAGTTAAAATCAAATTAACCAACAGAGCTACCTTAAATCTTAGACAAGATTTGTTTAAGCTACACACTATTATATTGTAAAGAAAAGTCAATACAATTAAGCTTTACAATTTTAAGCAGTTTCCTACATTTTTGTGTATTTCTCTTCTTCGTAAAGGGATTAAGTAAACATAGTCATAAAATTACCGCGACCAACGAGCCCTTTTGCTTAAATCCCGTTTTTCTTTCTTTAAGTTTCTTATTAGCGTAGGTTAGAAATGAAAATGTATATATAGATAATATCTATACATGTATTGTGTGATTTTATATTTACATTATCCAACTCGTTGAAATAGTGTATATATTCGCGATGCTTGCAGAGCGAATATAACCATTTTAAGGAGTTGAATAAAGCAAATATAAAATCAAACAGTTATTGACCGATGTTCTATTTATCGCATATAATTTGATTTATATTATGAAGCTTTTGAGACAGCCCTTTATATGACCTGATTTGATTTTTTATAGAGTAAACGATGATGCAACGTTGTGTTATGCGGTTATTTTTTGTGACCCTGAGCAATACAATTTAGTGCGTCATTTCGGAGATAAATCTTACAGTTTTAATGTAAAGTTTCACTGAAATAAGCCTTAAAATACTTTTTTTTTATCTCTAAATAATTTTTCTTAGAGCTAAATCACTTAATTAAATGGAAATACTGATAAGAAGACTTGAATAATAAAGTTTGTTGACAAATACAAATGCTCGATAGTTTGAATTAACCCGGACGAGGAACAGTTGTAGATATTTTATAATACACTAGCCTATTGACTTGCTGTTGAAAATGTTGAATAAGGATGCTTACTGGACAATGGTGGTGAAATAAAAGCCCTGGAATACATTATGTATAAAAACACAACCAAAGGGACCTTTTTTCTTCGCATCGTCAAGGATGAGATCCTTGGTAGCTAATGAAATTTGCAGTTTTACAAAGAACTCAGTGATGTTTTCCTTTATATTTGTTATTGAAATCTTTGACATAGTCCATTTTAAATCAATTTTTGGTAGTAGACATATATATGTTGAAAATAGAAAATCTTCGAAAATATGTCACTGAAGCGTAAAAGCGAGGGACTATGTCAAAAGTAGTTCGGATCAGCAGTATTTGATAAAGCATCACCCGTTTGATAAAGCAAAGGTTTATCACACGAGTAATATACACCACACAGTATGAGATAAATTGGTAAATTTATTTGTAAATTGTGCAAATTTATCCAAGGTCCTATAAATTGTGTTTATGTTTTTCCGGAATTTTCCTGGTTGAATTTACCCGCTTTAAAATTAGGGGTCGATATACACTTCCTTAAAACTAGGAAACAATGTTTAAATTTTCTGCAAAAAAAATTTATACTCTTTTAGATAAATTTGATTTAAATAGTCTCTTTAAATATTAAATAATTACACGTGGAGAATATCTTTAACATCAAAATCGAAGACGTAGATGGATTACACCTTTAGAGGTAAATTTCCTGTCAAATATGCGTTAGCACATGGGCACATTTGTTTTTGATTAACTTTTCGATTTTTGATAGACATTTGTAATTATTAAAAACATATACTATGAAATATCACTTTATTATCAACTAAAGAATTCTGAAATGTAATGGTAATTTGAAATGATTTGAAAAGTACTCTTAGGAATAAAAAACCCGGTGAAATCTGAAATAATGAAATACTATTAATTTCAAAATATTTTGGTTAAATGAATATCTCATTTTTAAATTATTCTTTAAATTAAAATAAAATCTGTGATTTTGAATTTTGTTATCTAGGTGTTTTGTGAGTCTCTAGGGGCATATTTACTAGAGATACAAAGCAAAGAAGAAAATGAATGGATAACACAAAAAATGTTGAAAGCTGGTAATGTTATGACACGTTAATAATTTAATTAAGCGATGATAATTGAATTATTGAATCATTTTAAGCACACTGTAAATTGTTTGATTATTTGAAAAATATATCTACAACTTCTGGCCGGAAGTGCTGTAATAATTAACTCTTTATGATTTTTCTCCCTCCAAATGGTTTGGTTGTTTGCTAACATTTAATTTTTTTTTTTAAATATTAACATATAAAACTCGATGGTTTTAGTCTCGTTTAATGTGATGACTCCAGCCTTGTAACGCGACGGTATCGAACCCTTTGGCTCAAGTTACTATAATAATGAATATGCAAATGAAAATATCGTTTCAGACGTTTGCTCTGTCAATTATGAGTGTTCCACATGGTGTGGCGGAAAAAAGCGGACGGTTACACAATATTCCTGGTCACACTCAAGCAAAGACCTATCTTATACTAACTGGGCTCCCAATCAGCCTAGTCGCTGTGACCCTTGTATCAACATTCGTCATTCTGGTAAATGGAATGACGCTCAGTGTGGCAGTTCATTCAAATTCATATGTGAGAAGCCATTGCAAATATCGCAGGCAGCACCTTTGGTAGACAAGAAATGACTTATTGAGTATTGAATATTTTTGAAATGTACTAAATTTACCTTCATGGGAGATTTATTCAAATCGTGTGATTAAAAATACATGTATATGCGTAACGTGTTCATGTTTCTTATGCGACTCGATTCATCAAGAAAATAAAATGGAAATGATAAATATCTTAATATCACAATGAACATCATTATCAATCACATATCACCAAAGGACTATATCTGATATGGGCCTAAAATGCCCCCCTTAAATGAACATCATCATTTTACTGTTATATTTTGTTTTCTTTGTACAAATATGTATGTGATGTTTTTAAGTAATGTTCATTTTGATTCAACTGCCCACAATTTAAAAATATGACATCGTAAAGACAACATTTTTGCGTCATTTTTGCATGTTTAGCATAAAACAGCTTTTTTTTTAGCAGTTTTTCTTTCAGAAAACAAAGAGTGCATGCTTGAACAAACAAAATATTTTAATCGGAGATGTGTTAAGCCAAGGCTAATAACTTTTCCGTGTTCAAGCATGCGCTCTATATTTCCCATTCATAAAAAGATAAGAAAAATGTCAATTTTTGACTGATTTTGATTGAATTATAGAAATAGCGTAACTTCTGACGTCATATACTGCCAGTGAGTGTAAATAAATCAAATCAATAGGTGAAAAATATATATTATATCCATTCTTCTTAAATATAACATAACATTTTATTGTACCCGAAACACTTCAAAAAATGGTGAATTAGGGTAGCCAAATATATAGTTCTTTGACATAAATCAATACTTTTCCATTTTAATATAATATGCCGAATTACGTTCTGACTTTTCGTGATACATATTGCATAAGCCGATTCCTTTATAGCAGTTCCAGTCAGCATTTTTTACATTATCACCTTTTAAACATTCTCTTTTTAACAGAAGTACAAAGAAAACTGAAGCATTTTTATCTTAATCCTGGGTTTGATGTCGGAATTACTGGTTCGTGTAAAAAATGTTTATCACGTCAATGTAGTAAGAAATATTCTAGGCATTAAAACAGATAAATGCCATTATGGTCGACTGCATTAATTACAGAGCGGGTTTCACTGCATACATTTTTAATTAATAAACAATATAAGATGCACCACGTGTTTGTTTCCATATGAAGCCACTACAAATTTTAATGATTCAACAGCATGTCATTTGTACATATTACATGTATATGTATCATACATTTTTTTTCAAATTTAACATATCAATTTCCGGAATACATGTATTTATATACCACTGACGTCAGCAGTATGGTCTAGTTCTATCCATAACACCCATACTACTAGTACACACACCATTCACACGTTTAAGTACTTGGATTTTGCAAACAGGTGTTATAATCTAGTACTGTCAGACAGACAAAAGCAAGTGATCAGATTAAAATGAGAGAATTATCGTGCAAGAATTGTTAAAGCTGTTAAAATCTTCGAGAAGCTTATTATATTTTTTTAACCATTAAAGTGCGGGGATCTGCATTGCAGCACTTCACACTGTTTATATTTAATGAACATGCATGCATTTCAATCTGCAGATGATCATGCAACACTGCTTAATGTATATATTTTTTATTAATGTCCCCTCCTTCTTAATTCAGCCAACTACTGTATGTTTTTGCTTAAAAGAAATTTTCCATAAGAGAAATAGTCTTAAGTAAAATATACACGGTGAATTTGGAGCAATTTATTCTTTTAAAGGGGTCACTTGACAATGTCATCATCTTTTTGTTTTGTTTTATTCAAAACGACAAGTCAATTAGGAAAGGTATACCCCAAAAATGACGTGATGCAATCTTCCACTGGGTCGCATGCTAACTGACGTTTTTCATACTAATTGTTAGACCATAATTAATCATCTAATTGTATACTGACTTTTCTTTTTTTCCGACTACAACATAGAGCCCACGGCGGGTGTGACCGGTCAGCAGAGGATGCTCACTCCTCCTAGGCACCTGATCATACCTCTATCTATTTGAAGGTCCGTGTTGCTCTGCTTTGATTTTGTACTTAGTTTTATGGATTTTTGAAATGGTTGACGGTTTGTTATTGTCATTTTTAAAGCGCTAAGCATAGCCTAGCGCTTTATTGTCGTTAGACTTCTATTTCCGGTGCATCGAATAACCGCCCCCTATGAGCAGAAGTATACATCATTAAGACTGGTTAGGGAACCAGTTTCAGGGGTTTATGCACATAACTGCACGGGCTATTGTGAATCATACGGGTTATTGTAAATTTAATGTACGGGGCTTACATGCATCATTGCAGGGGGTGTCCAGCAGTGATGAGGAAATACAGTATAGTGGCAATACAGAAGCAGAAATGTTATATACATACACTGTTTATCCTTAATATACATTCAGAAGCTGGGTTAGCGCTTTTCAGTACTATGAGTACTTTGATTCTTCATTTACTTTTGCCCCTCTTTACTAGTTTTATTGATTTGTAAACTGTAGACTAAATTCAAAGTATGATTTTTAATAAAGGGAACGGTTGTTTCGTAATTCATGTAGATGTTTCAAGAGTTTACACAAAAAGGAGTAAGTGGCAAACATGTTTATTTTTACCTGTCAATTTTACACGAATCGCTGTCAGAAAATCGTGGCACATGAACCGGTCTAAAAAATCAAAATGGCTAACCTTACGAACCAAGCTTGTTACTTTTTTAATCTATGGAATAATGCTATAGTTATTTAGAAATACTTCTAATGTTCTGGTGTCTTTGTTTGCTATCGATATACCCGTCTGATTTGTGTCCGATAATTCTGCAGTTTGAGAGGTTTCTGAGTTTTTATAAAACCTCGTATAATGGATATCGACCTGTGTTTTTCCCTTCGGATTAAAATATTAAATCAATGTCATACACTTATTAATCTACCTAGATAGACAAAGTTGTTTTGATTTTCCCGCTAAGTTGTACTTTTTTTCCCCGTAAGGGTCTTATTTTACATAAAATATCATTGTGTCAATCTTTTATAATTATACAGGAATGTCCCTCATTGAATTCAGAAAAGATTTTAAATTAAATAATAGGCAAAAAGCCAAATCTTACCACACATTAAAGCACCTAATTCAAACTCATAATTCATTTTAAATAATTGAAGAAAACGTGGCCAATTACAACGTCAAACTTTCAAGACTTAGCTTCAGTCAGTATAAAAATACCGGAAAATGATGATACTTTAAGCCCATTTTACCCATAAGATGCAATGATATTGTACACTTTTAAAACTTTTTATCAGCAGATCGGTTTGTAGCCTTCTAAGTGATTTCGATTGGTGTTGGACTTTCCTTGAAAATTAAGCACATGAAACAATACGCTTTCATAAAACTGATTGTGCCAGAAGGGGACATGTACTTCTCAGTGCGTAGTCTCATAATGCACTTTTGATCATACACGAGGCCTTCAACGATTTCTAAGTTGATAATGTGTTATTAAATGGTGTTTTGTATTTATTGTAAATATGAATATCTATCTGCCTTATTAGAAGTTCAGTTTATTCATTGTGTTGTTACCGATCCTAACTGTTTTGTATACAACATTGGAAGCCATTTTATCTGTTTTTTTAATTTTCACAACCTTCCATGTTACCTTCTTTGTAAAATGGTTTGTGTTTAAGAATAATCAGTGTTCCAAACGAGTATACAATAGACGAACAATAGTAAGAACATACAGCTTTTGATGAATTTACTAACGAAGTTTGCAAAGGATGGACTATAACTCTGACAGAGCATTAAAGGTTCACCATATATATGGGACACGGGGAATGACGTACTCCTTTCAAGTTGGGATATACCTATGGCCACCACCATTTCTGTTCACAACACTAATGTATGTCATCTTCAAACGAAAGAAACTTATAGTAATCAACCAGAAATTTATTTTGTCGATAATGATGCTGAATATGTGCTATTTGTTGACTTCTGCTGTTTGAGATACAGTTTAAAACTATCTGAAATGAATTACGGGTTCCTTGACAATCAAATATATTTTCATATAGTTTTCATATCATATGATACTTAATTTCAACGTCCTTGTGTATGAAAACTTTCATGTCATTGCATCATATGTCGCTTGTCCGTCCCCTTTTACAGTTTAATGTTTCTTCACTTTGAGATTTGTATGTTTTTATACTTTCAACTATTCCTAGATTAGAACCGGTAACCTTGATCCAGGATTTCCAGCAGGGAAAACCTTTGATAAAGAGCAATAGTTGTGTAGGCAATAGTTGTTTATTTTGAGGAATCAAATGCTAGTATAGATCAGTATACTGTTATTCTGTACAACCAGGCGTTTCCTATCCCTTGTTGCTCTCTTGGCTCAAAACGTCTCTCTCCAATGTAACCAATTAAAATCTCATCACTACTGGCTCTAAAATCTCCTTTCCGTATGAAAATCCCCTGTCTTCTCCCGTGTTTTCACTGACGTCCCCTGTACACCCCCCTCCTGTCAGGCCCAGTACAGAGCCCCTGTATACCATGTCATTCCCTTTGCTCCCCTGTACACATCCCCTGTGTGCGACTGGAAGCCCATGTCACCCCTGTACGCCTCTGTCATCCCCTGTAAGCCACTGTACATCCATATGTATGGTCCTGTCACCCCTGTACGCCTCTGTCATCCCCTGTAAGCCACTGTGCATCCATTTGTATGCCCCTGTCATCCCCTGTACGGCTTTTGACTTTTTTTTTCAATATTATTTTCTTAATTCAACCATTGGAATCACATGTGTTATATTTTGAACTATAAGTCACTTTTTGCACTAAAGATTCCCGAATCACAATACACTCTGTTATTGTTAATTCAGAAATCACATGTTTTAGTTAATAATTTATTGATACTTAAATAATCATGCCAACAACTAAAGACTTATGATTCACAGGGTGGTAAATATCAGGTTAGGACCGGGGATTATTTTCGATAGGTGTGAAAGCCCTCAGGGCATGTAGTCCTTTAAAGTTCGGGAACATCGCTACTCCCTGACTGTTTGAAAAACAGACAGAAAAAATACAACATTAAATTATTTATTTTTTTAAATTGTTTCATATAAATGAACACTTCACTTCATGGATATCTTTAACCTAAGAATCGATTCTTGGTAATAAACAATACAATACAAACTAAGATCAAGCACGGCTCATGATGTTAAGAATTTATATTAATTTTGTATATATCTAAACATATAGGTGTACACTAAAACAAGTAAATCAGTCAGAATGTAGTATTTATAAGCAGCCATGTTACGTTAGAGTACGTCTTTCTTCCCTTTTTTAATAGAGAGAGAGAGAGAGAGAGAGAGAGAGAGAGAGAGAGAGAAAGAGAGAGAGAGAAAGAAAGTCTTAGAGAGGTTGCATTAATTTTGAACTGAATTTACTTATTATATTAATAGTTTACTCGGGATTTACTTTCCTAATAAGTAAACATGCAATCCCAATTTCATTACCAATTCTTTATCATTTCGCGGCCCTGGTCAAAACTTACACAACATGCATTGGCATGTAAATGTAGAATTAACCTAAGGAGTTAATATTGAGAGAGAGAGAGAGAGAGAGAGAGAGAGAGAGAGAGAGAGAGAGAGAGAGAGAAAACTAATAGTTCACCCGGGAATTAATTTCCCAATTTTCAAAACTAATTCTCTATAATTGTTTAGATTAATTAGAGCTGTCAAATTGATTATTAATTTATCAATGTTTTATTATTCACCAGATCAATTGATCCAGAAACAACATATGGTTAAAGAGGAAATGTTCTTAACTTGAAGCAAAACAATTGTTTCTCCAATCAGGCTAACATAGCGTGACATGATAGTATGCTCTAAATAATTATTGTAGAACACAATATTATTGAACATGTGTCCACTGTTTTCCCCCTTCATCGATATGATTATAATCCATGAATAAAGTATTTTGAATGTTATTTTGAGAAACATATATCACGACCTTATCATAATATTAGGAAATTTTAATAACAGAAGAAAATTACTTTATATGGTCATTAGTCTAAAAGTTGAACAGCCGATTTCATATTAGAAGACACTATGAATATTATATTAACTGCTAATATTCAATATACTTTTACAGTTTCAAATTAAGCCCGTTTGATAATTTTATGAAACTCCGTCCATACTACTTTAATTATCTAATTATTTCTTAATTCAAAAATTACAAAAAAAATCATAAAACGATGAAAACAAAATTTAAAAATAGACTAAAAAAACCCACAAACAAAACATCTCCATACCCCCCCCCCCACCCCAAAAAAAAGAGAAAAAACAACAAACAACAACAAACAAACAAAAACAAAACTATAAAAAAAAGAAAAAAAGAAAAGAAAAAAAAGAAGAAAAAACGAAATATTTGAATTCCCAATCTGGTCATATTACTGTTATAATGTGGTATCATCTTCATTTGATATTCCTTTATGCAAGTCATTAGAACTTAATTTCTTTGCATAGTAATCAGTATTATTGTTAAAGACGTCGCAAATATTGATCGCGTATATTGATTGATCTTCCCACAATGCAATCATTTCACGTTGGATATTTGTTCTCCCCTTTAAGATAATATCATTGATATAATTGCTAAAAAAATCCAATTATTTTTATGCCATTTAGTAAAATGTTGTTGCACTCTTTATCTTGACAATTTAGCCTAAAGATACATTGTTCTCATTTCATCTTTGTTATATACACCACAGTTTCCTTGCAATAAGGAAGACATGTAAAGTTAACTTTCTGTGTTATTCAATTGTTTAACACTATCCACCCAAACATGAAACAAGAAAATTACTATTTTCTCTCAGATAAATACTGTCCCGTTGTTTTTTTAACCATTAACCCAAAAAGAAGACGACACGTTATCAACATGGCCAGTACAGACGCGAATATTTTACTGTCAGATCAACACTCGAAGCAACTTCTTCCCAACACAGTGTTAGAACTGATTTTTGGGGCATTTGGTGTATCTGGTAACAGCATTGTCCTTCTGATGTACACCAGGTTTATCACCGACAAGAGTGGCACAAGGTACTTCATCCCGATCCTGGCTCTGGTGGACCTTACAGGATGTGTATCGAGTGTGACTAGCTTCTATCTAGACAACACTATGGGTTACGTTTACCCGAGCGCCAACCTCTGTAAAATCATGATGTTCCTGATAATAATTTCCGGCGGGTTTTCTGCTCATCTGATTTTTGCTATCGCGTTGCAGCGATACCTGTTAATTTGCCGCCCCTTTGGTCAGCAGATGACTCAAGCGTACCGCAGAATTGCAGTGTTGGCCATTTTTCTTTTCTCGCTTGGATACGCCGCTCCGTTCTTGAAGTTTGCGGGGTTAAGAGAGACAAGTAAACTATACACGGAAGGAAATGGCACACGGGAAATCTCGGTATCTTTCTGTTATTTTGACGACGGATCATACGGATCTCCAGTAATGGTTCCGTACTTCGGTGCGCTTCTGCTGCTTTCGTTCATCAATATCATAGTGACATCTGGATTATACATTCCCGTGACCAGAACCATATATAGAACATTATCACCATTTAATAGAGCTGCCTACTGGACAAACCATTTGAAGAATGGAGAAACCACCGTGACCTCCTTAGATGATCAAAATACATTGTCGGAAATTCCTCGACAGGATTTACCTGTGATGCAAAGCTGCCCCGAGCCTCAAATCAGTTCTAGTTCAAGTTTTGAAAGGGTCACACCAGAAATCTCTCAAGAGGATTTGACTAAAACGACAAACTGCTCTGATTCCCAAAATTCTGTAACTATTTGCCAAGAATCGAACCGTAAACAACAGACTCGCAGAAAACTTAGCATTATGTTTCTGCTAATCATTATTGTCTACGTACTTTCGTACCTTACGTCATTGGTTACTCAAATCTACACATTTGCGACTGAACCAAATTTAACGGGGTATCGACTGAATATCTGTGCATTATTTTTACGTATCAATCTACTGAACCATATTGCAAACCCATACATTTATTGGTTTTACGATGTCAAGTTTAGGGGAGAACTTAACAAACTATGTTGTAGGAGCTTACGCGAAAACTCTTCTAATATAAAGTGATAATATATATATATATATATATATATATATATATATATATATATATATATATATATATATATATATATATATATATATATATATATATATAGTGAATAATTTCTATTTGTTTATCCATTTACAGCGCTTTGTCTTAATTCTATAATTATGAAAAAATCAAAGTGATAGTTCTTTTCATTTAAGCTTTTTTCTGTAGTTTTTGGACACGAATATATAAAAGCTATGTATCATTAAATTTTAACATTTTCAACTGACTTTGTCTTTGATAATATTACGAATCAATGATAAAGCCCTATAGCCCAATAACTTAAAAAAGATGAGTGACACAAAATGGTCGTGTCATATGGCGTAAACAAAGAAACGGTATTGGCTGTGCTGCGTAGTAATACATAGCATTTGCTTCATAAAAAAGTGGTTCTAATATGATATTCTAAAATGTACAATTTGAAAATAATGAAAATATCATTAATAGGAAATTATACTTTGAATATTATTAGATGTTAATTTCGTTCGGAGCGTTGTCAAAATCGATCATAAAGTCTTTCGGGCTTTATTGGAGTTGACCACGCCCCGACCATAATGATCACTTCATTCTACTCAAAGAATGATTCTTTATTCCTTAAATACCTTACATCATACACTTTGGATTCCCAACTCACTCACAACAATTTGTAATTGGACT
Source organism: Magallana hongkongensis (assembly GCA_015776775.1). Lineage (NCBI taxonomy): Eukaryota > Metazoa > Mollusca > Bivalvia > Ostreida > Ostreidae > Magallana > Magallana hongkongensis. The sequence goes on along the minus strand of VIAA01000046.1, from coordinate 394,022 downwards.
AGAAAAGTTATTATAATCGCCTTGTACAAAAAAAAATTATTTTGATTAAAAATATATTTTTGAGCTGACAGATTTTCTTCTATATTGTATTTATAACGCACATGATGTAGGTATCTAAGCAAATCCATTACAATACATCATTATTGTTGTTATTATTTTCACAAAGTCAGGGATCACGAGTCTACTTGTGCTTGTGGGGCTCAGAACCATTGACGGTGGGAGGATGTTACAGAGAAAAACCCGCTGTTGTGAATGAAGTTGTTGCAAAAGAAGTGTAGTTTTAGTGTTGCCACCTAAGTTACATATGTTTGCAATTTAAAATGAAAAAAAACTTTCAGGGAGATCAAATCAAAATAAATCATGTATCATGTTCATTTTTTTTTTTACAAATAACGGTGACGTAACACACTCGATTTACATTCCCCGATACTCAGCGACATTCGATAACTCTAAATAATCCGGGTTTTTTTTTTTTATCCGTATCATAATTCTGCCTTTAATATAGACAAATTTAATTAGTCTTTTAGTGCTAGTATCACGATCAGTTATTCAACGATATGATTGGCTTACTGGATCCACGTTGATCTACAACATACATATTCATGTAGGTAAAGGGGTTCAAGGTCACTTATACACCAGTGCAACTTCTTTTTTTTTATCTCAATTTGTATATTTATTATATTATATCCGTCGTAGGCAAATTTGCATCAACTCTGGGAAAAGCATGGATAGCATTTTAAAATTCATTTTATTTCATTTCATTTATAAAGTTTGTTTGAGGGACAAATGTCATTTTTATGATAAAAAAAACCTCTTAGACTGGGGGTTGGAGTACCTTAAACAAAATTTGGTATGCGTACTGAAATGGATTAATACTCATAGTATTGAAGCAGGCAGCTTCTGAATGTATTTTATAGCAAGAGTTATTCCCCTTTGATGTATTGATTTTTTTTGATAATTATATTAATATTCCTAATAATGACCAATGAGTTTGCTAATTATTTTTATACAATAATAAATATTTAATGTAACTAAGGTGTTGTGCATATGTAGTTTTGGATTAGGTTGGGTTAGTTTGTTTATTTTTGATTTCGCGTTTTTAGATACCACAAATTATTTTAGGCCGGCACATAAATAGGGACAGTGTCTATTGCGTGCAAAAGGACGACTGTTTGGGGTTAAACTTGAACAGGTGCGGCTAGAATGAGTGTGTGGACATCCCTGCTCTTTCTAATCTTCGTGTGATTTAACCTACGATACAGAGTGTGCGGTTATCCCTGCTTTGTATCGCATTAATACAAGTGTGCGGTCATCCCTGCTTGTATTGGTGGTGGTTGCAGCGGAGCACTAGTGTTTGGTCATCCCTGCTGGTGTTCTGGCCTTTCTAGCGCAAGTGTGCGGCACTCCCTGCTTGCGTTAGGTTGCGTTGTTGGCGCAAGTGTGCGGTCATCCCTGCTTGCGTTAACGTTGGTACCTGTTCAGTTGCGTAGGTGTGCGGTCATCCCTGCCTGCGTAACGTTGAGTCCCTATATATGTGCAGGAGCGGTGATTAAAGTCTGCACTTGTAAATATTGGCAGCAATCAGGGCTATCCGATTCTATCTCGGGTACGGGCCCGCGGGGATCACAGGCAGTGACCCCCTTGCACGTTACAGTATTTAGTGAATTGCTTTGCATATTTTGTAAAAATAAAAGAAATATACATAGCGATATGTTCATTATGATAAAAAAAATTACACTATTTTTTTTTTTTGATTATTTATTATCTTTCAAAAAAATCCGTTCGAGTTAATTTGTCCACCTTAGCTCCGATAATTTTATTTTTGTTGACAAATTTTACTTAAGATCAAACTGTCTTTACGAGCTTGAATGTGAAATTAATGATTTATCTTTATTAGTAAGAGATAAAAGAGTTAATTTACTTTAATTTAGTAAAAGTTTAATCTGTAGTATTAAAATTGAAAACTTCCTTCGAAATACACTTTTCATTTCTAATTCTTACTCACAACAAAATTATTCCCGATTGTTGAAGAATGGTTTCACTTCATATCGACTACTGAGTGTGTCTTACAACTATTTATTAATCAAAATCACCTGTAAATTGTATTTCATATTGTCCGCATCTCATGATCATAGCAATATATTGATCAAAGCGGATTTCAAAAGACTGCCCAACCATGCTGATGGGGAAAAATTATAATGATTTTTCGATTCTTAATTGAAATCGATTTTTTTTTTCAAAATGTTTGCAGTTAATCTGCGCGTGTTTTGAACAAAAGTGTTACTGACAAATAAACTAATGGAGTAAAAAGTGTCAAATTTTCCTAAAAACTAAATTTAGCTTTGTCAGCTAATGATTTCACAGTATATTGCTTCTCTTGTTTGGTTTCTTTACCTTGTCTATACCAAGTTTGCCTTTTTTATAATATAAAATATATCTTATGAGTATTTAATGAATAGTAATAAAATTCAAACAATAATATCTGAACAGTCTGTTGTATTGGTAGCTAAATGTAGTTTAAAGTTATCGTTTCTTTTTAGTCCCCTACCGGTTTCACCGGAGGGGACTATAGCTTTCCTCTGCGTCCGTCAGTCCGTCTGTCTGTCTGTCCGTCTGTCCGTCCGTCCGTCTGTCTGTCCGTCTGTCCGTCCGTCTGTCTGTCCCACTTCAGTTTTCCACTGTTTTTTTCTTTATGGGTTTGACGAATGACGTGAACCTTACTGAGCAGCTTCAAAATGTCAAACTACAGATCAAGTTTACACTTTTGTAGCGTCTGGTTGACATATTTTCGAGAAAATTAATTTTTTATATTCAAATTTTTTATTGTTCGGGTTCGTTATCGGGCTCGGTGTGTATCAAATAAATTTCTACAGACCGGTAGGGGGTAGGGGACGTGTATTGCTTATGCAATACTCTCAGAATGCTTGTTTAATATGTCTTAAATCATTGAAATACAAGTATAATAAACAGAAGGCAATAAACTGAGTGTAATATCGATTAGTGTGATAAATAACAGTACATTAGTATATATAATTATATTCTAGGTTGGTGTCAATCTAAAAATAATTTTTCAAGCTTTCATCATTTTGTGTGTGAATAAAACGACATATTGAACAGTGTTGATTCTATTGCGTATAATCACTATGGCACATTGGTTTGGATGATTAAAAAGAGAAAAACATCGGGACTGTGAGTTCACTTCGAGAGATCAAAGTTCGAGCTATCGAGTGTCACCTGTAGTAAAAGTATACCTCATAGTATAAAGACACAGCTAAAATATATTTATACAATCTCAGTGCAATGTGTGACATACTTAGTTGAATAAAACAAGTGTTACCTTTTAGAAAAAAATCTCTGAATATTGCTTGTAATATAGAATTCGAGAAATAAATTCTCGTAGGAAAAAAAGGACTGAATGCATAGCTAATTTATAAAAGATATTGGAATCCTTAAAAATGAATCGTGCCCTTAAAGTGACCAGTTGAAAAAGTCACCATTTGATATATCTGTACAGATTGTTTGATTGCAAATTAAAGGGACACTTCAATAGTTTGTACTTGCAATCCAATAAAGACGTGGCACTTATTGTCAAATGTTACATGATTATCAATTTTTCCAAATAAAAGATAAAAACCGATGCTGTAATGAAATGTATTGTTTTAAAAATGTGTGTCACCAAAAAATAACCCAAAAAATTATGTATGAAAAGGTTGGTAACGGTTCTACAATTTCAAATAGATAAAAAAAAAAATCAGACTCGTGTTGGTATAGCAATTAAAAAAAAGTTATATAAAATTTGTTGTAAATGAAATTTCAACTGCTTACTTCCATGTAACACAAGGACAAAAAAAATAAAATCAATTATGGATTTTACTTTCTGTGACGAACTGAAGCTACGCCAATTCAAACGATAGAGTTAAAATATCTACACACAGATGTGTTTCCTTCTTTAGAATTAAAAAAAAATCTTCAGGTACATGTGTTATCATTCTATACAATCCTAAAAAAAATCTTACCAGTCATCTATGAAAACGTTTACCGACAAAAAAACAGGGGGGGGGGGGGGGGTTTAAGAAAAAAAATAAACCAAGAAACAAAAAAAAAAAAACCCAAAAAACCACCACACTCACTTGTGGAAACGGAAGACCTTAATAATTTAATATGGGGTTAACAGTTCTTTATTAACAAGCGTTGCATGCAAAATCTATTCTGCACCATGAAGAAAAATATTGATTAAAACGGATTAAACAAAATCAAATCACGAATATGGAAATAATGTTTTCTCGATATACATTGTATACCAATGACTTTAATTAATTTCGTGCGTAGAGAATTATTTTGAACAAAAACTAAAAGTAAAAGACAACCCAGCGAGGTAGAAAAAAAACATTTACATTCATCTAGAGATATAATGTAAAACAACTTTGCCAGCGACATAAAACTTCCATCCGTTCTTGCTCTTTCTGACGGTGAAATTGCGTCTGATTCCAAATATGGCTATCTTATGGATGTCTCTGCTCTTATCATACATTTTTGTCTTAAGTGATGCTAGCTATTTCAATGGTCGACCAGGAAATGACGAATTTGCAATTTCTGCAGATATAGCACCTTCCGGATCTTGTTCTGCAATAGGACAAATTGACACCTTGCTACAGTGTTTTAAAGAATGTCTAGGGGCGTTTCGTACTTTTTACATGTTTTCTAGAGATTCCGTGACGCTATCGTGTTTATGTTGTAAGGACCCTCCAAGTTTTTCACTTCCGGGAAACGCATGGAACACCTATATACCACGTCAGTTAATACAGTGCTGTTTTCGTGAAAGTTGACAAAACAACCCTACCCTCTCCTATATCCTGCATCTTATCCTGCAAAAAAAGTTATATCCTTTCCTATCCAACCCCATACCGTCAACATTTAGGAATAAATTTTAACGAAACGAAATTTAAGAATACAATTATTTTCTTAACAAACTCTTGACTAAGTAATAATCTAACTATGTACTAGTTTAAACCTAAAATCAACAATCTTTAGAATGAGGTATTTTGTTTATCTGTGCATCGGTGATATTAACTTGCACGCGGAGTGTAGTCAATTACGTCAACAAACAGGTAAGGGAGCAAAGTTTTGTTTGTATTAGATAAATGCAAAACAATGGTTAAAAAGGAGATTAATGAACTTTTATTTAGTGATTAACCGAACATTTTAATTTATTTTCATTCCATATAAATTTCATTATTTAATATCTACGGAGATTATCGGTAATCGGCAGATTGGCTTGCAGATAATCTGAATGTAAACAAGTCTCGAGAAATAAATACCATGTCTTACAAATTATTAAAAAGTCATATTTCTTATTATATCATTTAAAACCATGACCTTTGATCTCTTTAGTTTATTTTCGGACATTATTCGTCTGTGTGATCGGAGATCTCTGAAATTATATAAAACATGAAAAGTACACACAACAACGTCTGTTTCTTGTTTTTGTCAAATTGTTCGTCGATTAAATTCTTTGGTTTTTATACTGTTGAAGTTTGTAAATACAGCAGTAGAACTTTATCAATGCAGTAATTATACGCTGTAACCTAAAAGTGTACAGTACGCCATAAATCTATATTCATGCTGTTTCCGAATCGACAAAAATGTAGCAATTTTCCTTACTGCTTTGTAAATATATAACAATTGCATTAATTCTTAAATGTCTTACTTTGGTTTACATATAAATTTCTGTTGTAAATATATTTGTATCCTATCCTATCCTATTTTAACCTTGCCAACTTTCATAATAACAGCACTGTACATATGAATCAAATGCAGAATATTAAATGATATTTTCATCTTTTAACACTCTGTGCAACAGTATTCCTTTCGGCTCTAGAATAATCGTGTTATATCTGAATAATTTAATTCTGGTTGTAACACGCTTTCTGATTGGCTAAAAAATTATTTTATATCGTATAAAGAATGTTGCCCACGTCATAGTAAGACTAACGTCAAAAACGCATCAATACGCCTGACGTTACGTTTGACTTTTGCTTTTTTTTGTTTTAGCATAGACTCATAAAATATCAATTCAAAGAAATAAACAGCAAGACATTTTTTGGCCGCACATATAAGATAATTTGCAAAATTGATAAGATTATCCGAATAATATTTCTGAAATATTTTTGTTATACATTTTTTAATATATAATAAACGTAGATAACTTATTTCAGCACCGTGCCCTCAAAGCTATTATGAGTACGCATACGGGCATTTGAACATTTGTCTCCGTTTTGTCTCGGATCCGCAGAAGTATCCAATGGCAACATCCATCTGCCAGCAAGACGGCGGGGATCTTATAAAAATTGATTCTCAGAGAAAGTTCGAAATTTTTCAGCAGTTTGTTGGTAGGTTCGCCAAGAATATGTTAAATATTTGTCTGTGGAACAAAATATTTCCTTTTTAATTTACATTTGTCATTGTAAACATATACTGTGTGTCTAAGAGACAAATTAGTAAAGACAAATATTTATGCTAAAGAAAATACAAAATATAGAGAAAACCATGAAATACTTGTCAAACAATTATTTAAAGATGTTTTATCGAATTACATGAAATAAATGTATTCAAAAATTTGTTTTCCATTCACATATTTGGTATTTACAGCCAATACAACAAATGCGACAATTGAGATTTGGGTGCAGGGTATCCGAATAAACTATGCTTGGTTCTATCATGACGGAACACCGATGGAGTTCACCTGTTTGGTGAGCGAGAGTAATCATACATCCGAAACAAGAATGCGCTCTATGAGTGAGAAGAACTTCGGATGCTTTGATATTACTCCATGGGGGCCGAAAATGTTCGTTTGTGAAATATATAGAGTATTTAATGGGTTTTAGACTTTTCATCTTGGAAAAAAAACTCATGCTAAATGCCTTTAAAAAGTATTATTACGTCTTGTGCTTAAAAAAAGGGACTAACAAATCTTTAGCTAATTGCAATTTGCTGTGATAAGAACCTTGATTACTAGTGAGCATCCTTTTTAGGTAACCTGGGTAAAATCAGGTGACCTATTGCTTTCTGTTTTCGTCCGTGGTCGTAGTGCGTCGTGCTACGTGCATTAAAATTTTTACATTTTTTCATCAATCTTCTTGAAAACTGCTGGGCCAATTACCATTTTTGATGTGAGACATCTCTATGGTAAGAGGAATCTAAATTGTGAGATTCATGGTTCTACCACCCCTGGAGCACCACATGCAGGGTCAAATATGCCCCCAAAAGCCAATTTTTGAAAAATCTTCTACTATACTCCCACACATGTGAGGAAAAAACTAAATGCATGGCTACATGTATAATGTCCATGAAGTTCTCTACCTATATTGTGAAAAACAAGACCCCTGGGTCCGGGGCTTAGGCCCTAGGGCTGGGCTAATATAGCCGTATAGTGAACATGTATTAAATCTTAGAAAATATTCCTCTTTTTCCTACACATATGGGGAAAAACTGAATGCATAGCAAAAATGTCCACGAACTCTTCTACTTAAATACTTAGACAGGAAAGGGGGGACAAGATGGCTATATAGTGTTAATGTATATAATGTTTAAAAATATTGTTCTCTACTATCATACATCTGTGAGAAAAATTGACTTTATTAATTATGTTAACCAGCAACAAAAAATAAAAAATTGCAAATTTTATGTCTCGTGGAGTATGGGTTTTGATTCTAGGGTAGGGCCAATATGGATGTTTATATATCATTTTGCCGCTATATGATTATTCTATATAACGCGTGATATGATTGGTCTAGAGAGCTCGTGTCAGGGGGAACAAAACGTCGTTTCACCCGGGAAATAAATATCTTGTCTCATCTCTTCGGAAATCTCTGGATTTTTCATTCCAAAGGTACGTAAAAGCCAATTTGGCATGCGATGTTGACAAATATGATTAAATCAAAATTATTTATGCATTTGAATTTCCTTTATGCCACAAAAACCAATTTTACTACGTCTGATTAGAATTTATGACAGTAGAGAGAGAATACCAAGCAATCACGACGTTATTGCTTTTGAGAAGTCGAAAATTATTATAACTTGACGTATTTTGTATAGTCACTTGCTGTTCAGTTTGATAAAAAAATTCTGCATGAATGTTTGAGAAATATTAAGAAGATTTATTCCCCCAGAAAATCATAATTCTATAAATGAAAAAAAAATGACAATAACAAACCGTCAATCATCTCAAAAATCAATAAAACGAAATACAAATTCAAAGCAGAGCAACATGGACCTCGAAACAGATAGAGGTAGGATAAGGTGCCAAGGATTATATGATTTTTCTTAAGGTAATAAATCTTCATATTTCCCTCACCACTATGCAATAAATGTATCGTGTTAATGTTTAGAAAATTCTACTCACATACACCTGTTAGGAAAACTGAATTTTCATAATTTTTTAGAAGCCCTCACACAATACTATTAATCTCATGTCCCCGGAGGTAAAGGTCTGACTCTATGGCGGGACCAAAATAATCATATTGTGCTAATGCATTTAATGTTTTTAAAAAATTGTCTTTCTTTCGCTGATACTGAATAAAAACTGTCTCCAATTGTAGGGATTTGAATCTAGGGAGGGGCCAAAACACCCATATAGTCTATAGGATAGGGGTTCTTTCAGTGTGTCGTATAGTGTTAATGTATATAATTTTTAAATAATATCTACTGACACAGAATAAAAACTGATTACATTTAGAAAAAAACCATAAGTCGTTTACCTACATGTAAGGTAAAGGGTACGACTAAGAGGGGTATAATACATCTGTCTAATTACTTTTTTCTGCTCAGCAATCTCAATGAGAGAAATGAGTATATTCACAAAATTATTTTTAAAAAAGAGAAAGAATGAAGCTCTCTATCAAAGATAAGATATTGTGAAACCATTTGAAAAGAGTTCAAGGGGTAGTTAATTGAGTTATATTCACTTGCTTATTCATAAATTTGGTAATTAATCATTGAATATTATGTAATCAAGAAGTTCAGTTCAGTTCAGTTTATTTATTCGCTCAAAAGCATTTCAAACATATGGTACATGAGGACAAAAATAACATTAAAATATACATATAAATTGGTCAGAGGTAAACATATATAAATATAAGGGTTATAGAGTTAGGAAAAGTTATACAAAATGAAACTCATGGAGGACAGACTACCTCGTATATCTATGTTATAAGTATACACACTTATCTCAATAATTTCATGTTACCTGTTGTCATAAGATACGAAAATTTTAGCACATTTGGTCTAGCCAAAACTTTTTTGTCTATAAACTTGTGATACTGCATCACATTCTAAAATATAATGAAATTCATCGGCTATACGTTTTGTGTTACAGAGAGGACGAAGTCTTTCATTTAATGGGATACCCTCCCATCTTCCCAGTTCAACTGATAGATGGTGATTTGAAGTAGGAAATTTACCAAGAATTTTTCTGAATTTTCAGGGGTAAAATATCTAAATATTTTTCATATCCAAAATTTGTTTTAAAAACTTTATATATAACTCCTTTTGATGAATTATTTATATCAGCACGCCACTTTTGAATAAATTGATCTTGTAATCTCTGCTTAACTGCCGTTGAAACCCATTTTTGCAAAACAATATGTAAAAACTGACAATGCCAAACATTTGGATAAACCAAATGAGTTAAAAATATGACAAATACAATCAATCCAAGGGTTAGTACTGGTTGTATTTTCAGTCTGATTTAACAAGTGCCGGTATAATATATTTGTAATGCTAGTATTAGTACTAGAAATTAATTTACACCAGTATGATACCATTCTAGTGAATACAACTACAGATAAAGAAAAACGACCTGTTTCTCCGTAAACCCTATAGTTTGGAGTACTACTTTTTAAACATAAAATGTGCTTTTAAAACTTTAAATGAACACGTTCAATACTATCAAGTTTTTCAAAACCCCATACTTTGCAACCATATAACAATACAGGTACAACCAAGAAGCAGTACATGAACATGGTTTTGGTATGAATGCAAGATGGTGAAAAGTGAACATTAGATCTGGAATTGAATTTTGTTTTGTTTCAATGCCAACAGGGATAGTTTCTGTCTGCCTTTTAGGATGGAAGATGGGAGGTTGCTTTAAATAAAACATGTATACTAGCAACCTTGTATTAGGTTTACTATGAAAACATATATACATAAAACCTATCTTGAAAGTCAACATATATGGGAGAATTATTACTATATATATATATATATATATATATATATATATATATATATATATATATATATATATATATATATAGAAAATTTGAAAAATGAAAGACAACACAGAGTAAAACGTTAGCGCTTTCATTCAATCTTCAGACGTTTTTAAAATAACAATTACGTTACTTGGTGACGTCTACAATACAATGACGTCATAGTTAAAGTTAACGTAGTAGAGGGATAATGCCGCGTAATCTATAGGGTAATTCAATGAAATATATACACAATACATAAAAAAGTTAAATCATAGCAGTCTGTTGAGGCAAGGTTTTAAAGTTTGAATAAAATGTTTTTCTTTTTCTCTTCTTTCCGTTGCACTCTCGGTAAAAAGTTTATAAAAAGGAAACACTTTAAATTGCCCGCCTCCGCATACATCGATGTGCTCGCTGAGTTTTATTTTCCGGTACTCTGGGTCTTTGATTTGCTGTTTATGCACCCGGATTCTTGTTCTTAATGTTGTCCCTGTTTCGCCGATATAAAATTTGTTGCAACCATCACATATAATGGTATATATTAAATTTTTGGATTGACATGACATGTCCGAATTTATGCGGAATTGTTTTCCTCTGAAGTCAACTGAGCTGCCTTGTTTTAAAAACGGACACGTGCCGCATCGTATGTCTCCACATTTAGATACCGTTTTTATTGACGTATTAATTGTGGATGGACACAGTATATTATGAGCAAAAAATAATGGATATGCTTTCGAACACGGAATTTTATACTGAAATATCTGAAAACCAGGACAAAGCAATCCTACAAAAAATAAAAAAACTGCTACTCAAACATTTCTCTACTTTAACAGATAAGGAGAAAGAATTTGTCACTGAGTTTGAATTTAAAGAAAGTTCCTTCTATGGGTTACCAAAAGTTCACAAATCAAAAACAATCAAAGAAGCTATACAAAAACAGAATTCTGAATACATTACTTGTGAACATCCCGCAGATTTAACATTTCGTCCTATTGTTGGAGGACCTGCAGCACCCACCCAACGACTCAGCAATTTATTGGATATCATTTTGAAACCACTATGTCAAAATGTAAAAAGTTTCATCCGGGATGACTTAGATTTTCTACGACATCTACCGGAACAAGTGGATCCTGATGCTGAACTAGTAAGCTTGGATGTAGTCAACTTGTACACTAATATAAGCAGTACACTAGGACTTACAGCTTTGAATTTCTGGATTGATAATTGCAGAACGGACATTGATAACAGATTTACAAAGGAGTTTTTATTGGAGGCTACAGACTTGGTCTTAAAGAATAATGTATTTACGTTTAATGGCAAATACTTTCATCAAATCAAAGGTACAGCCATGGGAACTAAAATGGCCCCAACATACGCTACATTATGCTTAGGATTTTTAGAAGAAAGTCTGTATAAAAAGACAAATGAGCTATTCGGTGAAGAATTCAGCCAGACTCTGAAAAAGAACTGGAAAAGATATCTAGATGATTGTTTCATCATATGGAATAAAGGAGACTCGAAATTACAAAGGCTGAAAAATATTCTTAATGATCTAGATCCAGATATTAAATTCACATTAGAAAAAAGTTCCACAAAAATTCCGTTTTTAGATGTTCTAGTCAAGAAGGAGAACGATAAAATTTTTACAGATATATTCTACAAGAGTACAGATACTCATCAATATTTGCATTTTGGATCGTCCCATCCACGACATATAAAGAGGGCCATCCCTTACAACCTTGCCAGGAGAATATGTACTATAGTCAGTGATCAGGGAACAAGAAATCAGCATCTCAACGAATTAAAACAATTTTTAACTGACCAGCATTACCCTATCAACCTTATCAACGACGGAATAATGAAAGCCAAAGGAATAGATAGACAGGATCTTATTAATCCAATTTTACAGAACAACAAGGAAACTAACATATTACCGCTTGTTACTACTCATAACCCTAGAAACCCGAATATAGCTCCAGTAGTCAATCATCTCAACGGAGTTCTCAAAACAGATGAAGATATGGCTCGCGTGTTATCCAAATTCAGGTTTATTAACAGTAAAAGGCAACCAAAAAACCTTAAGAGAATACTCTGTCCATCCACAATTAATACGTCAATAAAAACGGTATCTAAATGTGGAGACATACGATGCGGCACGTGTCCGTTTTTAAAACAAGGCAGCTCAGTTGACTTCAGAGGAAAACAATTCCGCATAAATTCGGACATGTCATGTCAATCCAAAAATTTAATATATACCATTATATGTGATGGTTGCAACAAATTTTATATCGGCGAAACAGGGACAACATTAAGAACAAGAATCCGGGTGCATAAACAGCAAATCAAAGACCCAGAGTACCGGAAAATAAAACTCAGCGAGCACATCGATGTATGCGGAGGCGGGCAATTTAAAGTGTTTCCTTTTTATAAACTTTTTACCGAGAGTGCAACGGAAAGAAGAGAAAAAGAAAAACATTTTATTCAAACTTTAAAACCTTGCCTCAACAGACTGCTATGATTTAACTTTTTTATGTATTGTGTATATATTTCATTGAATTACCCTATAGATTACGCGGCATTATCCCTCTACTACGTTTACTTTAACTATGACGTCATTGTATTGTAGACGTCACCAAGTAACGTAATTGTTATTTTAAAAACGTCTGAAGATTGAATGAAAGCGCTAACGTTTTACTCTGTGTTGTCTTTCATTTTTCAAATTTTCTATATATAAAACCGGACACTGCGATATTTTTTGGATTTAACTATATATATATATATATATATATATATATATATATATATATATATATATATTACTCCAGAATGAAACTTAATTATACATGTATGCATATATGAGACTCCTCGACATGTTTGTGTATGGTCAATGGTACCCAGGTGACCGTTAAGGCCTAGTGACCTCTTGTGAACTCTTCAGATCATCAGGCTGACACTAGACCTCCTCTCCGTTGCTGAAAAGATGTCAGGTTCAAGCATGATTAAGACAAAAGAAACATAATATTATACTTAGTGCTATAAAAAAAAATATGTGTTTTCTGCGCTTTAGCACTTTGAATTTTTTTTAATTACTAAAATAAAAAAAAAAAACAACTATCTACAAGTGTTTTAAATATGGCTAAACAATCATTTCTATCAGTATCGAAAGGATTGAAGACACCGTTTAGTTAAAGTATGAAAATGACCCTATTGGCTAAGAACGTGTTTGAATAACAGTTAAGTTAATCAAAGATTTATGATTTTAAGTTAAACATAAAATGATTGGAAAAAAGACAAATTAAACACTAAACTCGACATATTTTGTACATAAAATGTATATTAACAACTTCATTATCGATAATGAATATAAGAAATTTTTTTTTGATACAAACCCTTGCTTTTGATAACTTCATCATCATTATCTAATTTGATGTTGATCATACTAGTAGTATAGTTTTTGGTTAAAAATCACATTAAGGATCACAATATTGTATTTAAAGTAACGTCAAGTCTCTCCCCTTTTCTAAATGCTGAAATTGAGGTTGATTATTCTGAAGTATATAATCTTACAACGTTACTCATACCAATAGTTTCGAGAACATAAACATTATTATATATTATTATATCTTACCTTCTGCTAAATTGTAAAGAAATGGTTGGCTAATGACAGTCAAGTAAAGGTAATGCACATGTAACTGGGTCTTGATGCAGATGAAATAAAAACACAGAGTCGATTTTATAAGGGTTCGATTTTTTTTTTTTTTTGGATAAATTGAAGGAAAATGGTAATTGCGGGAATCAACCTTGAACAACACATACATAAAACATATAAGCACACAACAAAGACAATGCATCCATATACAGTCCGTATGAAATATGACTCCCTTTGATATTTGTGGCGTCATTTATAGAGTATTACGACGGCACCATTTTGTACAGCTTTGTAAACTTGTAACTTTTGTATAAATAGTTAATTTTGTATTGCAAACTTCATTAATTTGTCATTTATACAAAGGCAGTCAGTAAAGTATGATTGCTCCGTTCTGGCCCTTAGGTCACCCACAAACCATGTTAATAATAATATACATGTACTCGCGTATGATTTTAAAATATGAAATATTGAGAAATGATTTGTTTTTGTTCTTTCGTCCCATTGATATTAAACATTGATCAAATTATTTCACCAATCGTTCACATCTTGATATTAATGGTATGGCTTATTTATCGGTTTAAATCTATCTGAGAGAACTTGGTGAGGCGGAATAAGATCAACGACTCCACAATATGCTATACCAAGTAATCATATACAGAAAACCAAACAATTAGTTTGTTTAATAACAACAACTTAAAGCAATTTGAGCTGCAAAGTTTTGTTGAATTTTTTTTTAACGAAAATGTTTTTTTCTACTAGGATGACACAAATATTATGGCTTTTAAGTTCTCTTAGCCATTTTTTTGTTGGAACACCTTTAAAGAAGCCTTAATTGAAGCAATATTGAATTATTGTCGTCCTGTACAAAAATTAATCTGCTATATATTCCTTGGAAGAGAAATCTTATTTGTCATAAAAAATTAATTGCATGCAAACTTATCATAATAGCAGGTTTTTGCAGCAAAATAAAGTTCTAAATAAATACAGATCATATTGTTTCAAACAAAGAACGTTTCATTTTTAACAATATGATATATAGACCAAATTTATCACAATTATAACAAACAAAAACAACTTAAGAGATATTTTGATCACAGATAATCTTTCATATTTTAACAACATAATAAAAAAGAGAATATCACATTTAATGCTATTTTATTAGCTTTAGGTTTAAACCACCATTGTAGTTTTTAAGTATTTAAATTTTGCAAACAGGTGCTATAATTTAGTATTGTCACACACACGCACAAAAGCGTGTGATGAAATTTTAATGAAAGTTTCACCGTGCGAGGGTTGCGTAGGATGCAGTGATCTTTTAGATGGTCATATAGAATTTTATTGCTGAAAGTTTGCAAATCTGCATAACGGAATTTCAATATGTTTAAACGTAATGGGCATACATGTATTTTAGTCTGTGAAATAGCCAATTGACATTGTTAAATATTTTTTGTATCATTGTTATTGTCCCATACCTTTCAATTCAGTTCATTGCTCTATTTTTTTTTGCTTTGAAGAAATGTCCAGTAAAGAAGAAATCTTTAGTACAACACAAACGGTCAACTTTTTTTCAGATTCACTCATTGTTACAAGGCTGGAAATTGGTGAATTTTAAAAGCCATTGTGGCCTTTTACCCATAAAGTCTAATTAATTACTTGTGGCGATTACAAACAGGTGTTAAAAGTTATCGTTTGCCCTTTGTCGAAATCGGATAATATTATGATGAATTATGATCTAAAAATAAATATACAAAACGTCAGTCAGCATGCGACCCGATGGAAGATTGTATTTGCTGACAAGGGTCGTTGTATCGACCATAGAACGTACGAAAAGACGAATTCAGTCAAGACTGTTAGTATGTTCTATGACTGTTAAATAGCACTTTTTGACGATTTATAGGATTTTTTTTGTAACCTCCTAACTAATAGGTAACGGTGTTGGAAATTCCTCGATAAAAAAAAACTATTTAGCACATTAAACATCAAACATCTAATACACTGAATGTACATGTACCTGTTGGGGACATGTTTCTCGGAGCACAATGGTATAGGTATTTTTTTCTGGTCATATAAGAGGATTTTAATGTGTTCTAAGCTGTTAGCTTGTCATACATTGCTGTTTGGTATTTATTTGAAAATAGGAATACTAATTTGCAATATTAAAGGGCATTAGTTCATTCGCTGTTTTGTTACTGGTGCTAACTCCTCGACATACAACATTGACAGCCAATTTATCTGTTTTGATTTTTAACAGCCTTTTGTAAT
The DNA here is from genome assembly GCA_015776775.1 of Magallana hongkongensis. Lineage (NCBI taxonomy): Eukaryota > Metazoa > Mollusca > Bivalvia > Ostreida > Ostreidae > Magallana > Magallana hongkongensis. The sequence continues at coordinate 377,864 of VIAA01000046.1, read as the reverse complement.
ACTTCCTAGGTGAATTGTTTGGTCCTTGAGGATAGTTAATGTTCCAAACAAATAGACGATATGTCGAACAATAGTGAGGGCATTCAGCTTTTGATGAGTTTAGGTTCGGAGTTTGCGAAGGCGAAATTTAACTCTGACCGCGCATTGAAGGTCCAAGATATATATGGATCTTGGGGAATGACGTACTCCTTCCAAGTTGGGATATACTTATGGCCACTACCATTTCTGTTTACAGTACTTATGTTTGTCATTTTCAAACGAAAGAAACTTTTAGGAGTTCACCCAGAAGTTTATTCTGTCAATAATGATGCTGAATATGTGCTATGCGTTGACCTCGGCTGTTCGTGATACAGTTTTAAACCTATTTGAAATGAATTATGGGTTCCTGGATTATCGTGTATGTAATGGGGTTTTCATATCGTTACGTATACAAATGATTATCCATGCAACATCGTTGTGGATGAAGACGTTAATGTCTCTGCATCATATGTTGTTGATAGGGTTTCCATTCAAAGTTAGACAATGTAACCTATCCGTCCCCTTTTACAGTTTTCTGTTTCTTCACGTTAGTGGTTTGTCTGTGTTTTTACTTTCAACCATTCCTAGACTCGAACCAGGTAGCCTTGATCCAAGACTTCCAACAGGGAAAACCTCTGAAAAGGATCGATGGTTGTGTAGGATACGCGACAGAAGTGATTGCTTATCTTGAAGGGTCAGATGATAGTATATATCAGTATGTTATTATTCTGTATACTCAAGGTTATTCCTTTCTGTGTACATTTGGTTATAATCGTAGTTCTCATTGCTCTTTTGGCTAAGAACGTTCGGTCTCTCTCGCTGTTAACCAATAAAAGCTCACTTAAGCAGGTTAAATACGTTGTGTTAATGAAGGTAAACATTGGTCTTGGGCTTTCCTTTGTACTACAGGAACTTCCACTAACTTTCATTTTCTTGTATCAGTTTGCATATCATTATACTGAATGGGGAAACTTTATAAAGTTCCAGAGTGTGGCTACTTCAGTGTTATCGATTTCTTACAGCATTGGAAAACCCGTCAATTTCCTCATATACTCTAGTTTAAGCTCCTCATTTCGACAAGAGTTGAAACATCTTTTATCAGCCATTTTTAAAAACCACAAAATTAAAACCCAGAAGAGTTGAACCAGATTATCTTTGGACATTGGTGTATAGCGCAAACATCTTCTTACTTTAACGCCATTGAATCATTAAATATGTTAAGATGTCAATGAAAATACCTCTGATCTTATATTTAGTCCGTCAGGCTTATTTTATTTTGGATTTCGTTTGTTCGGTCAGGTAATTGTGATGTTTTTAATCGTTAATTTCGTAAGTCATCCCCATCACTTTATAGAATACGGTCGTTTTAGATTTTTTACACATATGCAAACAGAACATCCGATGAACTGAGGATCGGATAGCAACCCAAATAAGCAATTTTTTAAAGATTGAAAAGGTATATTGAGTTAACAAAAAACAAATTATTTGAGAATTTATTCTAATGCAATAGACTTTTAAAAATAGCAGTGAAAAACAAAGACATGTAAAAAGAAATTGAAAGAGACAACTTCACCAATAATGAAAATGAAGCCTCATAGTAATTTCAATTGAACAAGTTTTCAACAGGAGGGCTTACCTTTACTTAAAAAAAATTGTATTGAACCTACATATGTGTTTTTAGTATATGCTGAATGATTAGTTTTCACATTTGTATACCATATTTCGTGTTGTATATTGAATGTATAATAAATGCAAAGATTTAAGCAAATGTTCTTCTTATAACTTATTGAAAAAAATCCAATAAATCGATTGTCACTAAATAAAAGCAGTCAGACCATGGCTACTCTAAATTTAAACGGCTGTGACTAGGTGAAGCTAGATTTAAATATCTTTCTGTATGTCTTTCTGGTAGTCTATCTTACTGGCGTTCGCCTGGTCTGTTTGTCTGTCTATCTATCTATCTATCTATCTATCTATCTATCTATCTATCTATCTATCTATCTATCTATCTATCTATCATCTATCTATCATCTATCTATCTATCTATCTATCTATCTATCTATCTATCTATCTATCTATCTATCTATCTATCTATCTATCGTTATTGATTCGGCTCTCGTCTATTCATTCATCTATATTAGATATGTTTTTTGTATATATTACTCATATTAAATTTTTATTATACTAGCTGATAGCCCGCACAAGCGCGGGAATTAACACTTTACACATTATGATATAATGGTCAATATCTTGAATCATTCTTTTGTTCATTTTTGTATATACTTTGTCCAATTTTTTCCTTATTCTTAAACATAGAAATAAAAACAATCGACCTTAAACTACATTGTTTGATATTTAGAGGAGAGCGCAGGGATGAAAAATCTAAAATGAAATCGATAATATACACACGTACGTGGCCTTAATCCTGTTTGTTGCAGATGACTGAAACTTTTTATCTTTTATGTATTTATGTAAAACCAGTGAATGGGTATTAAGTCTCTCTCTCTCTCTTTCTCTCTATATCTCTCTCTCCGTCTCTTTTTTTCTCTCTCTCTCTTTCGCTCTCTCTCTCTTCTCTCAATTTGGTTCTTTAGGTCAATTTCTAAATATTATTTCTGTTACTGTCCCAAATTAGAATTTCAGACTTTTGGAGAAAAAAAAAAACAATTTAGAAGCGGCATTCCCATTAAACTTCCCCCTTGTACGCATGCATAATTCATTCACATAGACGTAGAATACAATTATCTTTTTACAAATACCAAAGGTTTATATCTACGGTTTACAACCAATCTGTCGTTGTATAAAGCAGTATGAAATTAAAACACGCCTAGGTTATGCATTATTATTCATTTGCATGTACATATTTTAAACCAAAGTTGTCAGATTCGAAGTATCTGCCCGAAGGTAAATTGCCCCCGTTTCTGGGAACCCTATTCTAAAAAGTTCTTTCCAGTAATACTGTTACAATCTATCTATTAACTTTTGAATTAATCAAATTCCGATCCAAGGTATCTGCTCCCAGTGCACGATGCACTCTTTGTACACTTTTCGTTCATTTGTCAATCCGCGTTCTTGGTTACCCCGTTCTGGAAAGTTCTATCTCACTTTTTCGCCAGGGAGCTAATGCGTACTAAAACTGAAATCACCTACTAAAGAAAGGAATTGACTCATTTTACATGCTTTTATTCAACATTTGTCAAATTTGAACTTTTATGTACTTTCTAAATAGGCCTGCAGTACATATATTTATTCTTTACGTGTTTATTTAATATTATTTCATAGCAAATATATATTTTGAATGAGACTTTTCGTGACTTGGATCCACTACAGCGTGTCCACAACCTTACTCTCAGTTTTGCAATTTCGGGCTTGTTTATCGAAAATGAAAGAAGGTTTTTGATTATTTTCATGATAATAGCTAATGAGTTAAAATTCAATTATATCTTACGGACGTCATCACACGTTTGTTGAAATACCAAAAGTGTAAAATGTCCGATCAAAAGTGTCTGCCCGCCCGTTCTATACATCAAAACTAAAATCGCGTATTAAAGAAAAGAATTGACTTATTTTAATTATTCAATGTTTGTCAAATGTTAAGATCTATGTGCACTACAAGTAAGTTCCCAATAGATACATTCACTCCTAACGTAATCATTCAATATTATTTCATTGCAAGCGTATATTTTGAGGCAATCTCAGAGTGACTTGGATCCGCCAAAGCGCATTTATCACCTTACTCTTAATTTTGCTATTTCGGGATTGTTTATCGATCATGAATATAGGTTTTTAATTAAATTTATCATAATTACTTATTGGATATAATTTAATTATAGCCTATAGTCCTCTTAACATGTGTCAAAATATCAAATGTAAAAGCAGTTACTCTCGTGCAGGCATTTTGTAATTTTTTTGTTTGCTTTTTTTGTTTTTGTTTTTGTTCTTTTTTTTTGCAAAATGCCTTAATTTATAAGTATAGATTTTATGGCACAAATAATGAAAAATATATCTGTATACGTTAACTTTAACTTTTATTTGGAGGTATATCAAAGTATATTACAGCAAAAGTCCAAACATTCCAATTGTCAAAATTAATACTTTTAAAATAATTTTAAAATCAAATATTAGGATTTAGGATGAAAGTATTTATTCAGAGGCATCAAAGATGTTGAATAAAGTTATAATCATGATGACTTTTAGTTTTCCCAAAAGTTGTGAATTTCAATCCTAAAGTGAGGTTCAAAATCTTGCACTTTATAACAAATGTCGGTAAATCTTGTTCTTGTGCGATACAGATACAGCTATTCTAATATGATTAAGGGTTTATGTCGAGTTTTACCAAGCTTAAATTCTAAATCGTTATACATGTACATGTATTAGAATTGTTTAAATTTTATCTTACAAGTTCTTGTATTTAATACTCTCACTCTATTTATCACGTTATCAAACACGATATGTTTAATATGCGAAAACTTTTCACAGAAAGGTAGCTGCATTAATTTTACAACTCTTGGTATATAAGAATTAAAACAAATACAAAATGCAACAAACAAAGTGATTGCTAACTAGAAAAAAAAGGTTTTTAAAGCATAAAAGTTGAATATGTTTTTGTTTTTTTATCTGAATACTCGCAATATGAGGTAGTTTAAAAGCTTTGATTTATGCGATGCTGTCAATTTCTTCATGATCATTTTCTGATTTTAATCGTAAATTTAAATTGTTTTTACTTATTTAGACTTAAATTGTCTATCATTTAGATATATTTGCTATTTATATTAGATGGATCTATACCCCACCGATTTGAGATAGTATATTTTGTATAACATAGTTTTTGTTCGATGATTGAATTTGTTAAGAATCTTCATAAAATATATTTTACAAATACATTATCGGAATATATTCAGAGATCATAAGCCTAAGTGAACAACTTAATCATCAGATCTTCCGATAGCAATTGTTCATATATAATGTATAATGCAATAAAGAACAATTCCATAAAATTTACCTTTAAAAGTTGGGGATTTTGTTTATTTTATTTGGAAATCTTCCAAAGGAGATTTAAGCAATCTACTGTCGGATCCTTTTTATCAATGACACAAATACTACATCGATGGTTGTAAAGCTATATTTTAAGTATGTTTAGTAACATGCGACTTCTTATAACAAGTTCTGTGGCTTGTTTTGATATATAACAATAATTTTTTTAATTTTAAATTTCTTAATTTTTTAAAGTCAATAATTAGTCGTGAGATATGATGGGTATCGTTGAGATAGATATAATTAAAGGCCGAGGTTTTGAACCGATCGGCTTACCTTAGGTAAGTTTACTTCGCAGTACAGTTAAGGCGGTCAATAAAAATATGGGCAAATTTTTGTGATGAAAACACGTATACTTTAGTTAAACTGGCATGTCCTTTTTAAAATCAATAACAGTCACTCAAATGCAATATATTTCTAAAATATATATATAACAGTACAATATTTTATGTTCATAGTGGTCACGTGATATGGCAGTCGCATGGTACAAGCAGATGTATTTGTGATTTTGAGGTCATTTAAAAAAATCAATATTGCAAGGGCATAATCATGTCAAAATTCACAACTGAATTATGAAATAACTTGATGTTAATTCGTAGATTTTAAAAAACGGTGCGAACTTTTTAAGATAAGAATATTTGTTAGTAGAAACCGTAATTTATAATGCATATGTTGAATAATTTTGAAGGTCACAGGGTTAATTTCATTAAAAAATAATTAATTTGTAAGATTTTACAAGGATCGTAGAAGTTTTTAAGTTACATAGCATATTTCAAATTCACATGTAAAAGTTTGTCGGGATCAGGTAAGTGTATGCCCTTGCAATTAAGTGATTTATTTAGGTACTCAGATTTTAGATATACGATATTTTATACAAAACCGAGGTGGCTTCTTTATATGATGCATACTTTTAACAAAATGAAAATAAGACTATATAGGTAGCATTGTACTAATAATAATTTTAAACAAAATATTCATTTATAATTTTCTGTTAATGTATGACATTTATTTTTCTTCGCTATGAAACTGCACGATAGCCTTCAATGATTTAACTTAATGCGTCATTTTGAAGCATATGACGTCATATTTTGTAGTACAGCGAGAACGACATCTCGCTTATTTTTCAGTGTGTACGATATAACGGACATCAAAATTGTAAGTAATAGCATTTGTTGTTTTTAATTAAAAGATTAGTATAAGTTAATTTTACTAATAAATAGATTAATAAGTACTTTCGAGATTTGTAATATACTGTGATGTCATAATGCACATTTCCCGTACTTTTTGTCTGAACGGAGTTTATTGACAGCCTTAACAGTGCTGCGTTCAGGTTTGAAAACTCTCAAAAAATTGCACAAATTCACATGGAGAAATATATCTATAATACGGCGGTGTGGAAGGGCCAGACAAAAAAAAATGTTATTTGTTCGGACGAGTTAGGGTTTGTTGGGACGATGAAGCTAATTGTTCGCAAAAATAACTTTTGTGTTCGGACGAATTAGGATTTGTTCGAACGAATTACGATTTGTTCGGACAAATTACGACTTATTCTGACGGATTAGCTATTTGTTCGGACGAATAAGCAATTTGTTTGGACGAATAAGAAATTTGTTCGGACCAGTTAGTAATACCGTATAACGGGTAATTTTTACTGCTGTGATTTTTTACGAATTTGTCATAAAATAGGGTGATTTGAATTTTTACGCGTAATTTTTTTACGAATTGGACATGTCCGTAAAAATTAAAATCATCTGTGGTAAAAGGGGGGAAAATTTCACCGTGACTTTGTTACAGTTAACACACATACAAATCAGAAAATCGTTTTTTTTGTTAACGATTCCTTATATTTATGATTTGTTTATACATTTACCTTTATTTCATATGTGATATACACTTTACTTATTCCTATTTATCTGGGTATCATCATTGATGTACACCATGTGCTTGTCTCAGTTCGATTTACCGGGAAAAAAAGAAAGACAACTCCATTTCAATTTTTTTCTCTCTCTCTTTTTTTTTCTTTCCCAACCAAAAAAGACATCTAGCTACTAACGTGGCATTATACGTAGTTTTAAAAAATACTGAAGACTGAATAGAAAGAGTTGAACTGTTATCACCACGTGACCAAAAACGTTCACATATACCTAAATGTACAGCCGTCAGGGACTGGGCTGAAGGTCATGAACATTACTCTCATACGTACGATGTAGAAAATATACGTGCGGTGTATTTTTACTTCTGTGAAAATTTACACGTTTAATATTTACGGATTTATAAAACTCGTAAAAATTAGTAAATTAGCAGCACGTAAAAATACCCGTTATACGGTTTTTGCTGTCAGCAAAATCTTGGATTTTGGTGATGATTATATGAAGAAACTTTTACAAAAGACAACCAACAACTTCTGGGTTGATGATTTAAAATCACGGTTGTAACTTCTGGCATCATATATTGGTAACTTGCAAAATTCTTACAAGGTTACTGTATCTCCTGTATGATACAATGCTAAGATAAGGGTTGGTAAGAACAATTTTTGATTATAAATACTGGTAGGAAAGGGTGTAAAAACTGCTGATAATTTCTCAGATCTTAATGCGACTTTTCTACAAAAGATATGTTTGAAAATGAATTTAACATTAATCATGTATGTGCAATGCAATATAATAGCACTATAAGTGCCATTGCAAAGTTTTTATGACTCTCTTGTTTCACTAAAGAGCTGATCTGTTATATTATTAATCCAATTATACTGATGTATTATGAGCCATTGTTCCTTTATAAGAAATGTACCAATATTATTATAAAAATATTAACATTAAAGAACTTCTATTGTCAAATAGAACTCTGAAATGTCACTTAATGTACATGGTAATTTAGGGGGAAAAAACTAAGAAAGATGTGTTTAAACTACTTTTGAATTTGGCCAAAGATGCTGCTGCTCAATGGTTCCAGTATAGGATTTTACTCAGAGTTCTCCTAGTTAAACTTTATCTGAAGAAGATAAAAGCTATTGATAATGATGATTGCACATTCTGTGGGAATTCTGCTGAAACTATTAAGCATATTCTCATTTGCTGTTCCCATTCATTAGCTATGTGGAATCAGTATAGTACTCAAATATATAATACTACTTTAGAAAGAATCGGTTTAAAAATATTAAATGTTATTTTTAGAGATTGTATGGAAAATTATACATTTTTTACTGTTCTAAATAAAACAAACTTCCATTTTTATCTGGTTAAAAAGGGAAATATGATATTGAAAAATGTTTATCTTTTAAATTTTGAAATGAATATATTTGACAAAAAATGGTGTTTGTGGAAAACTATTTGTATACTTTTTTTTCTGTATGCCTGTATGCTGTTTGAATCAACTATATTCCTCATGTTATTTATTGTATATTCCTGAGATTGTTTAAGTGTGTGTATGAATGTCTATGTGAAAAATTATAAATTGCAAATAAAAAAAATAGTTATGATTGTTATATAACTGATTTTTGATGCGTAATTTACAATACTATCTGATCTAGCAATAATAAGATCATGGTAAAAGGGGAGAGGGTGTGTGATGAAGCCATCCTCCTCTTCCTTGAATGTGGTTTTTCCTTCAAATGATTGCACCTAAATGTTATACTATACATGTACTTGTAATGATATAACAAAGATGTTGAAACAGGGGCGGCAGAGGCGGTACCCGCCCCGATAATTTTGCCACAAAATGAATTCGAAAATTAAGACTAAATTGAAATCTTATAACGGCGATCTGCATTCAATGGAGCGGCGAGGATAACAGCAAATTTTGTTCAATGGAGTGGCAAAGTGTTAACTTTATTGTTTACACGGTCAAACGTGGGGTAAATATGCGCGTTTCTGGCGTGTTTTGACAATCGTCAGTGCATTAATTACATTAGGTTTGACATTGAAAAAAAAATGTTTTTCAGCTTTGATGATCAATTGAAAGTTGAAAGTTAGAAACAACCAATCTCATATATTTTATGAGCTATAAAAATATATATTTGAGCACCCAATTCACGGAAATCCATTTAAAGATTTTTGAACGTCTTTGAAGTTCAACAGAGATTAATAACTAAGTTGAATCAAATTTACATGGACATAATAAGTACTTATACTCTTATACATGCAAAACTGCAAGTCAGTTAAACAAGTTGGCTGATAAAAAATAGTTGATGTCTTTGATAATGTATATATTTTATTTTTAACAGTATGTTTGGTTTTAAGCGGATGAATACACTTGCTCAGAGGAACATGCGATAGTTAATGTTATGCCTAAATACTCAATTGGTGTATGAAATATACATTTCATTTTTTGCGTGAAATCAACACATTTACACATTGCAATTGAATAAAATTCAATTTCTCCAAAGCAGCTTTATTAAAAAAAAATCCCCAAAAAACTACAGCGTTCAGAATTGTCATATACAAAATCAATGCTTTTAACGAAAAATTAATTACTTAGATATTTTAAGACTTAACATGTTCGATATTTCAGCAACTTCAACTATGCTGGAAATAGCGTATGTAATTATGTTTTGAGTTTGAGGATTTTGATGTTAAAATATTGTTCAAATGATGTAAACTGTTATTTTTATCTGTTTAAATTAATGAGATTGATATTGTAATCAACTGCAATTTGTTTTATATATCTATCAAGATTTTTTAAAATTTATCTAAATTTTATTAATGCATTATAAGTTTTGAGCATAACAATCCACCCCACTTGGCTTTGTTTGATAAATGGCTTTCGTACAAACATCACCTTAAATATAAAGATATCAAGGGTCTTTCCTTTTTTCCTCCAAATGTAATAGCGGAATTTATGGTCATTGGGCCAGAATGAGAAAGGAACACAAAGAATGGTTTACAGTGGCATTATAAAAATTTAATATCTTATGTTAATATCACAATCTTTACACTTAAATATTGAGATATCATTAGTATTCACAGATTAACTTGATTGATTAGTCTCTTTTTTTTCGCAAGTTGTATTTCAAAACGGTCAAAACCGATTCTGATCAATAGCTTTAAAATAGACATTTATAAAACCAACAAGAACCAGTTCGTTCCATTTTAATGATCATTTAAAGCCTCTAGCAACCTAAAAAAAATCACAAACTGTTCGACATGTTAATGTTAAACTCAAATTCGAGTAAGAAACAACTTGGCTATTTCATTAATCTAGCGTACTATGGTACATTTTCAATATTTTTTTTTTTTTTTACATTTACCTTCATTAAATCTTCTTTTATGATTAATTAAATAAAATGGTTTGTAGAAAGATGTTAATATAAACAAATAATTTAATTCTGGTTATAACGCGCTTTCTGATTGGCTAAAAAATTATTCTATATCGTATAAAGAATGTTGCCTACGTCATAGTAAGACTAACGTCAAAAACGTATGAATACGCCTGACGTTACGTTTGAATTTCGTATAACTTCATTTTAAGGGTCAACAAACCGTTTTTATCTACAATGAAGAGCAAAAAAATTATATTATAAGCAATGAATTCAATATTTATTAGTTGCATACGATATAAAATGGTTTGAAACAGTTTACGCTTTTTTATAAACCGCGTCGTGGTTTATAAAGCGTAAACTGCCCCAAACCATTTTATATCGTATAAAACAAATAAATATTGAATTCATTTCTTTAATAAATGTTTTATCTACATGATTATTAAGGGCTTTTAATGTAGCAATCTTTGCAGATAAAAGATACCTAATATACATACACGGATTATGTATATTTTTATTTTCATTTTGCCAAGCTCATACCATTATTCCCCGCAGGAATAGTTAAAGAAAGCATTTGTTAAAATAAACTATGCATTTTTTGTGAGCATACAAAACTTAAGCTAAATCTTGTAAGTAACACAGCTCCACACTTTCATAATATTTCGTTAACTACCCTCAAACTTCATTACATGTAATTAATTTTACAAAATGTACACTATCTGAATACATTAACCACAACCCTCTTCGCGCTACAAATTATAATTATACAAATTCACATTTAAATGATAGCAGTGTTTTTTAACACCAAATTGCGTTGGCCCTTCATTTTTGGTACAGGTGCAGAATTATATAAATTTTTGCATCTGCTTGTTATACTGAAGTTGATCGATTAAACAACTGGGTTATAGGTTGAGGGCGGCTAAAAATTCATATAAGTGACGAAACAGCAAGTTTATTATTGTCACAACATACAGTACAAACATAGTGATGTATAGAATTTACAATGTTCATAAACGTATATAAAATACAAAAACCACATCTTTAATTCTTTTGAATAAAATATGTATAATGCATGTATAATGTATTACTTGATGCATCGACAAAAATACCAATAAAGATTAATTAATGACATATCTTGATACAAAACATTTTGTTTCTTTTTAACTTTACAAAATTTGCTTTCCCTAACTACATATAGCGGTTTGTAATAATTTATTCTTTTATTTATATCATAACAATGTGATGGAATATCGAAATGAAGAATACAAAAAGTAAATTTGCTCAAAATGAAATGTGTTACAAACATGCAAATATAAGTCTTAATTTTAGGACATCCAAGAAGTTCTTGTTGTAAAGGTAGTGCAAATGTTGACAAAATATGTCTTTTAAACACTCCGTTATATCATTGTTATAAGTGTTCATACAATTGCGAGCAAATGATTTATACAAATACAAAAAAGTATGTAAGTAGAAATGATTGTTTCTATGATAGTTACTGAAATTTTTCTGAAAGCAAAATACGGAAACAAAATCAACAACAAAAGTCAAACCGTTTACATAACAGCATATATGGGGTCATAACTGATAAGTTACTGTAACATTTGCCGCTCCCTATGTTTTTTCTTCATTTCTTCTGACTTTGCGTTTGGATTTTCTTGGCACAACTTCACACCTAAACAAGCTTTTAAATCTCATCAAAATACTCCCCATCTCCTGTTTAAATGACGAACTGAGACTAGAATAAATCAGGAGATTAACAGGTTTACCAACGCTGTATGAAATGGAAAGTATAGAAGTGACCACTCCATGGAATAATGAAAGGTTTTCAATATTAGTGTTTTCCCCCTCATGATATGCGAACTGAAGAAAAAGCAGTATATTGAAAGGAAGTTCCTGTAGTACGAATGAGAAACAAAGACCGATGTTGATTTTCATAAGCATAACGTATTTGATACGTTTGACCGTAGCGTTATTTGTCAAAACCGAGAGAGACCGAATGTTTTTATGTAACATGATAACCAGCCCTACTGATATCATCAGATGTAAACAGAAAGGGATGATCTGGCTGTATAGTATTATGACGAACGTGATTATCAGTGATCCAGAGTAAAGCGAATAATCTCCAAATATTTCCATTGTATGTACAATGCATCCTTCTATCTTCTTGAGAGGATAGCCTGCTCTAAACTCCTGTACCAATGTGATAGGCTGGAAATCTGGAGCGATGAGGAACAGGACAAGAGTACAGCAAATTAATATATGAGCAAAAAAAATGAGTAAAAGTAGGGGGATAAATTGCACATTCTGACCTTTAGCGGATAGGATATAAGTAGTAGATGGTGAAATGCCATTAGGGTGTTTAGCCATACCGACGTCGCATGTAATATCATTTGCAGACGCAAAGAATAGATGACCCAGGAGCAAACGTGGAATTCCAAAAAACCATAATTCAAATGCTTAACTTTTAATATCGTATCTCTTATAACGGACGTCGATGAAAAGCAAATGTCCAACATCATAATTGATATGATGAATTTTTGGGTGACTCCCAAAAGTTTCCTCCGTTTGAAAATGACAAACATGATAAGTGTGACCAGAAGAGGCATAGGCAACAGATAAACGCTAACCTCAAAAACGAATGCCATCCCCCATTTCCCGTAGATGTCTTCGACTTTAAGTGCACGGTCACTGTCGAAATTCCCCTGGAGCAAATCCAAAAGAATATTTCTCAGAAGTTGTTCACTCACATTTCTGTTCTGCATATCGATTTTTCTTTAAATGTTAGAGGTATGTATGAATTATCTCGTACGCAGTTTTTTCTTACTTAACTAGTAGTTATAATATAATTTGAAACACAAATCACTGCTTTCTTCTCTTTTCTTGTTTCAGAGATGAGAGACGTTATAAATACATGAGTCAGTTATTAAATATATATAGTATGATTTTGCATTTAATGTGTTATAAATACATGCAGTTATAAAAAAACATTTCGATGTGTATGCACACTTGTCAAAATATACACTTGCAAAATGTTTCACTTTAAACCATCGTTTTATTAACTTGTTATTATTTATTCAAGTTTCATTCTATTGCTAATTCTTCAAGAATTCTCACCATCATTGGCCCTAATCTGTTCAAACTAGTGTTTAAAGTCTAATGGTATAAGCTTGAATGCAGATAGAAAAAAAAACCTTTAAATGCAAACCTCATTCTAATGACGTACATGATGGTTACGAAAATATGAAGATTTTATACATATCTAAATCCATTAGCGTGAAATGGTTTTCAAATGTAAATAGTTAGACTCATTTATTTCATTTTGCAATATTCATGACAGAAGAAGTAAAGCTCGTGCGCATTCAACATACAAATTAGCTAAAAATTGGAGTCTAAGATACACTATAAAGCAAACTCTACTGTTGCTTTGACAGCTCTTGACTAAGTAGATGGATGTGACACAGAGTCGAAGAATATATAAAATTTAATCCGATTGCTTTTTTATTCTGCTGAAATGAATTTGTGTAAAATGCGTCTTATTAACAAATGAGAAGACAGTTTAAACACTCTGAAAATAAAATCTAAGGGTAAAAGTACGATGATTTCAAAAGAGTTTAGCAAAGTGCACATGGGTTCTATATTATTGGTGTTGTTTTTTGCCGGAAATAATCTTGATCTGACGAATCTACAACGAGTCGTGTTAGTTCCAAACAGGTACTCGCCGTAGAAGCTTTACTTTCTAGCTATAGGAAAGTATAAATTTTTGCATCATTATCAAGTATGAATTGAGAACACATGTTTTGATTTAGTAAGGTGCAGTTACTCCAACATTAATTTTAGCCAATGTCTGATACTTTGGATATTATCAAACTCGTGGTTGAGTTTGGCCTATTATAAAACATAAATTGGTTTATTCCTACATTAAGGTTATACACATTATTGTGTTAAACAAGTGTCAAGGTTAAGACTGTTTATACTATATCGAATATATTACTTAACGAGGCCGGGTCTAATTAGTTCTGCCCTAGATTTTTAAATGAAATTTTTCACCTGAATTTCTAATGATATCATGATTATTTTAAGATTAAAAAATAAGACATTTACCACACCGTTTGTTAAGGGGGTCATCTCAAAGTTTGTTAATCTTTAACATAGGACCCTATGGGATTTCGCTTGAAATGTATCAATTTTGCACAATTTTTTTAAACTTCTGCCCTAGGGATTTCTTTTTCTGTTCTACATATTAAAGTTATTGCTAAAAGGCATCAAATGGTCAGATAAAAAAAACCTTTTACCTCCTGGTTTGTTCCATGGGTCTTATCAAAGTTGATTTTTTGTATGCCCAATTTCCCAGATTTGTCAGATAATGGCTATTTTTTATTTGAGAAAGGCGGAAAAGGTGATCTTTATAGTATTTTTAAAGCATTCAGACATATTTAAGTAATAAAAAAATATATAACATCACATATTAAGGGTCATTAATATAAAACACATTGTTACTGTCTTGAAATAAATGAATTAAGCTATATCTAGGCGGGTTTAGAAAACGTGACAGAGGGCTAGGCTTGCTAAACCCTCTTCACGTTTTCGACCCGAGCCCAAATATAGCTTATACTTCGAGACATTTATGTTTATTCCACAATATAACATTATTTTTACGCATCAAACGAGATATTTTCAACAATTTTCGCTGAATATCTGCAGTTGAAACTATCACGCCATGGCGTCAACCAAGCAAAAAGATGACGTCACAATACAATTAAACGCTGCGCGAAAGCGTGCTCGGCCTCGTTAATGAGTTATGTTATTAAAAAACAAGCCATTGTTTGGGTAATATTTTGTGAAATTCAGTATTTATGGGGTTTTTTTGTTTTTTGTTTTTATTTGCAATTATTTTTTTTTAAATTGCAAAATGTAAAATGTAGAATGCTGATGCATGTGTGTTTTTCTATTGTTTAAATTTTGTGACAATGTTTTCACCCTCTACGACGAGGCAATAAACAGTCATCTTATTTTGTTAGTTAATACACACTATTAATATCGCAAATGTTTCCAAGTTTAACATGTAATACATTCCTACCTTAATGCTAGTTGAAAGCCATTTTTCAACTCTTTGCAATTTGACACATTTTTAAACATGTTTTTAAATGTAAAATACCATGGCAAACACTTGACAATGTTTAAAACCTAAATGTTTTAAATGTGTTTTTTTTTTTCTTTTCTTGATGATTGCATGGTGATACTTTAGGAGGGATACATTAAAATGATATGTTAAACATTTACCTGTAATAAAACAGAAACATGTTGAAGTTATGTCATTCAGGTAACTGAAATGTGACTGAATGATAACAAAAGGACGCCTAATGGTAAAGCTCTTCCATTCAGTAAAGTGTCCGGCTGTTTCCTTTCAGTTGACTGAATGAAAGAACTTCATTGTAAAAATATCACTGTTTTACATTGATAAAAAAATTGATATTGTAAAAAGTAAATTCCACTTTAATCAATTTAAGCTCTAAAAAATCAATATATAACAATCAAAAATATTCAAAAGATTTTTTTCCAAACTTAATCGTGCAACTCCAAACTAAAAATAAAATAGAACACAAGGCTTAAATTAGGATAATATAGAGACCAAACACAGTCAAAACAGAGGGTTTTCTTGAACCATTCACTAATTTTTAAAGCACTAAGCATAGCTCACCGCTTTATTGTCGTTAGACTTCAACTTCCGATGCATGAATAACCGCCCCCTATGAACAGAAGTATACATCATTTAAACTGGTTAGGGAACCAGTTTCAGGGGTTTATGCACATAACTGCACGGGTTATTGTGAATCTAATTTACGGGCTATTGTGAATTTAATGTACGAGGCTTACATCCATCATTGCAGGGACTGTCATGCAGTGATGAGGTAATACAGTGCGTTCACAGAAGCTGAAATGTTATATACATAATGTATCTGTTATATAAATACAGAAGCTGGGTTAGCACTTTTCAGCACTATCAGTACTTTGATTCTGACATGTGAGTGGGAACGTCATCTTGCTGAAATTTGACTTCTATGTCATGAGTATTCCGCTTGCACAGATAATAAAAAAAAAACCATTGTGCCTCCTTTTTTATATGTAAGATATATCGGTAAACAAAACACTGAATGCAATATCAATGGTATTAAATCGCAGGTTGTTAGATCCAGGTTTGAAAAAAATAAAATAATAGATAGACAACAGTTTATTACGTGTTAAAACATGCAAGTTACGTTGCATAAGTATTTTTGCTAAATTTGAACTGTTTATTTTTATTATTTTCCACACATATTTAATTTTAAAAACTCCAACATTAAACTACAGATATCTTAATTTTACTTACCTTGTTTATCCTTTACAAACAATTATCAGCCTCATAAAATTGTATAGGCTGTTAACGTGTAAAAATCGAAACTATCATTCTGCAAGTAAATTTACCATAGTATCGCTTAATTTTCTGAGAGCGTTAAGCGTGTTTTAAGAAAATGTTTAGGACAGTTTAAGCTACAATATTAGAAGTGCATTGCCTAAAAAATTTAAAGGTCATATTTAGTCTTATCGGGTGACAAAAGGTTATTATGTCCAAGAATATATAACGTTTTTAATGCGCTGAAAATTGGAACTTCTTAACACTTATAGAACTTAAGGTTTCAGGTTGTCCATCAATATTGGGTTTTTTTTCAGACCAGGAGCTACACATGCTATTTGCATTTTATATTATTCGAAAATAACCCAGTTTTAAAACATTTTCAGTCATAACAATAACATTTAAATTTTTATTTTATTTTTTAAATTTTCCTTTTATTTATATATTTACTACAAAATACTACAAAAAATGATGTAAAAAAAATAGTCAATCATTAAATAAAACAAGCAACAATTACGTGCCTTGTCTGTTTTTTTTTAACTAAATAAAGTTGTTTACAATTAAATAATGGTTGTATTTGAGACTATTGATATCACTTAAAACAATGTGTCAGCAATTATCATTTGTCATTAAATGTTACTTATTAGATACAACACAGATAAAAACCAATGGAGTTATGGTATGTATATAATAAAATAAAGGCAAGGGTACACATTTTCAATAGAATTTATATCAAAGGTCGACTAGGTGTATCACATTTTGAATACATTAGTCAAGATATAGATATATGTCAAAAGAAATACCGTTAAGTTTGCAAAACGCCCAAAACAAAGGTCATTGCCATCAACATCTTTTTGATATAGACAAACATGTTTTCAAACTGACTTGCTTACTGCTATGAGTCACGTTTTTATATTTAACTAAAACAGGCTTCAGGTCGGTCGCGGCTTTAAACTTTTGCGCCATCTGCGCAGGATAGTGTGCATTACTCTAGTAATCATAATAATAATGTTCAGAAGTATTTTAATCATTGTTCTGCTTATTCAAAATCGATGTTTTCCATATTAAAGTCAACGCCTTACGATGACATCAGTTGAAGTAACAATTGACAAAAAAGTAAACATCGTGCTTTTTTCATTGCACCGACAATAATTAAAATCAAAAATATAATTTGCGAAATAGAAACATATGCGCGATACTTACATGTTATGTGTAAGTGGATATTTTTGAATCTTTTACAAATAAAATGAAAAATCATCGTTAAAATAGTTTTATTCTATACAATTATCTATGCAAGATGGCTGGACAACACGTTTATATGACCAAACTATGAGGGCATATAGCTTAAAAGTACAGTCAATTTTGTTTTAATTTGACAATAACTTATACGTTATCCCTGGGTCGCTGAATATTAAAAGAAATTGCATGTTTGGGGTTTTTTTTCATATAAAATTGAAAATGGAAACCCACCTTTTTGTTGACCTTTCACTGAAACAGAAATAAGAATAAATCTTTTATCTATGTTTAAAACATTCTGCTCCTAGGCCCCTTAATTTGATATTCTGTTCATCCATAAAAACCCTCATTTTGATCTATAGTCTACCTGGTTTTATATTCCCGCATGTATATCGTATAACAAATCCCGTTGTTTGTGTTTATATTTAGGATTATGGGACAAAAAAAAAATAATCATTGTTACGTATTTCCCCTGCACATATTGTCTAAAATGAAATTGAAAACCAAATGACTGTGTAATTTATAGTTGTGCTCATTGAAGTCCTTCATTCGGTGAAACCCCGTCGTTAAAAGAGGTTGTCTACTAAAAAGTTACTAAAGAGTGATTAAAAAGATAAGCATAAGTATCCGTAATACATTATAATATCCTTATATTTAAATCATTAACGCTGATTTGAATGGCCGTTTCCATACCAAAGTAAATTTCTGGTCATCAGTGTATAAAAAGGAACAGAATATCTAAAAAAAAATGTGTTAACTTCTAAAAAAAAATTTAATTTTGTAAAAAAAAAACTGTCTAATTGAAAGTGTATTAATTTTAATATAGTTAGAAAACATTGCATGTCTGTATTGCTTTATTATAAAATTGTTTTTTCTCGGAATGAAATAGAATGGCGCAAAATTCACACATACCTATATATGCATGCCAATTTGCAGTATAGATGTCTTTCACGCATATCAGCACTGGAAGTCAAGAAAATCGCTAGTTATCAATAACACTAATAAGTTATCAAAAGTGCATCTAGATTACATCATACTTTAGGAGAAGCTATTTGAGCATTTTCGCGCAATTTACAGTGTTGAATAAGGTTGAATAAGTTCATTTACAAAAATAGAAATCTAATAGAAATATTTCATTTATTTATTAGGCATATTATCAGCATCATTGTGTTCGTAAGTTAAAATATGCTTGTAAAAAAATCTAAAGCCATTACACTGAGAAAAAAACCTAATGCACAAATTGCTGTTACGAAAAACCAACCTTCCTGTTTAACGACAGTTATTGATGGAATCACATAACATATGAATTCATAGTGCAACGATATCAGCATATTATTACGAAGGCTGGGTGGTCAACTGATTAGCCATTAGATCCATCTTAAATATAAGGCATGATTTGTTGAATCATAAGATCCGCCCTAATTTTAAGGAATGATTTGTTAAATCGTAAGATCCGCCCTACTTTTAAGACATGGTTTGTATCAGTTATAATTTTGTAACGACAAAAAGTAAATATATTTTAGTGTAAACTTGTTTGTTTTAAGGAGATTAACATTGTCTAAAAATGGCAATTCATATCTGAAGCAGGTAATATTAGTTTAAGAATGTATTGGTAAACAAATTAGGCAAAGGTGATAACCTTTTAACGAGGACTGACATGATACACAAAATATCCAAAAATATACTTATCTTCACACTTTTCACAAATAAATTATTATTATTATTTTTATTATCATTATTCATAGTTTATTTGTTTTGCAGATGAAGTTCGTTTGCATTTTATTTCTCTGCTTTATCTCGCTTAGCGTTGGATCAATAGGAAATAATGTGAGATATTTTTAAAATTAGTATATTCTGTAATTGACACCTGATGTTTCCTAAGTAACTTTTATTTCGTGTCACATTTCGAGTTTTTGAGACGTTTGATGTTTGATGTAATACATTGTACGTTTTATTATATTTATGTATATTGTAAACTCAAAAAGTCGAAAAAGTTGGCTTTGCTCTACTGGAGAACTTCAAAGTCTAACCGCAATAACAAAAAGTTATCTAGTAAGTTTTGTTTTGTTTGTTAAATATTGACTACTTATCAATCGTTGTATTAACTGTGCTTCGATAACATATCTAAATGATAAAACAAAACTAAAAGATGCAATATTAAATACAAACATATCAGAATATAATTATGCCATTAACATACATTTATAATGATATCAATGAAGAATTTTTTTTCACTCAACAGATGAGAGTCGGAGGAATCCCAGATGCTGGCTCATGGGAGGAACCAGTACCTAATTTTATTAACATCCATAAACCTCTTTTATGGTAAGTCATTTCGATAAACGTACGTAGTCCTTTAATATTCCCCCTCCATTTCAACTTATGTTTATTCTTAATTTTTCAATTTATAAATTTCATTGTCTTTTCACGAACTACATATTAGAAAGTATTGTTGTGGTGTTGTTAACTCTTAAAGTATGGTTATACGTTTTAATATTTTCTTTTTGTTTTATAATAGGCGACTGCTATTCTCAAAAAAGCGAATAATTTGAAAGAACTGGATCACTAGCTTCAATAAAACAATTGTGACTGTAGATAGAAATTAGAAAAAGCCAGCCTTCACTACTCATACACAACTGAAAAAAATATGTGTCTTTAAAATGTGCAAACGATCAGAATGATTAAACAAAATGCAGGGAAATAACAGTTTTACCGCAAGATAATATGTAAATCACGATGTAAAAAAAAATCAAAAACAATATAATGCTGTTATAAGATTTTAATCCCCTACCAGAGTGTTTGGCCCTGAATAGCAGTCTATTGTACCTGTTTTAAATAAAGAGAAGCCTATGTATAATTTCAGGCACAATTCAAAAACTATATATAACATAAATAGTGAAATCCCGCCACATCGAATCCAGACAAGATTGTACAATTTTGTTAAAATTGATTTTATCATCGATTTTCACATTTCATGTCATGTAAAATTGAAAGATACAATGTTATTTTTTTTTTGTGATTAATGTGGGATATATATATATCTGATGGGGGCGACATTTCAGAAAAAAAAACATGATTTAGATGTTTACATTGTTTGCCCTTTTTTGTAATGATCGCTACCTTCATAACCCACATTAGACATCAAAACAAGCATTTTAATCTTTATATTTACATTTTTTCCTGAATAAACCAAATACTGCCGTCTTATGAAATGAAGAAAAAAACATTGCTTATATTCATAAGTAACAGTTTTTGTAAGAAATAGATAGATTAGATACTGCTTGGTAGAATAAAAATATTCAGTTCTTACAGTTGCTAGCGTTGGATTACCATTTTCTTAGCCAACACAATTCTGTGCGCGAACAATTCATTCTGGCAAATTTAATTTTAAAATAAAAATGCTCTGAACTCTCACACCTTATGTAAAACCTGTTCCTGATCCACCGCTAATGTATATGGGGTGATATTTTCACCGTTTAGGAAAAATCCAATTTTATTAATATTTAGCAAACTATATTAGTGTTTTAATATTTTTGAAACGTCAAATATACAAATTAAAGCGGGATTCAAGCTCTCGACTTAAAAAAAAAAACATAAGGCAAATTTATTGATCAAAAACCAGTTTAGGTTTTAATTCGGTTTTGCAATATTTTCATGTAATTGCAAAACCGGTTTTGAACTAGTTTCAAACCAAAACTACTTTTATTATTTTTCGGCTTAAACTGCATGGAACTAGTTTTCGGGAAAACTAAAACCAACTCGGGTATGGTTTTGGGAATTTCAAATCTAATTACGATGGTGGAAAGAGAAGTGTTTGAAAGAGAGCTGTTGATACTCAAGTGTGGAGCATGCAGAAACGAATTCAACCGGATACAGGAATTTTCTGCTTACATTTACTGGTCAGTGTACTAAAAAAAAGTTAAGATTTTGAAAGATGTTTTGTCATGCAAATTTGTTCAGTTTTCTTACAAAAAGCAAGCGTAATTGAAGGCTCTTGTTGTTTAAAAAATATAATGAAATAAAATAGAGTTTATTTTATATTTATTTTATGAGTATGTCACGGAACATAATGATTAAATTTTACAAACGTTTTTTTTTTAACATCACATAATTTGAAATGTACATGACACAGGGCTAAAGGCCAAATCAATAAACAGCATAGAACAATATTAAAATTTAAGCAAAGTAACTGAGAGAATAAACTAAACATCTAAATTTAAACTTTTAATTTTAATGAAAATTTCAACAGGATTTTTTGGCATGTAAAATAATTACTGATAGTTATTTTAAAAAATGCATCAATCATAGATCAATAGATCATGTGCACTTACATATACCAGAAGTTTATGTAAAATTAGACATTGGTTTTCCCAAGAAACACGATCAACTGAATCAGTTTGTCGCTAGATTATCAAATAAACAATGATGTTTATATACCTGTTACCTGGTTATACTTGTTTGTTCCATAAGCAGAGAGATAACTCTATCATAGGAATAACACTTTGTATCTAATTTACGCAGATTTATTTTCCACAAGTTGGAAATCTTCACGAACAAAGCCGAATTTAGGCAGACGCGGAAAAAAGGATACCAGTATACTCTAAAGAAATGATTTTTACGAACACAATGACAATCTGGTATTGTTTCACTTTAGCAGTGAATATATCCCGACGATCTTTGCACAATTATTTAGCAAATCCATCCTTGCACAATGTATGGCAGCTATCATGATGAATATGGTTAAAATAATATAACGAATAAAAGTAACTCTATACATGTACAAGTAACTTGGTATCTTAAACTTTTTTCCTGAAGACCCTTCAAATAATTCTCTGGGCCCGTCTTCAGCTGTCCGCGACAGTGAATCAAATTCAATTTCAAGACGTCAAATGTGGTCAAAAGAAGCCATCTTAAAATTGATAGAATTGCACACTAAATATGAGAAGCTTTTTGTCAAACCTAGTACATGTATTAAAAAGAAATTCCTATGGAAAGATATGGCTAAACATATCAACACTTTATGCATTTTTCTCTGTCAGTGGTGACCGACGTGAGCAGAAATGGAAGAACATCACTAAAGAATATAGAGGTACTATTGACTATTAAAATAAATCAGGAAATGGTCATAAGGAATGCCCATTTTATAATTAACTGAACGAAGCATACGAGCATCGCCCTAATGTTAAGCCTTTGTGTCTCAAAGAATTCATCATAGTACAAAGTATTTACTAAAACGATTATTCGAAAGACGGCAATTCCATTAATGCTAGAAGTGAGAGTTACCGTTTACAATCTACAAGTGGCAAACGAAAAAAAAGAAGTGGTTGAGGAAAAAAGACAGAAAAAACTGCCTCGACCGAAGGAGACATAGTAATGTTTTCGGAAAATATGCACAAGGATATAAAAGAAGGTCATAAAAGAAGTTAAAGATCAACTGAAACTGCAACACGAACAAAGAATGAAAACTGAGGATGCAAAAATCACGTTAATGACGAAGCCAATGGACAAAACGACAGAGAAGAAATAAATAATTCTAATGTATATAAGATGTGCATTTTTAGATAATTTATTACGAGTCGATTGGAACAGATTAGTTTTAAATATATATAAAAAAAATATGTTTCAAAATGTGGGTTAGATACATTTTTAATCACTAAATAATGTAATTGCCACCTTGAGTCATTTTTATTCGTTTATGATAACCCGTTCCAGAAGAGAGAATGTATGCTGTTTTACCATTGTGTAGCTTTTTGTGTGCCTGCCTGTAAAATATTATGCGTGGCACTATGTATGACAGATGGTTGAAATTTTAACGCACTTTTTATTTAATCAATACAATATGAGAGGGTTCATATTCGAAAAAAATAAAATGTCAACTTACCTAGTTATTAATTGACTGTATATTTTGTACATTTACATAAGAGTTCCTAAAAGTCACTACTCCTGAGCATTGCACTGATATTTTATGCTTAATCATAAATGTTTTTCATTTAAATTGTACATTTCTTAGGAATTCATTTATAAGTTTGATGCAATTTTTCCTTTATAGAAAAATTGAAGAAGTTTGTTAAGATATATGTATTAAGGACGTTGTTTACTCAGGGTTTGAGTTCTCGAATCCGGATTGTTAAAAAGTTCAATTTCGTGAGTAAAATTTGTTTTAAATACAAAAAGAATTTATGAAATAAATTATTATTGATATTGCAATCGATTTTTTTTTTAACTAAATTATGGAATAAGGCTTAGACAAAGTTTGACTTTTAGCAAAACAGAGGAAATTTGGACAACATTTTTCAGATTTTGTTTTCCACTGAAATATTTTTGGTAGTACTATAATGTTTAAAGTTAAGATTTTATTTGTTAGTCAACATAATTTTGCATATGTTTTGTTGGTTTTATCTTGCCTTTTCGTATGTATAATAGTATGGCACACACAACAAAAATATTGAACAATGCTTAAAAATGATAAAAGACACCATATCTCAAAATGTTGATCATTGACCTCATGTAAATTTTATGCCAACAGAGAAAGGTCAATATACTTAGATAGCTTCTGTTAGAGAGCGAACTGGAATGTTAGATCTATCAATATGGCGCCCAGGACTCCCTTTCAATTGTTGAAACTCATTGATAGTCTTTTGTACTCGATGACCAGTTGGCCATTTAATTTGAAGTGACATTGACTCAAAACCGATAACGGATGAAATGCTATTAAAAGGGTTCAATACTGTCGCCCCCAAATATATCTTCAATTCCTTGTAAAGTCTTATGTGTAGCAAAATATTTCACATACATCACCAACTAGTTTTCAACATACATCTCCATGCAAGCAGGAATCTGATCACTATATGCCAAATAAGGTGCTAACTTAATAACAAGGGACTCAAAAATGGGTCTCTTTATCCGAAACCTGTCCTGGAAGGTTCTGACATCGTCCCTTTTATACATGGACAATATTAAATCTGCATAACTAGTGATGCGAGCTTTCTACATCGTCTTTTTTTAAATAAGAAATGTTGAACTGGGCATATGTGCCATATGTAGAGACTTTTATGCAAATGCACATGAGTTGAAATATCTTCTTCTTCAGATCCCCGTACAAATCAAGTTGGTGTGTTAGTGCTATGCTAGCCATTTTTTCTGAACCAACTTTCCATATAGTTCTAAACCTTTAAACCACCTAACTGGTTTTTAACTGAAATGAAACTATTTTCAAGCCATATAAACCTAACTGAGAATAGTTGTTAAATCTATCAATTCTAAGTTTGTATTTTAACTCTCGCGTCAAACACTGTTAGGCTTGTTCACTAAAATGTTAAATATTATACTTGATTTTACGGTTTACGTAACAATCGTTTGATCGTATCTCGCAATAATTCAATTCTTTTTGTAAGGCTTGTTCTGATTAGCTGAAAATTATTGTATACTGTATATTTTGCATAACGTCAAACACTTATCATTATCAATCCGCCTTTAAATTGTTAACAATTTGACGTCATTTTAAGGGTCAGCATACCTTTTTATCTACAACGCTAACGGTGATAATAATAAAGTATTAGCGTTAACTGTCCTAAACCATTTAATGTCGTATAAAACAATTCAATATTGAATGATTGCTCTAAGCGAATTGTAAAGCAGCCAAAGGGAGTCCACGTGGTATCTATTGTTGTGTTTGTCTTTCAATACGAAGGACCAAATACGATTTAAGCCAAACTTAGCCACCAAGATAAACATCATTATTTTACTGTAATTGTTTTTTTTAAAGGGATAAACGTGTCATATATGGGGCTTCTTATAAGAACATTTTTTGAAAAGCATTCAATGCTGTTAACTGGTATTTTATCCCTCTTTTATTAAGGTTAGACGTGGGCAAATATAAACAAAGCAAAGACGATGTAATTTTATTTAGGTGATTTTTTACACACATAATTTAATCTGCGTGTGCAGTTAGAGTCGTTCCAGCACTTATATTTTGGCCAGTACATAACGCAGTGTTCGTCTTTAAGTAAACCGTTGTTAGGTTCCGTACTTCCCCAGTTTGTATAAAGAGGCTCTTTCGCGTCCGACATTGCAATGAACTGCCCTTCGTTCTGGAGATCATTAAATCCTAGCCATACACCTTCGTCATATTCTGTAATTAAATTTAAAAAATGATGTTAGGATTTATCCTCCAAAACTTGTTTCCATCTCAAAAAATGATATATTGTAAATGTATAATATTCTTTACACGTGATCTCCCTATAAATACATAATGCAACGTTTTCAGTTTTGGTTTGCGGTACACGTTGTCCATATTGTTTAGTGCTTTTTTTTTCCAAACTATTGTTTATCGGTCAGTGGATTACCACTGGGTTAATAGGTGTGTGATTGTCAGTGAATATCCTGGGTAACAATAGCTCAGTGGTTAAGCCTCTGGTAAATATCACATTAATAAATTATAACATTCTGTGAAATATACTATCCTAAAAGTTATGCGACAATCTTTTTCCGCCAATTCTACTGGCTGAAAGTACATCAATTAAAATTCGTCTTTTTTCGATATCATAGAGCGTCCGATAAAAACATGGTATATCATGATTTAGCAACATGAACTAAAATATGAATCGCAAAGAAAAAATGAAAATAACAATTATCTCAATCGCACACATAGCCAACATCACGTCCTATATCTTAGGCCAATATCAATCGAAATAGGTCCTCTACATGTAACCTACAATGAAGTATATATTGTATTACATGACGTCTTAGAATGCTATACCTCTGACACGAATGTGCAAGGCTATCCATTCCTCTTCCCATTTGCTGTGTATTTCCACAAGACTGCCTCCAAGATTGATACAATTCAACTTCAATGAAGTACGTTGATATTTAAGATAAATAAAAAAAAAAACCCGCGTGTAATTGCTGTGGGCTATTATTCTGATTAAAACTAAGTTTGTTAAACGTGGAACTGTTTGATTTTATCGACATAATCTTTTAGAATAATCAAAATGCTAACGAATAACAATGTCCGCTCAAAAGCATTCTAACTTTTAATGAAATGTTGATAGGAATTAAATCATTTATGAAGACATGGACATTTGTTCAATAAAAAGAATTATGAAGTTTGACTTAAAACATTCAACAGGTAAAATGATATTGATAATATAACATGCTTATAATGTACCTGATTTAACGATTTAAAGAGGTTAAATCAAACTGACAAAACAAATGTTTACACACTTACCACGGCGTCTTTGAATGTTGTTTTACTGTTGCGAGAATAATAATAGCAGTTCTTCTGAAACGGCACCCAGCCGTTTTCGCACTTTATTGCTAAAATCAAAATAAAAAACAGTAAGTTTCCTACTTCATCACAGACATTTAAAACTCTGGTTATTAAATTACACATGTTGAAATCCAAGTTGTAGAGACAACTGTTAACAGCTACCTTATAAAATGCGTAAAACTTTTTTTTAAACAATTAAAATGATGTTTCAACTGAAAAGGGCATTCTGCTTATCAACCTTTTTAAAGGAAGGCACTCACAGGAATTAGAAACAAGACAAGCTCTCCTTTTTATCGAAACTCTTCATAATTTGTATTATTCGTTTACGGTTGTGCCTAATAGGTCAATCAGTTGGGTCAAGTTAATGAGATATGTACATGTAGTATTTGGAGTTGACTTGATTTCAGTGTTTTGTCTTAATCATGTTATCAATGATCACAGTATAATTTGAAAATAAGTTCTGTGTTGTTTATGAGTGTAATAAGTAACTTTTGATTTCATGACATTTATCATGTTAGCTATTGAACAATTCTATTAACTGGTGATTGAAGGAGAAATAATGCAATCTACCTGTTCCAGTGCTATAGATGCCATCTATATTAGCGCTTACACCTACCTATAACGTAGAAATACACGTGCTAGTTAACAATATTAGAATTATAGTTTTTAAAACCATGAAATACTTTAATACTCTTAACTTCAAATCATAAAGATATTGCAAGCTTTTTTTCCCCCCAGCATCTTGTGTAAATTTGTTAATAAATTAAATTGACAACTTACAATCACCAGCATCAATAGTCCACAAACCAAAACTGCTTGCTCCATGGTGGGTTTTAAGGCTCTGTTGGTTGCATCAGATTGCTGCCTTTTTATAATTGCCACTTCTACTGTTTTCTCTTAATTATCACGCATAAGCCTCTCAGCGTGTAAACTATGGTCACGAAATTGATACATCAATCAGACTCGTGAAAATACAACACATGTTCCCGACAGTGCACTTAAAATTGGCCTTTACTGCACAATAAAACAGGTTTACTTCATCAAACACATTTGCTAAAATGCATGTAAACATGTTTTTATTCTTTGGTCAAGCTTTGCTCTGTCGTTCTTTACGAAAACCAGTCTGGCTATAACAAACGCTTTCCTGTATCTTGTATATGTCTTTATATCATAGTAACAGACCTGATACGTATTCTTTTTTTTTCAAGGACTACCAAGAGATACATTTATTTACAAGAGACGTTGATTTATACAAATTCATGAATAAAATGTGACCGTACATCTCATCGAATTTTACACAGCTAATTTATTTCTTCAAAATTCTCATTTTCTTTTTTTTTAATACTCAACAATTTCGCCGCACACTGTTCATGGTAAATATTTTGTTGATTTTTAAGTACAAGTTCATATAAAAATCATGCAGTAGGTGAAAAGGCCAACCTTGTAGATTTATTTCATATTATACATACAGGTTAGTTAGGAGTATAACCAATATCAGAATTATGAACTTACTTCAAGAATTCCTTGGTAAAGGTGAACATTGCAACAACTTTCAAATCTCAAGGAGAGATACATATTTTTTTTTTACATTTTCGAAACTGTTTTTAAATAGATATTTAGTAATGATCTCATTTTTCCTCTATTGAATTACCAGCTAGCAAATAAACTGTATCCATTCAAAACTTATATCTTCCAACTATACGTCGTTCTAAGATATATTGGAAATAATAGACAAACCATAGGGAAGTGTATGCCATGAATCTCAAACTTGACAAACTCTGGAAACCACAGCAACCAAAAACTTGATTTTACTGAATTATTTTTATTGTTATATTTTTACAAATTTTGAAAAGGGTTAGTTTTTTACTGCATGTGAAAACACACGCATCCATAGAAAATTAATCCCTACGAATTAGAAGAAAAATCCAAATCCACGAAAATTGGTCACCACAAATTTGTATGATTCCACAGTGTCCAATAGGGAATAGTAGTCTCCGGGTTAAAACATATCGGGATGAGAATACTCTGTCGGAGCAAAATTTGCAACTCCATTGTTCTTTCCCACTTTAAGTCCATACGGTGGAACTGCAATTATTTTTCTATAATTGCAATTGCTCTGTCTGTGTACTATGACGTCATAAAGGTATGACGTCATACTTTTCCATGACTTTATAAAATTTAAGCCACTATACGATACATCATGTGTTTTCTCCAACCCCATAAAATTGATGCATTTAATTAAAACCTGTCTTATAAGATCATTTTAAAGGAATTACTGTTATAACATATCATTGATTCAAATCATTAACAAATCTATGTGAATTAAAAAGAATGTTTATTTTTTATGCAATAGCGAATTGCCAAGGCCTAGGCTAATATAGGGTATTTGCGAGTGGTAAAATGCAGATATAAGTAATAAACAACGATTATTTAGTGAACATGGCGTTATGAATAGCAACTGCTCTGCTGGCATATTTTCCATGATGCGCTATCGCGCATCATGGAATATGCCAACAGAGCAATTGCTATTCATAACAGCATGTTTACTAAATAACGTTGTTTATTTCTTAAATGCATGAATAGTCTTTATGTTAAATACATGTAAATATTCACTTAGATCATCTCGACTTAAAAATATCATAATTTGTGTTTTACCCACATGTATCAGTTTCGTTGAATTTGGAAGCAGTAATATATGCTTGTGTTTAGGAAGATTTAGTGGTCAGCAATTTAACCATATTTTTGTAATATTTTATAATAGAAATTGTAAAGATATAAACATTATTTGAGTAAAAAACAAATCTATATACCTATCCTCTTTTCTACTTTATTTTAATGTCGAGCCCTTCTTTAAGAAGATTTATACACTTTAAAAATGGACACGACCGTCGAGCTCTTTAAGCATACTGTAACAGCACAGTATACAACTGATTATCGATTCATTTTAAACTCAACGCTCCTTTGAAAAGACGAAAACATCACATTTTAATTATTTTGTTTATTTCTGCTAAATCAAATTTTAGACATATAACAAGGTATTGATTTTCTTTTGTTCATTGTAAAAAGGGGAGGCTATTCATAGAGAGGTTGAATGTTTGTAATCTCTATTGAGATTAAACTCTGTATGCCAGGCGCTTTCTATAAAGCGTAGAGCGTGCGCCAGTGTCTTGATATGTTCATTACCCACTCCTAATGATTTTTTTTTTGTTATTTAACAATTCAATTGAAAATTACACGAATTTAAAACTTGTCATTCTTCTTTTATTTACAGCTTGATTTTTCGTTAATTTTTCTAAACACGTAATCCGTTTTATACAAAACAAATCTATCTTCAAACCCCCCTCAGAAAAGAAGTCAAAAAATCCTTATTTGAATTGTACAAAAATTCAACGCAACTGCATGGTACTATTTTTAGATCGGTTTGTATCAGCAGGTGAACTCAGTTAAGTTGACCTTTCTGTTAAAAATAAATTACATCTTTATCCACAAAATTCTTAAAATGACTCCCACGGTACCAGCACGGTATTTCTAATATCAAAAATCATGAAATAACTCGAAACCTACAAGTCACGAAACGTTTCTGTTTTTTGTTTCAAGTCAGACTAAATAAAACCTATTTAATTGTAGATTATTTTTTTTTTCAACAACATATGGTCTTAAATAAGGTTATAGCCCGATATAAGTGCACGCTTTGTAATGATTTTATTTATTGTTTTCTTCGAAACCGGTGTTCTGAGTTGACTCTACCGTGGTTGAACACATTATGATTAAAAGGTAAGATCTTATATTATTGTGCGAAGAAAATATTTCTTTACATCAATTTTCATTCGTTTAAAAATATGCTTGAAATTAAAAATGATATCCATTTTCGATTTTTTGATGATAATTCTGTTGCAATTCTTAACAGAAATATCCATGCAGGTCAAATAAATACAAATGTATTTAACGTATGAGGAGATAACCTTTTCAACGTTATCAGCACTGTAGCTTGACAAATCCAAATTAAAGTTCGTTTTGTTTTTTTGGTCATGCAATGAAACCTAGAAATAGAGGTTGCGTATCAAATGAATGAAACAAGACATCGTTTATTCTAAAGGAGAAATATTCTGGTTGGGTACAAACCTAAAAATATCATAACAATGACAAATGATGAACATAGTAGCTCAGGACAAAATGAGACTTTTTCAGGGGAAAAGCCAAATGATATATTCAACAAAGAAATTAAAGTAGATATTCCTTTTTTTCAAATTAGCATTTTTTGGCATTAACATCACTGTGTTGGACATGTTATTTAGCAAACAATGTCAATCACTTAATTTACCGCGAACATGCGCGATGAGGATTTTTTTTTTCTTTCTCACTAGTTCTTATAAAATGGCATCAAAATCTTAATGCAAATAATCTTTTTATCTGAACATGATTTATGCTGCAATGCTTTTTGAGAAGTATTATACTATACCGTTTGCCAATGTTCTCAATTAACAAAATCCTGTTTTCCATGAAAACTAATTCGTAATTTGTTTCATATTATGTTAAGATTTAAACGTACGTGTCGATATATTTAGGTTCACATCCATATTAATTCTATCTTATGAAACAAGCCCAACATCTTAACTTTTTAATTGTTTTCTATACAAACAGATTATAATACGCAGTGAATACGTCCCCATGAACATGTACGTATTTTTTCAGATGAAAATAATTACCATGCTGCTTGTTGTTGCCGTCTTCCTTGACTTTGGAGATACAGCTGTATGGATTTTTTTTATACTTGCCATTAAATGTTTAATTTAATCTGACCAAATTCAATATTAATGTCCATTAATATTTGATAGATGTATTCGCCGTCTGAAACACTGAAAAAAAAAAACAACAAATGGTTAATGTAAACAGTAGCATTTAAAGAAATGATATTTGTCTTTATTGATTTTTATTTGATTTTATTTATTTTGCATTTCATTTGACCTTTTTGTGTTTCGATTAATTATCTAACTTTAAACGACACTTAAATTATTGTTTTCAAGGAACTGAAAGTCTAACAATGATATATAACAAAGCCTTAATAGCCACTTTTAAATTAACTTTTATATTATTCTATATTACTTGTTAGTTTAATGATGCATGTTTTAAGATAATTTCTGTCAATAATTACATGCATTCATATTTTAATGTGTATATGTCTTCATTTGTGAAAAGCGAAGAACTAGTAACCTTTTAATTAAAGAATATAGGACGCTTCAACCTCTTGTTAGATAAATGCTAAAATGTGTAAACGTTATTTTACAGACACCTAGGCCCGGGATGTATACACAATGGTCCCGATCAGCGTCATCTGTTTCCGCTTCAAAGTTAATACAGTAAATTGTTATATTCAGTAGTATATTCTCACTAT
This sequence comes from Magallana hongkongensis, assembly GCA_015776775.1. Lineage (NCBI taxonomy): Eukaryota > Metazoa > Mollusca > Bivalvia > Ostreida > Ostreidae > Magallana > Magallana hongkongensis. Next base: position 345,271 of record VIAA01000046.1, on the reverse strand, counting down.
AAAACTCTATATAGACGAATAGTCAATAATTGTAATATATGCTCGTCCGAAAAATATTGACCGGTCAATATTTTTTTGATATTGACCGGCTAGGAATAATATTTACAAAACATTCCCTCTATTTCAAATAATCGCCTCTGATTTGTTGATTCGTAAACAATGACGTAAATAACTCTTCGCGACTCCAAAACAAAGTGACGTCATAATAGACAGTCAGTCAAGGCAAGTAAACAACGGACGCGCAATGCGACGGCTTGCTATCATAACGGATATAAGGATTTGCGAATTACTAGTGAAGTAAAGTCAGATAGAACATATGTATGTTAATTCTTACGGTCGGCGGAATATCACCGGTGACCGTTTAATGCTGAGGATATATTGGAAATTTCTTTGTTGAGCTGAGAAAATTACGGCGATCTGTTTTCAATTAATTTTTTTAATGTTGGTTTGTTTCTTCATATAACAAAACAAATGTTGACTGTGTTTTCAGGCAACATTGATTATATTAGCCCCCTTGGGACGAAGATATTGCCCTCCGTTGGCGTCGGGCAATATTTCGTCCCTCGGGGGCTAATATAATCAATGTTGCCCTCAACCCCAGTCAATATTTGTATAATATATTTCTTCCTTTATCATTGTATATAGATCTCTTTTTTCACTTTTGTATTTTGATATAAGACAATGTTTTTTTTTTTAAACTCATTTCATCTTTTAAAATATATTTCTTAACAAAACATTATAACTAAAAGTTTTGAATACTTATATATAACTATAGATACCTAAACTCTTGAATACATGCATTATTTAAGGTAACGTTATTTTAAATATTTCTAGGAAGAATTTAAACCTTCAGAAAAGTGAAGCCTTTGGAGGAAAGGGAACGTCAGTGGATCAGAAGAATCTGCTCAAAAGATGTTTTGATAAAATAAAACAAAAACTAGAAAAGCATATCTGTATTTGAGTCATCTATATTTTGTTGCACTCACAATTAATAAATATACGTCTTTTTTGAAATTGTATAAATATATACAAAATTTGTTTAATTGGAACATCATGTATGTCTTCGTTTGACCGTTTAATTGTATTTCTAGGTACTCTTTCTTAATTTTTTCGAAGGAAACTATCAATCAATCAATTTAAAGTTAAAACATTTGACTTCTTTCAAACCAACAACTTAATACCAATAGCTGAGAATACGTTTTAACGATCTTAGAAATAACTGATATTATTGAAACTTTGATACTGTTGATTGTATTTAAACAAACACAATAAAATCAATACAGAACAAGATATTGCAGGGTATAACTGGTTAGGTCATAATTACTCCCCCCCCCCCCAAAAAAAAATAAAAAATAAAATAAAAAATAAAAGTCCCTTAATGGTTCTGTTTGATGTACAATTGTAAAGTGCATTATATGAAAAAGTATTCATAAAATTGAAAGAAAAAACAAACATATTTTTGTCTTGAATTGATTGACTTGAATATATATAATCTAACAATACAGATACTAGTATTTGCAAAACTTGAAAGAAGAAGAAGAAGAAGAAGAAGAAGAAGAAGAAGAAGAAGCATAGAATGTAAAGTGCAACATGTCAAACTAAAGTATTATAAACTATCGTGCTGAAAATATTTTACAACATATTAAAATTGAATTTGCGTGTATTTCTCTTTATCAAAAAGTTAAACAAATGTAAGAAATTGAATTATAGATTTCTTAATTTGTTGTCCATTGTAGTAAATATGATTTTGTGTCATGTTAAAATGACGCAATTTTTCATTCTAATTGTTTCTGCTGACGTGCTCAACGTTAGAACTGTAGCATTCCCGGTACGTATACTATTCGTAATATATTTGATCAAAGCTAATTAACCTTTTAAAAAATATATTATTAGAGTCAGATACTCTTTGCACAAAAAAAGAAAAAACAAAATGCCATTCATGATCAGAATATACGAAACTTTCACAAATGGTTAGAATGTCAATTTATTTCTAATACGTTTATCAAAGAAAATTTAACGAAGAACGATTTTAAAAGAAAAAAAACATGTTACACAGTACGTGCATAACTTAACAGAAATACTTAATTTATCTATTTTAGTTTTTTTTTGTTTTACCCAAGCAACAAGATATCGGTGTTTATACAAGCTTTGATTTCAAAGGTAAGATTATTAAAAATAATTGCACATTGATCAATATAAACAAGTATGTTTACTATTATTTTTATACGTTATCTGTATAATTGATAAGGCAGAAAAAGTTACATTACAAATTCATATACGTCGCAACTGGTGAATTTAAGCATTAAACTTATAATCGAAATGTCAAAGAAATCATGCGGTGATAAATCTCATCAGAGGAAGAATATATAACATAATTAATAAGGCTCACGTTATAATACTTTTTTTTATTTAAATTCTATATAGAGAACATTGTTATCATAAAACCTCGGTAAAATAATGTTTATTATCTGCAATTTAACCAAGATAGCAACTACACGTGTACTGTTTTGATGCTTTTGTTTTGGGGTTTTTTCTACATTTAATTGATTATAACCTCCTTATAAATTTCTTCGTAATATAGTTTTCAATATTCTTACTTAACATTTCCTTAACTCAAAACAGTGACAGGCAGTAAAAAGGAGTATCCAAACACAAATTAACGGTGTATTTATTGCTTAAATAGGAACTTATGTATTATGAATTTATCTGGATCTTTAATTTTGTAACAAATCGCTACATACAAAAGTCGTAGGCATTGAGTACTTAGTTTGAATAAATTTGATAAATGCTAAATAAAGAAGAGTGTTGGCGATATAAGATTTAATTCTGATGCCAGCATTTTGATAATGGTATATACATACGCTAAAAAAAGTTATAAGTTAAAAAAGTTGGTTTGCCTTTTATTTAAAAAATCTATTTTTTCCATACATATACTGTTTGATGATACTTTTCTTAAACGGCTGGAAAACGATTACATTTATTTCAGATGAAGGTCATCACTCTGCTTTTAGTATGTTATATACTATTCAGCGCTGGAAATGCAGAGGACACGGTGAGTTTTTGTATTCTGCATACTTCTAATAGTGAACCCAGCAATGCTGCAATGCATTTCAATAATTAAGACTGTATTGTATGAAGTTTGATTGTCTTATTCAACTTTGCAATTACATTATCTCTTCTGGTTTTAGAGAAGTAGCTATTACAAGCATTTCATACCCAAAGGGCAATAACTCTGTAATTTCTAGGAGTTTTTTGATACAGGGCCATTTGGTACATGTAGCATAACTTTAAAGGACCGATTACATAAAGTAAAAATTGTTTGGAAAACCCTGATAACAAAAATTTCACATCAAGGAAGAAGAAGAAAAAGTAGAACATAAAAAATAGGAGGTCTTTCGCCTGAAATGTGGACAAACCTAAATATGGTATCTTTATTTAAATCACTACTTTGTACTTTACATAAAGTAAATATTTTTTTATTATTCTGCAGGAACGCTTGATACATGGAACAGGGAGACGAATGTCCGATTTATTTGAAAGGAAAACATTTGATGTAATTTTATTTTGCTTCTTTATGACAAAGGGATGTATTAATAATTTTCGGTTCAATATAGGTTTTATTTTGTCAATTTCTAATGCTCAATAGTTTTATCTGAAGTTAAATTAATGGTGGGTTGTGATGAGTCAGTAACAAATAAAATATTAATAGCATATCAAGCAAATATAATCACCAATGTATACATGGAACCCTTTAATAGTCCAATAGTTAAAAAACAACTGTGAAATTAAGTTTACAACATACATTTTCTGTAACGATAGGGTGAGACATAAACATTTTGTTTAATGTTTTATTTGGTAGTCAATTCATATGTAAGTAATAAAAAATAGATTAGTTTATTATCCAAAAGCGAACTTTAGTATCAGCAAAACGTTTCATCATTCCGATATAATTTGATTATTGTTGTAGCGCCTCATTACAATACAATCCGTGTGTTTACCGAATTTGCTTGACATTAAATTAAATTTTGTTCAAATTCACTCATTTTAGAAATGATGAACCCTAATTTGTTTTTAAGTTGAATTGTGTAAATTTCAAATACAAAAACAAATTGTATTTCTACCAATGATATGATTTTATTACCGAACTTTTTTATAACAAATCATTTTGCAGTTTTTGCAACGTATTAAACCAACGTTATTTTCTTTCGTACACTATAGATAAAAAATAATTTATTAAATAAACCTATGGTTGTTCAGCCCGTCATCATTAATGATAATCTAACTATGTTCATAATTTCAATCAAGTTGATTTTTTTTAGGAACCAAGGGCAGTAAAAAAACTATTCAGAAAAGAATGTTTGGTTATGGCGGCGGAATTGGATAAAAAGACGTTTACGAAAACAAATGACCAATTAAAAAAATATATTGTTCAATACGAATAAACCAGCTTAAAATAAAACCAACAGCTCTTATGCAAAATTAGACATCGATGCAAAACCAACAGTTAGCCACTAAATGTTTACCGTTTTGGGGAATGACTCCATGAATTAGGGCGTTTGTTAAAGATAAAACCTACCATGAAGAGAATTGTAACAAGAAATGAATAATTAGATTAACTAATTAGATAAACATTTTTATCATTATCGCTACCGTATTTATTGTTTACATAATCCGTAGTAATATTTTTAAAAGGAAGCAAGTACGACTTGACCACCCCAACCTCCTAAATAAAGAAAATAAATACAACCTATCAATATAAATCGTAATTTAAATGTCCAAGCTTCATGTAAACAGCTCACTGAACTTGCTTAAAGCAATATGAGCTGCAATTTTCTTGATGAAATTTTTTTTTACGAAAATGTTATTTTCTACTAAAATGACAGAAATATCATGGTTTTTAAATTTCTTTTCGCCAAAATTTTGTGATAAGGGCAGTTAAGGAGCCTTAATTGGAGCAAAATTGAATTATTGTCGTCCTGTACAAAAATTTATTTGCTATATGTTCCTTAGAAGAGATATCTTTCCTCTGTAAAAAATTAATGATTTTTTCCAACCTTATTTATCATAAAAGTTTAAGTTACATGCAGACTTATCATATTAGCAGGTTGTTACAGCAAAATAAAATTCTAAAAAATACAGCTCATATTGCTTTAAGTAGTCAAGGATTAAATAACAAGAACTGACTAAACCAAATATTCATGTTAACCAAACTTTGCGAGATTTAATTCACAGTTCTTTTGTTGTTGTTTTAACTCACCAGATCGAATCGAAGGCTCAAATGTACCTTTTCCATAGTTGTTGTTGTCATTTTTATGTCCTCTTAAACCGTTCACAAATCTTCTCCAGATATAGAGTGTCAATTCAAACTAAACTTAACACAAAACCCTTGTAGGAGATTCTTTGAGGTTTATTCAAATTAAGAGTCTGGTTCCTCTGTGTTTTACAGACACAAATGTCATGGATTCCATTTTTACATTATGAACGATCTTTTAACTTTCATTTTTTTATATTAATTTCTGATTATTATCAAATTATGTTGGCAAATCTTATTAATCCTATATTATAATATTTTGAGTAATGTCATTTACACAAAGCCGGTAAGATATAATCTTTTCATAGTCATGTGTTGACTGGATACGGGATGATTCCTGGCTAGTTCATTTCTTGATCAAATTTACAAGCTGATGGCATTATCGTTAATTTGTTGACGTTTTCCCCAACTTTGGAAATGCGTTGTACGTTTATTTTTTCATCCTTGCCATTTTATGATTAATTTAATCAGATTAAATTAAAAATGAATGTCTATCAATCTTTTTAAGGTTTATTCACCGTCTGAAACGCTTTTAAATAAAAATAACTGGCTATTGTAAACACTTGGTTTTATTTAGATAATAGCTTCATTACATATCATTGTCAAACTTTCAGATATTTAGTCTTTTTTTTTTGATTTTTTTTTCATTCTCCCTTTTGTGCTTTTATCAATAATCTAATCTTAAACAACACTTTTGAAATTATTTTTAAGAAACTGAAAGTTTAACAATGATATATAATGAAGCTTTTATAGCCATTTATGAATAATTATTTAACTTCTATCACCGTTGACGATCTTTGTCTTAGTTTGTATGAAGTGTTCTGTACTTAAACACGTTACTTTAAATAACTACGAACATTCATATTTCCTTTCGTGTATTTCTCTTAAGCAAAGAACCAAATACCCAATAAAAAATTACAGATACTACAACCATCTTGTTAAATATATATTAAAATGTTCAACGTTAGTAAGATTTTTTTATACAGACACCAATGCCCGGTATAAATATGCTATGGTCCCGATTAGCAACACTTTTTTCCGATTCAAAATTAATGCAATCACGTCTTTTTCTTCCTATATTGTTGTACATACTTTTCTATTTTCAACTTTGCATTTTGGAATAAAGAAAATGATCTAAACAAATAAAAAAAATCATTTTAGCTCAAGACATTGCAGGATATAGCTGGTTAGATCATAATTGTCTAACAACAAGAAAATATATATCCTTATTGGTTCGGTTTGATGTAAAATGCATAAAGTTTATTTTAACAAACCAACAGGCATTTATGTAAGTAATTAAAGTAAAAACAGAATTTGTATCCAAAAATGTTTTGTCTTGAATTGATATAATTGTATATCTACAAAGAAACAGTATAGATAATAGTATATATTTCCAGCACCAAAAACAGCAAAGTCCTTAAGTTACAAGACTTTGTCGTCAGAGTTAGCGAATTTTTTACACTATTCTAATGACAACCAGAATGGGACGAAATATAATTCATTAAGCTTGGTGAAAAAAAGCGTATTAGAGAATTATATGAAAAATGATTTCCACTTGTTACTGTAATAGTTTACAATCTCTCTTTTGTATACTGTGGAATCATTAAATTTTTGGTGGGCAATTTTATTGGATTGCTTAAATTTTACAGGTTCGTGGGGACGTAGTTTCGTGTATTCTCTAAAACCTACAAAGGAAATATCACCTCCGCAGTACAGTTAAGGCGGTCAATAAAAATATGGGCAAATTTTTGTGATGAAAACACGTATACTTTAGTTTAACTGGCATGTCCTTTTTAAAATCATTAACAGTCACTCAAATGCAATATATTTGAAAAGTATATATATAACAGTACAATATTTTATGTTCATAGTGGTCACGTGATATGGCAGTCGCATGGTACAAGCAGATGTATTTGAGGTTTTGAGGTCATTTAATAAATTCAATATTGCAAGGGCATAATCATGTCAAAATTCACAACTGAATTATGAAATAACTTGATGTTATTTCGTAGATTTTGAAAAACGGTGCGAACTTTTTAAGATAAGAATATTTGTTAGTAGAAACCGTAATTTATAATGCATATGTTGAATAATTTTGAAGGTCACATGGTTAATTTCATTAAAAAAAAATTAATTTGTAAGATTTTACAAGGATCGTAGAAGTTTTTAAGTTACATAGCATATTTCAAATTCACATGTAAAAGTTTGTCGGGATCAGGTAAGTGTATGCCCTTGCAATTAAGTGATTTATTTAGGTACTCAGATTTTAGATATACGATAATTTATACAAAACCGAGGTGGCTTCTTTATACGATGCATACTTTTAACAAAATGAAAATAAGACTATATAGGTAGCATTCTGCTAATAATAATTTTAAACAAAATATTCATTTATACTTTTCCGTTTGTGTATGACATTTATTTTTCTTCGCTATAAAACTGCACGATAGCCTTCAATGATTTAACTTAATGCGTCATTTTGGAGCATATGACGTCATATTTTGTAGTACAGCGAGAACGACATCTCGCTTATATTTCAGTGTGTACGATATAACGGACATCAAAATTGTAAGTAATAGCATTTGTTGTTTTTAATTAAAAGATTAGTATAAGTTAATTTTACTAATAAATAGATTAATAAGTACTTTCGAGGTTTGTAATATACTGTGATGTCATAATGCACATTTCCCGTACTTTTTGTCTGAACGGAGTTTATTGACAGCCTTAACTGTGCTGCGTCGTGGAGGATGTTAATTCGTGGGTTAGAGGTACCCACAAATTCCACGAAAATTGAGCCACCACGAAATCTAATGATTCCACAGTAAATGACAGACAGCAAGGTTGATGCAACGTATATCGTTTGTTTTTTGCCTGCGCATTGCAAACATAATAAATCACAATGATTTTCTAGAATACATTTTCCGATTTATAAAAATGATCAGTTTATGTTGTTATATTTGAGATTGTACCTTCCTAAATTAGCATAGGATGGACAGGCGTTTATCGTAGGGGTCACAAAACAGTTATAATCGGTCTTCTCAGTTAGACATTTACGATATTTATGATTTTAGTTAATATGCAAAATTGTGAAATATTTCACGATTTGGGCTGATCAGTTTCCATTCTTCGCGTGTAATGTATCTTCTCAAAAGTTGTTTTGATTTGTCTTCGTCCAGAGAAAAAAACCCATATTTTTATATTTTTATTTGTGTAGCAATAATGCTGATTGACACATTTGTAACATTTCCATTTTAGATTCGACGCTCGTGTTTTTCAGTTTTTGGTGTTTAGGTTTTTGGAGCATATCAGATTTAAATCAAATAGTGGGGCACTATCTTAAATTCGCAGTGTAGCAGAAGATGCATATTGTTAGAATGACCTATAGTTTCCAAAAAAACACAGTAAGCTTAATTTGGCTGCACGAGACAACATGCACCGACTTCAATAATCTAAAAATAACTTAAAACAAATACATCATGACAATTCTCTTCAATTATGTTTTTGATTTAGAAGATTTGTTTCAATATATATACCAGATTTTCACTTCATGATATGTGGTCTAAAATAAATCCAAATCTTTATAATTGTACATTTTGTATTTTGAAAACATTACAATAACAAACCGTCAACCATTTCAAAAATCCATAAAACAAAATATAAATTCAAAGCAGAGCAACACGGACCTCCAAATAGATAGAGGTAGTATCAGGTGCCTAGGAGGAGTAAGCATCCTTTGCTGACCGGTAACACACGCCATGTGCTCTTTGTCGTAATCGGGGGGAAAACGGAAAAGTCCGTCGACAATTAGGTGGTTGATTATGGTCTAACAATAAGTATGAAAAACGTCATTCTGCATGCAACCCAGTGGAAGATTGTGTTTGCTGACAAGGTCATTGTATCGACAATAGAACTTACGAAAAGATGACTTCAATTGAGACTGTTGATAGTTCTGTTTTATCAACTTGTTTGTCAGTAGCTTGTCACGCCTTAGAAAATGTTCATACGAATAACATGCCCTTGCGTATTAAATTAACTGAGAGACAAAAACACCATATGCAGGTTATGAAGGTATATTGCTACTTAAGTAAGAAATGTTGACTATAGAAAACATTTTGTTGTTAGATTACCATCAATGTCCATTTCCAGTAAAATATCTAAATATGAAACAGGTGACGCAGAGTCTGTGGTATCGTTTATTTCAAGTTCACTGGGATATATCGAGTCGACGTAAAAATGGAAATAACAATTGTTAATACGTTTTCGATATACCTGACTGCTGAATTGAAGGCCACAGCGAGTGATTTATTTTTTTCACGTACAACTTTTTGAATAAATTCTGCTTCATAAGAATACACAAATAGATCTGCTAATAATGGGACACAATTAGTACCCATGGGAATTCCAACAGAATTGTTGGAAGACTTTATTTCCAAAAAAACTAAATAGATGTTGTCTATCAAAAACTCAACCATCTTTTTAAAGTCAACTTCAGAGTACTTATGTGAGCAATCAGAATGGTTTTTAATAAAGTAATTTTTTAGACTTCCAATGAAAGGTAAGATTTTTTAGAATTTCCATTTTTATTGAAGAAACAACTGTCGATGATATCAAAAAGCCTAGATTTTAATTTGTCATGGAGAGCGGTTGTATAAATAGTTGAAAATCGGACTTTTGATGCTATTGATTTTGGTATGATTTTCTGACCTAAAAGTTTCTAAATTCTTTAGAGTTGTTTAGTATCCACATCTGATTCCTACCATTGTGGAGTGTTTTCTATCCCCGAGCCTTGGCGTGGGATAGAATAAAAAACAACGAGTTGGATAATAATCAATTATTATTAATAATAAAACTTATTAACTCAAAAGTACGAATATCTTAGAATCAGATAAATGTTACAGATTATACAGTATAAAAAACTAATAAAAGGAAATAAATGTATACCGGTTGATAAAAACTTAAGTTAAACATATTCTAAATGTTACTGTAGGCAATTTGACATAACCAACACCTACTCAAATGTTGCAATTCCAAGAAATCGTACAAATGCTAAATTATATAAACAATCATACCGCTATGCATACATCGGTGCTTAAATTTATATTGGAAAAAAAAAACACGATTTAGTTGACCGTCAGAGGAAAGGAAACAACCTGGTGTAATTTCTATGTGTAATCTGGATTTTACTCTAACTTTCAGGTGAAAAGATTTTTGAGAAGATTATCAAAATGTGCTATTTAATATCATTAATAAAACATTTTATAAAAGGATTATTGTCATCTTTTCAGCTATCTTACAAATACATCTTTAAAGTATTGATTTTTAATCATGGGTATAGATTCACACACTTTACTGAAACTGACTCATAATGATATATCGTTTTGATAATCGTTAAAGCTTTAAAAGTGCTCTGTATAATTGAAAAAAAAAATATGAAATAAAAAATCATGTTTAAATATTTACTCTTACTAGTATTTAAAAAAAGATGAGATTTGCGTCCACGATGATAGAATTTTAGTCGTTCATTAATTAACATTTTTCAATGAGATAAGAAATCGCATAATATTTTATTGAAACAAAACACACTTGTAAACTTAGAAACGATCAATGAAAATGTTTTATTAATAAAGTAATGAACAAAAAAAACCCCTTATAAATGATTTATAAAGTCATATTTTCAGCTATCTTACAAGTACATCTTTAAATTAATGATTTACAATTGTATCAGTATAGAATCACACACCTCACTGAAGCCAGATTATATTGAACAATCGTTTTAATAATCGTTAAAGTTAAAAATGAACTCTGTCATGATTGAAAAAGATAAATTGAGAAAAGATTTCTAAATATTCATTGTAATTTTTATTTCAAAAAGATGAAGACCTGCCAATCAGTCAACTGATTGATAACTGAATGGTCTGGAAAGGTGACTGAATCATTCAGTCACCTTTAAGATACCTTTCAGTCACTTTTCAATTGACTGAATGGCAGAGATTCATGTGCCTGTACTAAGATGGAATTTAAGTAGATCAACGATTAGCATACTAGTACTGTAAAAGTGGTTATTTACAATGGTGGTTAAGTACGCGTTGTCTAAAGTCAAACAAATCTGTGGGTATTAAATACGCGTTTACGTGCTTTAGAACTCTGAATTGCTTAATATTTTACCATACACGCGGGGGGTATTTTACGCGGTTTTCAACTTACCGCGTAACTAGTATAAATTTCACATACGCAAAAATAACCACTTTTACAGTATGCAGATGAGATAAGAAGAAATCGTATAATCTTTGAAAAAATGAATACACACTTTTTAAATTCCAAACCATCAAATAAAAATATATTATGAATAAAGAATTACTTCTATTAGGAAATTAACAAAATCGTTATTTTACATTTAACGACATGATTATGCTATTCTTCAAACAATTTTCACACCACAACAAGTATTTGGAAATGCTTTATACCATGACCTAGGAGGGATGTTTACATTTTAACTTTCTATGTCATAAATAAAAGACAGAGTACATACGCAGAATAGTTGTTGATACTATTTTCATTAGCAGACAACATTACTTGGTTTATTTCATATGAACAAGATCAAAATACTTAAATTGCGAAATAAATACCACTGCAAAGTATGTGTCCAAATTTATTCATCCCCATGTAGAGTTGTAAGGTGGAGGCTGAATCATAACTGGATTATGAGTATTCGTAACCATGTCATTATCAAAAGCAGGGGCTGTTGGTGTTCTTTGTATTCGTTCATGTTCCATTCTACCTCTACTGGTATCAGGATAGGCAAAAGTAGAGGATCGATCGGTCCTACAACTTGTGTTGTCTTTATGCGTTGAACTGTACTCTTGTAGAATCCGGAAGTATTCACCATTAGCACTCTGTAACACTATTGTACCAGGGGTAAGCTCGTGAGCGAAAATGGGATTCCCCGGGAAAGGTTGAGGACCTTTACTCGTGTGTTCATCGTCATCATCGCATGCACACATTTTTGTAATTAAATACAGAACAAGAACCAGTACTATAACTCCGAATGCAATCATAAGGATTCCGTAAAAGGTTTCATTCTTTATTCTGCTGAAATAGAAATCATGTTTTTAATTCTTAAAAGAAAACATACTTTATTTTACAACTGTTTTCTGTCAAGATACAGTTGTAATTAAATAAATTAAAACCTATAAAAATGGAAAGCAAAAAACAAAATCATACTCTTTAGGAAATGTCATAATTGACCATAAAGAGTATGGTTTTTGAAAATGAGATCAGGAATTATTGAGATTTAAGATAAATTCTATGTAAGAATCGAAATTTGGTGGCCAAGCATAATCACAGATTTTCTTCATACTTGACAATTTGATAGACCTTGGTGAGTAAAAACGCCTAACACCATTTGTTTGTTGCTATGTGGTCCCGTTACCATGGTAACCGACAGTAAAGTTGTAAAAATGGCATTTAATGCTTTTTTGAGAACATATTGTGAGTAATGTGCACAACTTGGGGATTCCAGGGTAGAATATATCATTAAAAATAGTTTTCATTTTTCAAAAGCAAGAAACACATTCATGAAGAAACGCTAATCTTTAGAGGGTTTCTATAGTTACTAAACAGAAATTTTAAAATATGTGTTCTTCATTTAATTTGAGTAAAAGTGCAAATCTTGGATTTCTTGGTAAACACTATTAGAATTGTTCAATTCAGAATTTAAATATGAAAGTTGAGAACCATTGCTATGGTAACAAGTTTTGAAATAGGAAAAATTATAATATTTTTAGGCATTTTTTAATAGATATTAATCACTTAAAATGAATTTATATATAAAATCAACTGGTGAGAAAAAAATAAAGAATGTCTTTAATGTTAATGACAATTGAAAGAAATCTGATAGGTTCTCTAAATAATTGCCGTTGCTATGGACTTTTCAAAAAGTAAGAATTTCTGTGTGGGTTTTTTTTCGCAACTTAATATTCCATAGCAACAACACTTGTGTGTTGCAAAACAAAGCTTTTTGTGGTATATAATGAAAATTTAGGTACATTTTTTACAAGTTCCCACTAAAACAATTGCAAAACATTTCTAAAATCAGTAATTAAAGCATATCAAAATCATCTTAAATTTCTTAGTTTTTCCCATTTTTTGGCCTTGTTGTCATGTCAACGGATGTCAATTTTCATAATAATATATATATATTGCATGGAAATTGATATTGATGTAAAAAATTAACAGTTTCCCATTTCGGCTTATTAAAAAACGCAAAAAACCTCATTTAAAAAATCAGTTTTCTGATATAATTAAAGAATTGAAAATAGGACAAAGGTTGTTTCAATAGCATTGAATGATTTATTTTCGACGTCGTCGTGTCATTAACTGCCGTCAGTTGAGCAGACGAATTGATTAACGAGCTTTAGCGCGTTATGGTGATTTGTCTGCTTACAGTACCCGCAACGTTATTTTTTACAAAATAAACGATAGGATAGCATTAACGCACGAGAGGATAGCATTAACGCACGATAGAACAGTATACACGCACGAAAGGATAGGATTAACGCACGATAGAACAGTATACACGCACGATATGATAGGATTGAGACACGATAGGAAAGGATAAACGATGTTCATGATAAACGTATGATCGCTTTAAACGATATTCACAAACAAACTAAAAATGGCAGAATTTGAGAGAGAACACGTACAAATAAAGATTAAAGTGGAATTTCTTTTTAGTAACAATTGCAGAGTTGTTAATCATCGATGCATCATTTATAGAATGTATTAAAATGACCAGTTATTTTTTTTTTCAACTAAAATTATGAGCTTTAATGATCAATAAATGTTCTGTATTGTTTTCATTACCAAACACCCTAGCCGATCGCCGCGAATATTTCATCCCGAGATTAAATCACTCGGAAAATAGCGGGTTTAATTATATAAATCCAACTCTTGTATAAAGTAAATATAAAATCTATCATAAGTACATTTCTTTCTGTATAAGAAAATGATGCATTAAAAACGAATTATTACAGACAAGTTAAATAAATATTTACGCACATTCCGCGTACGATTTTTTAACATTGTTTTCATTACCACACACCCTAGCTGATTGCCGAGAACATTTCAGCCTGAAATCAAATATCACACGGTAAATAACGGGTTAAAAATACTACTCGGGTTTTAGATAAATATAAATTATATCATAAATAGTTTTGTTTCTGTAAAATATGATGCAACAAAATTATATTGCATAAAAGTTAATGTTTACGCAGGTATACACTCTGCGTACGATTTAATATATTCGATATACAGGTAAATATGTTACCTTGTTCCTAAGAACTTCGTTTTTCATTTTCAATGTTAACAGATATGATTTACATATACTATTGGTTAATTTTGATCTAAAAAATTAGTATCCTGACGGAATGTTGGATAGGATTTTGCAATTCTTGTTCGATAAATATTCGTATACGGCGCGCCGAACGAGTTGCAACTTAGTAATAAATTTACTTACTTATGAAAAGGCACGAAACGATTAACACGATAGGATAAACGGAAGAATTGTTGAAATTAAACGATAAACCTGATAGGATTAACGCACGATGGGATAGCATTAACGCACGATAGAACAGTATACACGCACGATAGGATAGAATTAACGCACGATAGAGCAGTATACATGCACGATACGATAGGATTGATACACGATGCGATAGGATAGGATTGTAAAAAATAACGTTGCGGGTACTGTAACTGACGGTAGTTATTGACTCGACAACGTCCAAAATAAATCATATAATGCTTATATTTACATTCCCTTACTGATGAAATCAATCATTTACTTAAATAAATCGATATATATTGTAGATCACGGAGGGAGTAAATTAGTAACAGCACGAACAGCTGTTTTACAAAACCGGTTTAAAAACTGGTTAAGACGTAGAGTGTTGGGTTGAGATCGACAAGCATGATACTATAATCCATGAAAAATAACTCTTGAAATTTTGCCTTTAACAATAAAGTAAACTTTTTTGTTGATTTATTGTAAAACATAATGTTTTGTCAACATTCAGGAAAAATTTTATTTAACCAATAGCATAGAAATCATTGTTTGAAAACTACTTGCGTAAATTACATGTACATTCATACGCAGTGATTTATTGTTGCTTTTAGAGGCATTTAAAGAGCACAGAATTTAAAGAAAAAATACAGTAGAATGCAAACATATATCTTTGATAGTTTACATTAGTGGGCAAAACCTCCTAATATGGCTTCATAGCAGGTAAGTTGTGTTATTTTTCCATCTTTAGCCTCGATTACTAAGGCAACGGTTACCCCCAGCAACGAACTTTTAGTGGGTTTTTTACGTTTTAGACCTAGGTGTGTCCATGTATAAAATATAGGGAAAATTGGTGACTATGCGAGACCAGACTTTTTTTATAAATCTAGATTGAATACTTTTATATTGCAAAAGACCCGTTTTACATACTTTCTTGTACAAAAATATGAATTGCTATTGATGACGTTTTTTTTAAAGATGTTTAATAGTCAACAGTACAATGATTCCTTAAGGGAAAATTTATCGACGAAAAAAATGTCAAAGACATGTGGTGATAACGAACAAGGTTATACTTTCATGTTAAATACTGAAATCTGATTGGTGAAGACGCAGTTCATAATATTTTCTATTACCCTCAGCGTTAGAAACGCACTTAGCAACGGGTAACATTAAAAATTGTTACATGCGCGAAAATTATGCGCGTACGGTTCGCTGTAGAATTCACGTTATTCCTATATAAAAGCAGTAAAATTTTCTTAAAATTTTTAAAAAATACATTCAGTATAACAAAATAAATAGTGGCTGTTTGGGAGGATAACAGTTGAAATTGACACCCCTCGAAAACCATTGTCAACCTCCGCTTCGCGTCGGTTGACAACGCGGCTATGTTAAGGCTGCCCGATTAATTTCACAGCAATATATAGAAAGTCACTTGTCTGTACTTCATAAGATATGACGTCATAGTTAACTTTGACGTCACGATCTGCATTCCTTTCGATCGTTCTTAGGGAGTGTATCGTAACGTAATAAGTGATATTCATTGTGCATAATGAAACCGCTTCATTCCTTTACATAGACACTGTTGTAAATACTAGTGATACTAAATTCAATATCACCGATATGGAGTATAAAAAAATCAAACAGTTTTAAAGCTTCGTAATAGGTAAATAACTATTCATAAACTAATGGTTTTGAGACTCCCCCTGCTACGTGTAATCTAATGAATGGTGATATGTATGTGCATATAAAAAACGGCTTGGTACAAGTGAAAGATAAAAACAATCTTAGTATATTTTACGTAAAATCGGGAGAGAAAATAAGTACCACTGTGAACCTTGCTGGGGGAAACCTACCGATTGACCCGATTTTGTGTAAATCGAGCCTAAAAGGTAAAATGTGCCCAATTTCGATGGCGGTGCGAAATGTTTTGACAATATTTCAAATAAACGAAATATTTATATGAACCCCCAGTAAGAACTGCAAAATACATAACTTATCGAAGGATTTTTCAAAAAAATATTTTTGATTTAATGTCATTATTCACTTGTGCCGATGCGATTTTTATAGATTATTTACCGTGTTAGAATACACCCGTCACATGCTTAAGAAAAATATATGACGTCACAAAAATACATCAAATATAGTGTTGGATGCCACTGTTAACTTGTGTAATAAAAGTTTAAAGAAACTCACTCGGTTAAAGCATTTTTCGATAATTAAAATAGTATCATTTTTCGATATATATTTAGCTTCGGACAGCCTTAACATAGCCGCGAATGGTTTTCGAGGGGTGTCAATTTCAACTGTTACCCTCCCAAACAGGCACTATTTATATAGTGTTCAAAATCAAAATCATAAGTCAAAAGGAAAAAACACGGATCTTTAAAGACAAAAGATGTAGGATCAGGTGCAATATGTAAATAAATACTTACTGGTAGAAAAAGTTGTCACCTTCCTTGCTTATATACACCATCTCACTAAAATTTACCTAAAGGTAACGAAAAAGAATTACACTTAATAATGGGTGAGGCGGGTCATTGTGTAAACGTACACTGTATGCATGCATATGGCCAATATAATCAATACACGAAGGTTGACACGCGCCAGCTGTGCCTTGGATGCAAGCAAATTGTTAACAATTGATTGGTAAATATCTGATTTACGTGAACAAAACTCCTTTTTTAATCAATGTATAACAATTTATGAAACCACAATTCTAATGGCAGTTTAGTTTTATGTACAGTTTTAAATGCACCTAGAAACAAACGACCCAATGAAAAGAAGCATTCGTCGCAAAATTAGTCCCCCTCCCCCTTCAATTCAGTGAGTTGAAAAATGACCAATTCAGTCACATTTCTAGACCTTTCAATTTACAATAAACATATAGTTGATTAAATGTCATAGGCTTATTATGTACCCATCGAAGTTCACAAATTTAACGCTTAGTATTTACATGTATAATGATTACAACAAAATAATTTAATACTCTTGACAAACTTTGCCGCTTACCTGTTCACAATCTCACAGTATCAAGTTGTCATCCATCGCTAATTCACGTCTACTTGAAGAGATTAAAATGTCCCCCTGGCAATTTCACATTTAAAGCTTTTAAATTTCATTGATAAAAGATTATAATGCAGAATTCAGTTAATCTTTTTACATCGTTTTATTTTCAAAAACGTCGTTTTGATTAGTATCACATCTGCTATGAATAAAAAGAAAACTATACAGGATCGCAGCTGTTTTGGATAGATCAATTGACAAAAAAATACGTTTCAATTTAAGCTGATATAAGAGGCTTACTAGTCTACATAGACGAACACATATATCGATTAAATAAACTGCTCACAATCGTTATCTTCCCTGAAGTACTACAATAATATAACACGCAATTATTAGCCATTTTGATTTTAGCTTGATAGCAAAAAACCAAACTGAATTATCACTTAATTTTCAATGTACGAGTGCCTTGAATTGGTAATATCCTGTTCTATTCTATATCAAAACAACCTTATATTTGATAGTTAGAACACCTTTTAAAAATCACGCAGAATACATTACGTTTGGATATGTAATTATTGGCGATAAATGTCAATCTTTCACTCATTAAATTGGACTTAATTCACTTTTTAAAATCTATATTGAAACAGGGGGACACTTTTTCAACCCGAATTTCCAATAACGTACACCCGTCAAAACCGAATGGACCGACAACTATCAACCTTGTTGACAATAACATGTTTTCGCCTAACGATAAAGGTTTTAAATGTCTGTTATCTAACTGTTATTTTGAAATTTTACCTCTGCCTGCTTATGTAAAGCTATGTGCGTGTGCATAGAATTGATTAACCATTTTGATTGTCAGAACAAGCAGATTTCAACTTCTACAAAGAGATATTCGATCTGTGCTTTTAGCTGCTGAAAGAATAACCAATTATCTGAGTACGCATTTGTCGCTGCATTAAGAAATTTGGACTCACCCCGTTTTTTAAGAATTGCTTTCCTTCCAACGAATGTCCGATAACAACCAAATAGCAGATAACGCATAAAAAGAGCACATTTTGTTAATACACCTTTACTCTAAATTGAAATTATTGTAAAACAAAATAAAAATCGTAATGACAAATCATCTGCAAATACTGATGATTCAAAAATCAAAGACAAGTCATGTTGACAATGTAAAGACAGATTTATTTGACTTTGCAGTTTAGTTAAAACGTCGAATTTAGGATCTAGTGATTTGGTCAATGAATTCATACTTTGTCAATGGAACTAAAATAAAATAACAGTTTATAAAGTGCAAGCTATAATCGTTTTCCTAATAATAAACCTTTTGGATTTCAAAATTATAAATAAAAAAGTGTTCATAAAATTTGTAATAAGGACCCACAGATTAAGAATATTAAGAAAAGGAGGATATATGTTCTGCCCCAATAAAAGTCGGACTCACAAGTGTCGGTGAAATCAGTTTATTTGGGAGACAGATAACCGTCTCAGACGACGGTAAAAAGCTGTAACAAAAAAAATGTAACAATCAATGACTGGTACAGGTTTCCATACAAAAAATATTAGGACAGAGTTTGCAATTAGATTATGAAACCTTACACATATGATTTAAACAGTTGAATTCAGTCTATTCATATGATAAACAGCAAGTTAAAGTAAATTAATCAACTGCAACTCGAAATTAAATGACCAGAAATATGATGGACAAAATGGCGCCCCATACACCGAGCACATGGTAAACATAAAATACAAGATTTCAAGAATATGCATCGCTTAGCATTACTGACATGAAACATACAGATAATTCACATAAAAATATGTTGAAATAACCTAGTTTACAAATGTCAAAAGACTTACACTGTGGATTACAAGCCTCGATACAGAGAATCAGAGTTGTGCATACATCGAGTATGGCGCGGTTTTCCAACATAAAAAATTAAGTCGTACGACAAATCTTTCGTAACAAAAAATAAAATGTACACGAAACATGACACTCCCCGTCTGATATATAAAATTATATCACACAAGATTTGAATACAATTTAGTACAGAAAACATTCAGTTCTCCAATAATAAAATGAGTTCCGTCACTGGTCTGACGTAAGAGGTGGTCTTGCCGTCCTTGCTGACACGTACTTCAACCTTGCGAACCAAGTTGTCCTTGCCAGGAAACGTTGCAGTAATGCGTCCAAGCGGCCAGTTGTTGCGATGGGTTTCGACATCCTTTAACAACACTATGTCACCAACACTAATGTTACGTTGACCATGATGCCACTTCTTACGCGCTTGCAAGGTATGCAGGTATTCCTTCTTCCATTTGTCCCAGAACATCTTGGCGAGGTGCTGTACTCTCTTCCACTGTACCTTGAAGAGGTCCTTAGCAGTTGTGTCGCATACAGCTTCGGTCGGTACATCCGTCTTCTGAGTAAGCAAAATGCTTGGGGTAAGGACAAAAGGCGAGTCTGGATCTGACGAAACGGCGGTAAGTGGGCGAGAATTTATGATCGCACTTGCCTCGGCCAGAAAGGTGGTAAGTACCTCGTGCGTAAGACCCTGTGCTGAATGATCCTTCAACATGTTGTCCAATATGCGCCGTGTCAACCCTATCATGCGCTCCCAAGCTCCACCCATATGGGATGCATGGGGCGGGTTGAAAATCCAGGTTGTTCCCCGAGAGTGCAGGAAATCCTTGACCTGACGATCTTCCACGTTGATTGCGTCGATCTGTAGAGGGTCGGTAGCGCCAACAAAGTTGGTTCCTCTGTCGGAACGGTACTCCTTTGCCTGTCCTCGTATGGCTGTAAAGCGCTTCAGGGCGTTGATGAAGGATGATGCGGACATCTCCTCTACTACCTCGACATGGACTGCGCGTGTCACCAGACATGTGAACAGTGCTGCCCATCGTTTGCCGTTGGCTGGAACTCCCCGAGTGCGACGAGTCACGACGTCCCAGGGCCCAAAGATATCTACTCCCACCGAAGTGAACGGTGGCTCTCCTGGCAGTATGCGGTCTGTAGGCAAGTCAGACATCTTCTGGGTTGCGAAGCTCCCACGTTGTCGCCGACAAGTAACACACTTGTGAATGAGGGACGAAACAAGGCGCTTGCAGCCGGTGACCCAGAACCCACAGGACCTGACCTTTCCCTCCGTAAAGTGGCGCCCTTGGTGTTGCACCAGTTGATGGTACTTGCGTACAAGTAAGGTCGCAATGTGATGCTTCCCCGGTATCAGTATAGGGTTCTTGCAGACAGTCGCATCGTTGAGATGTCTTAAGCGTCCACCAACTCTAACAATACCATCGTCGTCGAGGAACGGACTCAATGCAAGAATGCTGCTATTCTTCGGCAATGGTTGTTTGGACCTCAGACAGTAAATCTCCTCACAATAGACTTCTCTTTGCACTGTCTTGATAATGTAGTTTTCTGCTCTTTGAGAGTAGTCTATGGACTTCGGTAAAATCTGTGATTTACCTCCCTTTCTGCTTATGATGAATCGCTGGAGCAGGGCGATACCCTCGACCAATCTGTCCCAGCTGGAAAATCTCTCATATCTCTGAGTTCCAAGCATAGGTTCACACTCAGTCTTCAAACATACAGGTCTGACTTCTCTGTCTGACAGAGGTTCCTGTAGGGGAAACCCTTCTGCCTTGGTTTCGTCGTCAATGCGCTGCAGGTGAGTAGTTCCTCTAAGCCAAGCACACTCTCCAATGTCCTTAGGAACTACGCCTCTAGTGCCCTCGTCAGCAGGGTTGAGGTGTGTCGGCACAAAGTTCCACTGCGACGGCTCACTAAGGCTTCTGATTTTCTCGACCCTGTTGGAGACGTAAATAAAAAATCGTCTCTTATCATTGTGGATATACCCCAATACCACACGACTGTCGGAAAAATACTTCACCGAGTCGAACATTATGTCCATGTGATCCATGACTATCTGCGATATCTCAATGGCTAGAACAGCTGCACAAAGCTCTAAACGGGGTATGGTATGGCCTGATACTGGTGCCACTTTAGACTTCCCTAGTAGAAATCCAGTCATCGCAGAGCCATCTTCGTAGTACACCTTCATGTAAGAAACGGCAGCTATGGCTTTCTCTGACGCGTCCGCATATGTCCACAGTTCCTTTCTTACTGCCTTGCTAAGATGTACCACGGTTGTTCTGGGTATGTGGATCTTCTCCAACTCCTTCAGAGATGAACTCCACTCTTCCCAGCTTGCCAGAATATGGTCCGGCAGCGGCTCATCCCAGTCTGAGGTACAGGTCACTACGTCTCTAAGAATGAGTTTCCCGCTGATGATAACAGGTGAGAGAAAGCCTAATGGATCGAAGAGGCTGTTCACTGTCGACAGTACACCTCTGCGTGTTGTGGGCTTGTCATCAGTAGAGATGCGGAACTCGAACATATCACTCGACAAGTTCCATCGCATACCAAGACTCCGTTGCACGAGCTGGTCCTCATCAAGGTTCAGGTCGTAGATGTCCTGTGCTAAGTCTCGTGGCTCAAACGCCTTCATGACATCCGCGCTGTTTGATGCGAACTTGTGGAGCCTTAGGTTCCCGTATTGCTTCAATGCGTCCTGGGTTCTGCACATCAGGTCTACTGCTTCTTGGCTTGTTGAGCATGATGTCAGACCATCATCAACGTAGAAGTTCCTCTTGATGAACTCCTTGACATCAGGTCCATGGCTTTCCTCAGATAGTTCTGAGATCTTCCTGAGGCCCAGTGTCGCTATGGCCGGAGAAGGACTATTACCAAAAACGTGGACCTTCATTCGGAATTCTGTTAGTTCCGTTCCGATCTCGTTGTCCTTGTACCAAAGGAAGCTGAGAAAGTCTCTGTGCTCTTCTCTGACGGTGAAGCAGTGAAACATGTGCTGCACGTCTGCTACGACAGCAATCATCTCCTTCCTGAAACGAAGCAACACTCCAAGCAAGCTGTTGGTGAGGTTCGGGCCAGACAGCAGTTGGTCGTTCAAAGAGGTTCCCTTGAACTTCGCAGAGGAATCAAATACGCCCCGGATCTGGTGAGGTTTCTGAGGGTGGTAGACCCCGAAGAGAGGAAGAAACCACTGCTCCTGCGTTGACTTGGAAGTGGGTGCTTTCTCAGCATGATCGTTGTCGAACAGCTTTGTCATAAAGGTCGCAAAGTGTTCCTTCTTTACTGGATCTCTCTTGAGACTTGCGTCCAAGGCTCGTGCACGTCTCAATGCAACCTCATAGTTGTTTGGTAGTCGTAATCTTGGTTGGCGGAAGGGTAGGGGAGCTACCCACTTTCCATCCTCACCTATCAATAGTTCTTTGTTCATGATGTCCATAAACATCCTATCTTCCACTGATGATCCCACTTTGTTATCATCTGGTGTGCGTCTGAATAAGTGTTCATCAGATGAAGTGTCAGATACCCGTAATCTGTTTGTCACATCTCTGGTTGGAAGCTTCTCTCTCACGGATAAGTACTGGGCACATGGTTCAAGAATAGTTCCACGTCCGCTGTCCGTGATGAAGGTCTTGTACACATTCGCAGCTCTTGGTCTGTGTTGTCCAGACAAGCATGTGTCGCCGATGATCGTCCAACCAAGGGGTGACCTCTGTGCAAATGGTTCGTGGTCACGTCCTATGCGCTGCTCAAGAACATGGTGGACTTGAGGAAGGTCTCTTCCTATCAGCAACAGAATTTTTCTTGAAGCGTCAATGGGTAGGATGTCGCCGGCTATATCCCGCATGTGCTCGTGCTGAAGAGCAACGTCAGGTGTAGGGATCTCTTGGTAGTTGTTCGGTATTTCATCACACTCTAACGTGCACGGCAAGGGTAGTCTGGTCTCACCCCTGGCTGATTCAATATAGAGTCCTGAGGCAGTTCTCCCGAAGGTTGTCACTTGTCCAGAACATGACGTCATCAGGTAAGGTATTGTCTCTGTATTGATGTTCAGCAAGTCAAACAATTCCTTCTTAGCCAAGGTCTTGTTACTCTGGTCGTCAAGCATAGCATACAGAGAGACAGCTCTTCCATCATAGGTGACAGTCGCGGGAACAATTCTTGCACAAGATTTTCCCTTAAATTCCTTCCCTACTTCTGTGCAGTTGCTGTTTATGGTTGTGACGTGCTGTTCTTTTGTTACTTGCTGACGCCTAGGAGCCTCCTCCCCGCCATGAACTGATGAGGCCCTTCCAGTGGTAGGAGCTGGTGACGAATCAACATGGAGAGACGTAGTGTGGAACTCACTTCCGCATTCCTTGCACATGATGGCCTCTTTACAGTCTTGTTTCCTATGACTTGCGGAACAACACCGAAAACAGAGTCTGTGTTCACGGAGCAACTTCATACGTTCTTCAATAGGCTTGGCCTTAAACACTCGACAGTTATTGACACTGTGTTTAACACCCGGACCGGTGTGAATTATACACACATCAAGCTTCGGCTCGCTCAGATTTCCGGATCCTGTTGGTTGATACACTGTGGTTTTCTTCGTGTTCACTCTTCCCCTTGGAACGTTCATAGGCTGCTTTTCGTTGTGGTTAGCGTCAGTGTGATACGCAAAACTAGGGTCGTTTTTCACTCTGCTCATCTCCTTCATGAAGTCAACAAACACACCAAAGGGTGGAAACACAGTCTGATGTTCAAGCTTGTACTTCATGGCTCTGTTGGTCCATTTCTCCTGCAGGCCATACGGAAGTTTTGAAATGATGGGTCTAATCCCTGAGGATGAGTCTAGATAGGCCAACATTGCACTGTACTTCGGATCCTCCTTCAAAAACTTCATCTCCATAAGAATGTCTGACAGATCGTAAAGTTTTTGATGATCTCTGTTGCCAAGCTTTGGGAAACTCAACAGTTTGGCTCTTACGGATGCTTCCACATGTTCTGGTGCACCATAGCGCTCATCCAACCTTTCCCAAAGTCTTCTTAGTCCTCTTGAGATGTCGAAGATGTTGGATGTCCTCATGCTTGTTGCGTGCTTCTTAGATTCCGGACCTAAGTACTTGATAAGAAGGTCCATCTGCTCGGAGTCCAAGACTTGAAGCTCATTCACTACACACATAAAGCTGTGTTTCCAGGCACTGTATGATTCTGGTCTATCGTCAAAGTGAGTAAGTCTGGAGAATAGCAAGTCCTTCCTCAGGAGGAATCGGGTAACATCAGTTACTTGTGGTCCCTGATCAGTCACAAGTGGTGATAAGGGGTGTGAGGCAGCCACATACGGTTGTGCGACAGGCACGTGAGGGTGTGCGGTAGGCACGTGAGGGTGTGCGGCAGGCACATGAGGCTGCGCGGCAGGCATGGATGGCTGTGCGGCAGGCACGTGAGGTTGTGCGGCAGGCACGTGAGGTTGTGCGGCAGGCACGTGAGGTTGTGCGGCAGGCACGTAAGGTTGTGCGGCAGGCACGTGAGGTTGTGCGGCAGGCATGTGAGGTTGTGCAGCAGGCACGTAAGGCTGTGCGGCAGGCACATGAGGCTGTGCGGCAGGCACGTGAGGTTGTGCGGCAGGCACGTAAGGTTGTGCGGCAGGCACATAAGGCTGTGCGGCAGGCACGTTGGGCTGTGGGGCAGGCACATAAGGCTGTGCAGTAGGCACGTACGGCTGTGCGGCACGCACATAAGGCTGTGCAGTAGGCACGTACGGTTGTGCGACAGGCACGGACGGCTGTGTGTCAGGAACCAAAGGCTGTGCTGCAGGTACATAGGGTTGTGCATCCGGGTCAAGTTGAGTCGGATCGGAAGTACCGGTCAGTAGTCCTGGCGATGCAGAAGGTTGACGTGGAGTGGATTGATCCTGTCCTGGTTTAAAGTTGCTGACTTCGCCTAAGGAACTCGTTCGTCTCTTCATAGGTGACATCTGTATCATGGTCGATTCAAAGGCTTGACAATCAGCTTCAGCTTCTGCAGCCTCTCTCTCGAGATGTAGCATTTCCATTGCAGCATCGAGTTCCACTCGTTGTTTCCTGAGCTCCAATTCTCTGGCGGTGTATGCCATCCTAGCCTTTGCTCGGCTTACATCAGCCCTCTTCTTCGCTAAGATGTCGGCAAAGGAGTCCTCATCCTGATAGTACTCTTCCTGATACTCCTCTTCATCTTGTGTGACGTACTGCCTCTTGCCATCAGTCGTCTGTGATTCCCGGGCATCCTCTGTAGGGTCAGGAGTGACCTGGGTGCCCTCTGTTGAGTCGGGAGTGATCTGCTCTGCTGAGGTAGACATCCTAGTCTTTTTACTGTTCTGCCCCAATAAAAGTCGGACTCACAAGTGTCGGTGAAATCAGTTTATTTGGGAGACAGATAACCGTCTCAGACGACGGTAAAAAGCTGTAACAAAAAAAATGTAACAATCAATGACTGGTACAGGTTTCCATACAAAAAATATTAGGACAGAGTTTGCAATTAGATTATGAAACCTTACACATATGATTTAAACAGTTGAATTCAGTCTATTCATATGATAAACAGCAAGTTAAAGTAAATTAATCAACTGCAACTCGAAATTAAATGACCAGAAATATGATGGACAAAATGGCGCCCCATACACCGAGCACATGGTAAACATAAAATACAAGATTTCAAGAATATGCATCGCTTAGCATTACTGACATGAAACATACAGATAATTCACATAAAAATATGTTGAAATAACCTAGTTTACAAATGTCAAAAGACTTACACTGTGGATTACAAGCCTCGATACAGAGAATCAGAGTTGTGCATACATCGAGTATGGCGCGGTTTTCCAACATAAAAAATTAAGTCGTACGACAAATCTTTCGTAACAAAAAATAAAATGTACACGAAACATGACAATATAAATTTTGCAATTTGTTGAGGTCCCAGGGACTGTGTCTTTAAAAAACAGTGTTCATACATACATTTTGAAGCATTAGTTCGTCATCAAACCTCATATACACCAACATTTCAGATAGTAACGATAAGACGTAGAATAACGTTACATCGAAGGTAACGTATATGTATGACGTTAGATACGTTACATACGACGCTGCGCAATTTACATCGCTTTCGTGAAACGCCCAAGTACTACCCACGTCGCACATATGAACTACGTACGATTTACGACGCTTTCGTGAAACAGACTCCAGCCTCGGAACGTACGCCAATATCTAGTCCGTGATAAGTGAGTTTTTCTCACTAAAAGCGTAACTTACGACAAAACGTTAAATAAGCCTCGGGACGGATGCCATTAGTTAGTTAGGGCTAAGTCGATTTTCATTAAGGGGCGTACGCTTGACCGTAAATAGTAGCATCAGACTAAGTTAAGGTCGAACTTACGTCCTTGACAACGAGCCTTCACGTATGTTCCATGTGCATCCAAATGATAAACATATACATAGATAGAGATATAAATAGATATCATTTTTTTTTTACAAATAATACATTTTCAAACAATAGTGAGCTACAATATATTGAGGAAGGAGTCTTTCCGGTTTCGACTTTTCAAAAGTAAATGTGATTAATTGTTAATTAAATCAAGATGAAAGGAAATTAAAATAGTATATTTGTCTTTCTTTTTTACTTTCAAACAACTTGGCATAAAAAAAGTAATCAATGTTTAGAATATAAGAAGGACTATATTTTTATTGGAATATTGGCGTAGGAAAATATCAT
The DNA here is from genome assembly GCA_015776775.1 of Magallana hongkongensis. Taxonomy (NCBI): domain Eukaryota; kingdom Metazoa; phylum Mollusca; class Bivalvia; order Ostreida; family Ostreidae; genus Magallana; species Magallana hongkongensis. Next base: position 317,791 of record VIAA01000046.1, on the reverse strand, counting down.
GTGTTTCGCAAAATGTTCAAAATTGCTGTAGATAATTGAGTTTTAGCATTTTAAAAAACAATAACATTAATGTTTGGATTTTTTTCTTTACTAATGTAATTATATGATACTTGGGTTATCAGTGTTTCTCTTTTATTGAATGGTCAATATAGAAGCTCTCTGTCAATTCATATATTTATATAAAGTCATCATAATATGTAAAAATTAGAAATATTTCAATATTGGAGGCATAGAAAAAAATAATCAAAATTTCTTCAAATTTTAAGAAAATTAGAGGAATTGTGGGCTAAGCAATATCAATTTTAGTATAAATATTTATTCCAATTTAGTAGTATAAGCTGATAGACAAGCTGATATGCTATCATTTGATTGAAGAATAGAATCTTTAAATCCTAAACAAATGTCTACATTTCTGCAAAGAGCTACATTTACTTTTATCATCCGTCAAGTTTAGGAAAATGGTAGTGACCTTGATCTGACTGTTATGCGAAAACAAACATGTCAAATTTGATTAAACTGATAGTATCATTCGGTAATATGATATGTTTGAAATGTTTGAATGTTTGTTTCAAAATTTTATGAAGTTCTAATTTTAAGAAATATGTTTGATAACGAGAGGACTCCTTCCTTATCCATTTATTTTAAATTACAAAAAAAGTTACAAGTATCCTTGAACAAGCGTTAATCTCCGGTTTAACTTATGTCGAGCGCTACGTTACACCTTTTTAGTACAAACATTTGACTATAATCCAGATTACGCCGGGCGCATATTTACAACAGACGTACACCTCAACGTGAAACGGACTCTTGGTTTCAGTTTGCTTCGTTTTTTTTTTCTTTTGAAAGTTATCATGAACAGGGTTTTTAATCTTATTTAACGATTCTACAAGAGCCTGGGGTGTAATTTTAACACAGTTTAGATCTATGTTGTCTGTGTATGTGCACCCAAGTGTCCTGAATCTATTTGTTAGGATAAGATAAGAGTAGATATTTCGTTAAAGTCACACACTTCTCTCTTGATACGGGGACACCTAAACAATCAAGGCCAATAAAACAAATGACACGTGCAGTATAAATTTTTGATTTTAAATGTCAGGTAAAATCGTATCTATTTTTATTTTAAAATTCTTCACCGCCTTGGTATAATCAGTTGCCTATTAAAATATAACCTTATAAATAATGCAATGTCAAAAAAGATAACTTCAGAACTTTAAAAGAAAATATACTTTTAGTTTTTAAAAGAATATTTCCAAAAAATCATAAAAATTAAGTATTCATTTCTGAAATAGAAAATGTGGTATGCCTAGAGTATTAATGCCCTAAGTTCTTTGAGCAAAGCGAGATAACTCTTTCTAAATCACTTTTTCAACTTTAAAAAGTTGCAATATTCACCCCCTTAAAACTCGTATAAGAAGTCAAAAAATGGCCCTACGGACCATAATTTTTAAATTGTACTCTTTACTCAAAACTAAAAACCGTAAAGATTTTTAAAATCGGATGAAAAATAAAAAAGATACAGCTAAAGGGTTGTGTTCAGCTTTAACCCCTCTAGATCCTTTATCTTTCAAAATGTTTATCCCAAAACATTTTCCAGTCTGCAAGTTAGGTCCGTCAATATAATAATCAAATCTGAAAATATTTACTTGTTTGAGAAAACGTTGCACGCGTGAATTCAGTTTAACATTAAAACACCCATAGACGATTTTTTATCAACTTATAAAACAGGAAATTCTCAATGGTTTTAAACGAAACTTTAAATATATAATAATTATATGACAGTTTTAACATTTTCCATTCCCCATTTCAAAAATTGGGTGGTTATTTAAATTTTTAAATTTTCATCCCCCCTTTTTTCATTGTTTAAAGTCTAATATCTCAAAACAGCAAGAGACTGAAAAAAGTTGTCGCTTGCGATTTTGTATATCATACTATGAAGTATCTAATCCAAAATTTCTTAGTTTATAATCAAAAAATAAAATAGATACACATGTCCTTTTAATATTCTGGGGTTTTTTTTTGCATGTGTAAACCGGAAGTATATAGACCGGACGTCCAAAAAAGGGACATATTATTAAATCTATTTAACAACTATAATTGTAAAATCCATTTAACAGGTGGCGATTTTGAGACCAACACCATCCACATCATGGACACAGAATTAACGACGTATAGAGTACATCAGTGTTCTAAGTGTCCGGGGGACACAGAGTACTTTTGTGTATCGTGTCCATGTGATCTCTGTCCCCGATGTAGAGAGAACCATATTAAAGATCTCAAAACAATAGACCATGATGTTGTGACACACTGTGATAAATTTCACTACATCCAAAAAGAAGAGTATTGTGTCAGACATTTCAATATGCACTTTGAACCCTGTGAACTCTCCTCCTGTTTCTATTGTCCAAAAGATAAAGACCATATTACTGTAGATGATATATCAGCCTATAAAACAAAGCGAAAACACAAAAGAACCATTCACACTATTAGAAGTGAAGCTCTTTTTTACAGACCTCTTCTCATGCAACGAGCCAATTCTGATTTGAAAACCTGTCTCAAAGGATATTCCCACCTTAAATTAGAGATGTTAACAAAGGCTCAGAAAATGAAGGCTATCATCGTCAAAGTAAAAACAGATTTTATGTTCAATGTGTTTTTTGACTTTAATTTCAGACACAGGTGTTTAAACCAAAAGATAAAAATAAGCAGACATATCGTCAGCCTGCAGATATATGTTGACAGATATGAACAATCAGCAATCAGTGCGCTACAATTCCTCTCTTCCATAACGACAGTCCTCCCCCATATACATCTTACACTCCACGCTAGCCAGTTTTCCATGACTGAGTCACTTAACAAAGCGGATGTGATGGAGTCACTGAGTGCCATCCAAATCACAGAGAGAGGAAACCGACGCGAAGGAAACGAGTGTATGCTGAAATTGATGTCTGATCCTGAGTTCAACCAATCTTTCACAGTGTCAGGTGTTAATCGCTGTCTTCATATTTCCTTTTTGACAGCAGACCGAATCTGGGTAAGTGATAAAAACAATCTCATACAACAGGGGTTCCTCTACATCGTGTGGTTGATTCATTTAGTGATTTATATTATGGTAATGGATTACACACAATGAACAATTAGAGTGAATTGATTTATATAACATCAACAAACTGTCAAAGGAAATGAAAACAACCACCACATTTATAGAGACAACAGACTTTACATGGAGACCACGGTGTGTGTACTGGTCCCCGTCCACTGGGGATCTTCTGGTCGCGATATGTAAAGAAAAACCAATGACAGGCAAGGTAATCCGGTGTTATATAGTGCCTTTTCCCCCTAGCCATCTTTCCCCCCGGAAAAATGGCTATATAGCAGTTCTTCCCCCAGGAAAAATGGCTATATAGCAGTTTTTCCCCCACGGAAAGCTGACTATATAGTGGGCTTTCTCCCTTTTTATAGCCAGATTACCTCCACGGAAAACCTACTATATAGTGGATTTTCCCCCATTTTTACTTTCCGGCCATGTTCATTGCGGACCATTCGTGACAATAATTTGCAATAACTGATATGATATTAATTTCTCACAAAAAAGGATAATTATGGTATTTATTAATACATACAATAAAATACATGTTTTTTCAACCCCAAATATGAACTAATGCATGCGCCTTCATAACATGCATGTGTCATCATCGTTTATTTCACCTGTTCTCACCCCTTTTTGGAACACCTTTTACACGGATTTCGGAATACCTCGAATCTTTTTCATCTAATCGATGCTTATCTACAGTTTTGACTTCGACGTTATGAACACGTGAGAACACATTTAAGTGAAAATACGCCGGTTTGGAAATTTAATTTTCCAATGTATTACCATCAATGTATAAGCTTCTCCCAGGGAACTAACTGACCAATCTTGACTTAATTTTGTAGAGGAAGGGAATAAAAAGTGGAAATGTAATACTCCCTTCGGCTAAAAGGCTATCAATTTTAAATTAATACCGTCAGAATTGACGATCTTAAAAGAATTATATATTTCTTCTTCTAAATATCAAACGGGAGATAGGATGGAATGATATGATGAGAAACTGAAATGTTTTAGTTTTACTTTGATTGATGGGGTTCTAAATCATGGTTAAGGGGTATTTTAATTATGTATTGAAAGCATTTGTAAAGTTAGTGTTTACCATTTCGTTATAAAGTTACGCATATTCATATTTTTAAGCACATTTCAACGAAACGCGAGATACATGTATTATGATGTAAACATTTTAAAAAACAATGAAATGTCTTCACAACCAGAACAATGTCGGTATCTTTGCTGGTTACTTTGGAAAATGTGAAATGGAGCATGAATTAACTTTGTTTATATTGTCACTCACTATTTGCTAATTTTTCCACTTTTAAGTTTGCAACGTGATTTATAAATATACAATTTTGAAATCGATGCTATATAAATCAAGATATACGATTCAATTACCTAAAAAATTTATACTATTTGTGTCATATTTTTGCAATAAATATTTACTTGTGTACCATATTATTTCTTCGAACAATTGTAATTACAAGGGTAAATAAAAAAACAAACAAACAAACCAAAAACAAAACCCAACACATATATTGTGATGAGCTGACTTTTTTTTTAAATATAAGCTTGTTCTTCTAATCAACTAACAAGTAAAAAAGTCGTATATATGCGCTTAGGTTGGTTATTTATTTTTGATTTTCGGTTTCTCCTTTTATGAATAAAAGTTCATTGATTTATTTATCTAATTATTTATTATATCATTAGTCATCTTATGAATTGATTAAATGTTTTGAAGAATAATGAATTTTACCCGCGTACCTTTTTAAAAAATTTTGTTCGTAAATTAAAAAAAAAGCAGAAGAATTAAACGTAATTTTCAATCACTTTGATAAAGAAATATATGAGTGATTGTGTATTTTTAAATGATGTTTTTACTTTTAAATGACCGTAAAATATGTTCATGTTGTCATCTATAGTTTTTGAGATATGGGGCCCTAAAAAATACATATTCTTTATAATTGGATTTCAAACATCGGGCTCGAAAACAACAAAGGCTCCTACCCTGCAAGGCGGCTTAAATTTTCGGTGTCATCTACTAGTGGTATACCACTATCACTGTGAAAATATGGTTAATTGGTCATCTCTAGAATTTGAGATTCGGGTCCACACTTATAGAACACTATTCAATCATTATAATGGGGTTTTAAACATCGGGCCCTGAAACATCAAGGGCCCCTACCCCGAGGGCTGAAATTTTCAGAGTCATCTTCAAGTGGTAAACCACTGCCACTATAAAAATATGGTGATATGGTCATCTCTAGTTTATGAGACATTGGACCCTAAAGAATATGCACTATAAATATTATAATAGGATTTTAGAAATCGGGCTCTGAAACATCGTAAACAAAATTTCTCTAAAACAGAGGTTTAGCCTGGGTGAAATTTTCACAAACAGTCTGATAAATTTATCAAGAAATTCTTAAAACATTCTCGTTTAATACAATTTCAGAACACAGAATTATGCATATAAGTGTATAACTTGTAAAACTTTTTTCAACGAATTACCTAAATTAAGTTCTAGTTGTATTTACGTTACACACATGTTCAACTTTCAGCATTGTCTATAAAAATAATAAATTGGCAAAAACGAAACTTAACCTGTATAGATGAATGCCGATATACATGTATGCAACCTAGGAGTGTAGAAACATAGATTTTAATCCTTACTGGATTTCCATAAATATTTTTTATAAAATCTGAACCAAAAACGTGCGGGAGAAACCCTACTATGGGGGAAAAGCTACTATATAGTAGCTTTTCCCCCCGGGGGGAAAGGCTACTATATAGTAGGTTTTCCGGGGGGAAAAGCTACTATGGGGGGAAAACTGCTATACAACACCGGTACAACCAGAGCGGGCAACGGACACAAATCACTCAACAAGACAACACAGGACTGACACTGTATAGTAAACCTGACTATATAACAGAAAACAACAATGGGGATGTCGTGGTGTCTGACTGGTCTAGTGCTGTAGTGGTAACAGAGCGTGGAGGAAGACATCGTTTCTCCTATAGAAGACATCCTTCAGGATTAGAACTAGAACCACGTGGAATATGTACTGACGCGCTGTCACACATCCTGGTGTGTGATGGTAGAACCCACACAGTACAGATGTTAGATAAGGACGGTCAGATCCTTCACATCTACTGGTAAGACCATCAGGGATATTCTCACCACACAGCCTGAGTTATGATATCAACACTCACCGTCTCATGGTTGGCTCAGGATCACGGTATAACAAGGTGTGTGTCTACAGGTATATCACCAGACAGGACACTCCGACAGGTAAGTCTGATTAATTATTATATATCGTAAGTTAAATAATATTTAGTTACAAGTATGACATATGTAGGATGTAATAATTAAAATTTGTCAATAAAATATAAGTACATATTTGTTCGTATAACGTTTTTAATTAGTTTTCTCGGTATGACATAAATGAGACAATGTTATTACAAAACCCCAAAAATCCGCTCAACCACTCCGAAAACAGTTTTACTGCACTCCTGAAAGCAAGCATTATGTATATCAGTTGCGTTGAGTTCGGAATTAAAAGAGTTATAATTAGTTGATAAGCAAAAGTAAACTGCGTCGCGTATTCTAAACATGTTTGCGTTTTGTTTATGTGAATTCAGAGCAAGTTGATAGTGTAGTGGCAAATACAAATTTGGCAAATACGACAAATGGTATCAATGGTATCAATGTAAGCGTTAGTGTGCTTAAAACGTTCTGCAATTAATTGAAAAAAGAATATTTTGGAATTGTTCACAACATCGAAGTCCAAGCTCTAAGAATAACCGAAGTCTGTTATAATAGTGGTTTGAGTAAAATAGCTGTCGGGAAAATACGCTTTGGAACAAAATGAAGAACCTTTTAAAAAACACACTTTCAAAGATATATACAAACCACTGTTTGCGCGCAACGTGTGTGACAGAATTAGATAGATCGGTATTTAAAACCTAACATATAATGTATATATATGGCCATTACTCTGAAAGTAGTTAAAGAAAATTTAACTTACGTTGATGACAAAAAGCTTCACATGGCAATGTCGATTTCGGTGCGTTAAATGGAGACTCTATTGTTGGTATGTATACTCTCTCGCATGATATTTATGCAGCGTAGTTTCCTCAATTATTCGATATCTATAAATATCTCAGAATTCAAATGATGTTCATTCAGATATATAGAAAAATTCAAAGATTTTACTTTTAAATCGTCTCCTCTACCTTGTCAGATTTTTATACAGTGCCAAATATTAAAAAAATTACGGGGATTTTAATAAAGGTGTGTTAAAGGATATCCCGGATGATTACGTTGAAGAAATTGTGCTAGACTAAGTTGTTTTAAGCGACTTTCGAACAAAAATAGATGTCAACATTTCCTATTATAAATCTTAATAAGAAATATGTTCATGTTCCTGTGAATTTTTACAAATGAAACAAGACAATGTGTCAGTGATGATATTTTGAATATTTTCCCTCTCATCAATTTCAGTTACACTTCTTCTGAATAAGGATTTAGGGATGTTGACATATTACGAATACTGATTAATGAAATCCCCTTCGCATCGCAGGCATGTTAAGGCTTCCCGGTTGATTTTAAGGAAGGAGTCTTCTCGTTATCAAACATACTTCATATAATAAGAAATTCATGAAATTTTGACACAGTCAATCAGATCATATTACCAAATGATTCTATGAGCTTAATCAAATTTGATCTTTTTGTTTTCGCATAAAGGTCAGGTCAAGGTAACTACCTTTTTCCTCAACGTAAAGGATGATAAAAATAAGTGTAGCTCTTTGTAATTCTGTAGACATTTGTTTAATATTTGAAGATTCTATTCCTCAATGATATGATAGAGTATCAGAATGTCTATCAGCTTATATTACTAAATTGGATTAAATATTTAAACTAAAAGTGATATTGCTTAGCCCGCATTTACTCTAATTTTATTTAATTTTGAAGATATTATAATTATTTTTTTATGCTTCTATTAATAAGATATCTCTGATTTTTACGTACATGTATTATGAAGAATTTATATAAAAATATAAATTGAGAGAAAAGCTAATATATTGACCATTTAATAAGAGAAAAAAACTTATTTTAGTGATTTTTTTTCACACAAATGAATGTACAGAATAGCGCTTGAAAAAGCTGATAAAAATCTAATTTGATAAGCAAATTATGTTTTAAAAACATATTCTGAAAACCAAGTATCATATCATTAGTTCAAATTAGTTTAAAAATCCAACATTAATGTTATTGTTTTAAAAATGCTAAAACAGATTCATGAATCTTCAGCAATTCTGAATTGCGAAACATCTGCTATTTTCCTACGCCAATATTCCGCCAAAAAATATAGTCCTTGTTAGATTCTTAACATCAATTACTTTTTCTATGCCAAGTTGTATAATAGTAAAAAAAGAAAAAGAAAAATATACTATTTTAATTTCCTTTCATCTTGATTTAATGAAGAATTAATCAAATTTACGTTTGACAAGTCGAAAACCAGAAAAGACGCCTTCCTTAAAGCGATGTGTAGAAAGTCACTTGTCTGTACTTCTTACGATATGACGTCATAATAAACTTTGACGTCACAATCTACAATCGATAGTTCTCAGAGAATGTATCTTATCGTTAAAAGTGAACTATATCAAACCAGTATAATACCGCATGTTTCCTTTACATAGATGCTGCCGTTTTGCCAAACGTACAAAATACATTCATATTTAAACCAGTATTAAATAATCGGCAGTTTTCGTTTTAAGTAAAAGACTATTTATTACCTAGTGGTTTGGAGACTCTCGCTGCTACGTGTAAACAATTAACTGAATGAAGAAATTTTAATGCATGTAAAAACCGGCTTGGCGCAGGTGAAAGATCAACACAAATTTAGAATATTTTACGAAAAATTGGTAGAGAATACAAGTACCAATGTGAATTGTGCTAAGGAAACCTACGGATTTACCCCAATTTTTCGTAAATAGCTTTTGATTAGTAAATAAGTACATTTTTAAAATGATTTTATATTGTTTCAGCAATATCTTTCATAAACGAAATATCTATTTCAATCCAAAACAAGAACTTCGAAGTATTTTTCTTATAGAAATATTTTTTTTGGATTTTGGTGTTCGCTTACAAGACGAATCTCGTTAATGATTATTGGTGGTGTACATTGCCATTGTCTAATTTTTACTTGTGATTACAAATGCATTCCAACAACAATTCTAAATCTGCTGACAATTGAACTTATGCCTGAACGGTAACACTACAGGGAACGATAGGATTTAAGTTAGATCAAGTGAAAAATCATTCATTATCTGTAGATTTGATAACAGTTGTCTTATGATAAAGTTACTTGTATTAACTATAACCTCTAAACGAAATAAATATCTTTGGTAAGGGGCATGCATTTTCTTTAAACTTATCATGCGCATAATCTTTACATCACGGTTTATTTTTTGATTACAAAATCAATAGTCTCCAAGGAATCTTTCTTCCAACCATAACCTTCCGACGACATCCAATTTATAAAGTCTATTTTTTGTATGCCTACCAGGTTCCTTTCATTTTTAGGTTTCTGTGGCAACGCCATCGTGTTAATATTTTGCGTGAGTAAAGGTGATTTATTGTGGTTTTAAAGTGATGTTAATTAGTAGGAATGCAAGCGGTTACATGGTATAGTTAGTGAATTTATCAATGCCATAAACTTACAACCAAGTGTCTCCAAAATATTGTTGACTTCCATATCTGAATTTTCCAACTACAAATATCATTATTCAAGGACAAATTCGAAAACTAGCAAGCTGCATGAAACCAAACACCATGTTGTTGAATCGATTATATTTTCTGTTACTGTTCAGGATTACTATATTTCAAAAACAATTTCCGTTCAGTCTAAATACTGAAACAAAAACCGGAGTGAAAAAAGATACACAATTTACCAGACGTGAGAAATTTAGAATAGTATTTCTACAACTTCAATAAAATAGGCGCACGCAAATACATTAGAAAAAGAAAAGTTATTGATGTGGCCTAATTAAAACCAAATAGTTAATTAGTTAATTACCTGTACGGATATGTGTATTATTAACAAATAATGGTTCTATATTGATAGATTATATATGTGATAGAAAAACATTGCTCAAACAATCATTATCAAAACTTTTTATGTTTGTAATCAATCTGTTCTATCTGATTGTTCATTTCTGATGTATGCAGATCTGAGTACAGCCACCGCTGATGTGATGGAGTCAACGAATGGAATCCCAACAACAGAGACAGGAAATCAACAGCAAGGAAACGAGTGTCTGCTGAAACTGATGTCTCCCCCCGAGTTACTTCACTCCCTCACAGTGACAGGTATTTCTTGTCCTGTTCACATTTCACGTGTGACATCAGACCGGGTCTGGGTCAATGATATAAACATCATCTTGACAAACACAACAGGTGTCCCTCTACATCGGTTGAATGGTTTGTGTGGTTTATATGGATTACACACAGTGAACAGTGAGAGTGAACTCATTTATATAGATCGGAACTATAATATCAACAAACTGTCAAAGGATATGAATACAACCACCACATTTTTAAAAAGAACAGACGCTACATGGGAACCCCAATGTGTGTTCTGGTCCCCGCCGACTGGGGATCTACTGGTGGGGATGTACAGAAAGGAACCAGTCACAGGCAAGGCAACCCGGTACAACCAGAGTGGACAACTGACACAAACCATACAATACGACAACACAGGACTGGAAATGTATGGTGTACCTCAATATATAACAGAGAACAACAATGGGAATGTCGTGGTGTCTGATTCTGGTGCTATAGTGGTGACAGAGCGTGGAGGAAGACATCGTTTTACCTACACAGGACATCCGACAGGATCAGGACTAGATCCAAGGGGAATCTGTACTGACGCGCTGTCACACATCCTGGTGTGTGATTGTAGAACCAACACAGTACAGATTTTAGACAAGGGCGGTATGTTCCTGTCACATCTACTGAAAGAATCAGAGAATGTTGATCCATACAGCCTGTGTTATGACGTCAACTCTCATCGTCTCTGGGTTGGATCAGGATCATGGGACAACAACAAAGTGTGTGTCTACAGGTATATAGACATACAAGACACTATGGCAGGTAAGCTTGAGTCATTATCAATGATACCGTGTCAATTATTAGTTGATATGATACATGTAAGACATGTTTATCTGTGTGATTGTTTGTCAATATAAATAGTCCATTGTAACAGGGTTTGTTGTATCTATTTAGTCATTATGAATAATTCGTTTATTAGAAATAGATAGCATTTATATACATTATTTCAATAGTTAAAGTACAATCACATGTCGCTGAAATTAGTTAATTAGAAAAAAATCATTCTAATTAATCAATTATATATATAAAATTTTGTGACGCAAGTAATTGTAATAGGTTATTTTGTTACATGTTAGTTGGCTTAATTCAATTAATCATGTTAAAATGATAAATGCTAAAGGAATTGTCAATTTAACAAGTTTATTTTTTTCAGTTTTAGAGGTAGTTATTTTTATATATAATCTGTATGAATTTGATATATTAACAACTGATTAATGATTTGTAGATGCAATTACATTTCGTCCTGATCGGGATGCCATGTCCAGCACAACATCTGCCTAAAAAGGGGAAATCTTGAATACTGACCGGTTGTAAATATTTCTGTACAAATCTAGTCTGTTCTAATAACCACACATGTCAATGTTTGTCTTTTTTTCCAACATCTACAGCTGAAACGACCTGTATATGATTAAATTGGACTGCACTACTGGCAACTCTTAATTTCTCACTGTAAATACCAAACGATTGCTGCATCAGTTTGGTGTTGATCATTAAGGTACCTCACTACACCTACATTTAGACTTTTTAAGACACTTCGTCACAAGATTGCGATTTAAATGTTTTGTTGAACTGTTTATATCGTTCAATTGCGTTGTATATCGTCGTAGCTCAGTGGATAGAGTATGTGGCTTCCGAAACGCAGATCAGTAGTTCAAATCCACCTGGAACTTTTGTTCATGTTTACTGAATTAAATTTTTGAAAATGTAATTTTTCATAGGAAAAATTGCACATTTTTGCCTATTAGACGTCTGTTTGCTCTTTGAAATCAACAAAATTTGTCTGGCTTTTGAGCTAAAACTACGCATTCGATGCATATTTCGTTTGAAACTGCGTCATTTTTAACTTGTTTTGATGCAAAGAATAGATAGCTTTACCCTACTGAAAGTCCAAGGTTTTGTTAAAATGTTTCTATGAACCCAGGTAGAATTCGGTGGTGGCATAGAGATTCCCTTGAGGTGTGGATAATGTGTGACGATTTCTGTTTTCAATTTTAATATGCACGTAAGAAATATCTTGTATGTTGATTAAACATCTTATTTAATAACCCAGATATGTATTTTTCAGTTGGAAGCGAAAAGATAGTAAATGCCCCTTATAATGTTCTTTAGAGTTAAATTTTACCTCAAAACTGTATTTTGCATTGTTGATAATTTTTTGTAGGAGGGTTTATTGAGTATCATTTTATGTAAGATTTAAAAACAAATAACTGTCTTGATGATATGGGGGAAGGGGGGGGGGGCTTGAAATTTAAATCTAACTATTTTATACATGGTGTTTCACTGATAACAAGTTAAAAGTTGGTGTTAGCATTTAGTTCATAGTTGAAACAAGTGAAAAGCTGTCAATATGACAGCAAATCGGGTTTTCTTTTATGTAAACTGTATCCATAATCCATGTCAACCCTTATCCAGTGAAATGGAGTACCCTACATGTATATACAACATTTTGCCAAAAAATGATTAAGTTCAAAAGCAAGTATTTTTTTCATAAATTATCGGAAATCAAAATCCTAGCAATATGCACACCTCTGATATACGTACAATTGATCTGCAAAAGAACAACTTCCTATCTTGAGAACTGTAGGAGGAGTTATCCATACAATGAGGGTACGCTATATGCAATATTTTGCCAAAAAATGACTAAGTTCAAAAGCTGGTATTTTTTAGATAAATTATCAGAAATCAAAATCCTAGCAATATGCACACCTCTGATATATGTACAATTGATCTGCAAAAGAACAACTTCCTATCTTGAAAACTGTAGGAGGAGTTATCCGTACAATGAGGGTACCCTTTTGGCAGCCGCCCGCCCGTCCGCCATTTTCACCATTTTAATAACCGGATTTTTCCGTTGGAAAACCCGGTTAAAAATTTGAGAAATAAACAACGTTATTTAGTGAACATGGCGTTATGAATAGCAATTGCTCTGTTGGCATATTCCATGATGTGCGCTAGCGCATCATGGAAAATATGCCAGCAGAGCTGTTGCTATTCATAACGCCATGTTCAGTAAAAAATCGTTGTTTATAACTTATATTTGCATTTTACCACCCGCAAATACATGTACCCTGTATAAACCTTCACATTTAGTTATTGCATCAAAAATAAACATTCAGACTGTAATGTATCTTTTTAATTCACATAGATTTGTTAATAGAATCAATGATATGTTATAACAATAATTTCTTTAAAATGTTATTATAAGACATGTTTTAATTGAATACATCAATTTTATGGAGTTGGAGAAAATCACATGATGTACCGTATAGTGGTTTTTAAAATCTATAACGTCATGGAAAAGTATATGGTGTCACGCCTTTATAACGTCATAGTATACAGACAGAGCAATTGCGATTATAGAAAAATATTAGGTTTTTACGCACATATCGGGCACTAAATAATATTTACCGTACTCATAGAGACCGCGATTTCAATGAAAATTTTTAAGACCTCGCGTTAGCAAATCTTTTCTTTAAAAATTAATAATTTGATTACAAATTTAATTTTGATAACAATTGATGAGGATTTGATTATTCTTTTTAGTAAAAAAAAAACTTAGTTTTTGAATATCTGACAGAAATTTTGAAATATTTGGATGTAAAATGTAGGCGGGAAACGGGAGTTAGCGTTCGCAGTTCTTACGCAAATGTATGGATGGACTCACCCATTAATGATGTAGCCATGCATGGAAAAGTATTGTGAACATTTTTGCATTTTTCAATTGTACCTTTGTCTTTATCTGTTAGCTAAAAGGATAAGATATATAATTCAATCAGTTCCTGATAAGGTTAAATCATTACATATATTAGTAACTTCTTACAAATTTACTACTACAATGTTGATTAATTATGTTATTTTGGAGTATTAATATAGGATCTCTCATGATTTGCGATGGTATATGATTCTCATACAACGAATTGTGTGTTTTCTATTGAATAGGGAATAGAAAACATACAACGAGTTGGATAAAAATCATATGCCATTGCAAATCATGAGCGATTCTTCTCATCACGTTTTCCACATATTTTGTTAAACCTCGATCTTTTCTGTAAACATTATAAACGTGAGCCGCACAACACATTTACTGAAAGAGGTCAACAACCTCACGCACGGAAAAAAAAGTTCTTTCTAGAGTAACACCAAAGTATTGAATTTTCTAACAATTTATGAAAAAGATAAAACAGAAAAAAATTGCTTCACATCTCTAACTCTATATATTTTTAACTGAACTATTCTGTTACTTTTTATTCTACGTCAATCATCCCCTAAAGGCTACGTAATGTTTATTTATGACCTCAAGTGGCGTACAAACACAGTGTAATATCAAAAAATTATCCCATGAGTGATACCCATCGTATATTGAGAAAAACATGTGATAAATATAATTATATACAAATTAATAAATAGTGCAGAGTTTTTAGACTAGAAGTGAACAAAAATATCTCTTTAAAAGCAGAGGAACAAACCTTTTTTGAGATTGTTCAAATATGATTTTGCTTAAGTAAATCATATAACTTGCTTTCATTTATTGATTGATCTCTTTTATTGCATTTCTTTTACAGTTCCTTTTAATAACTTTAATAGTTAAATTAAAATTTAAAAAATTAGAATCAATCATAATTGCTTTTGGACTTTTAATAAGTGAAAAAAAACAGCATTATGTATAAGCACTCCTCAACAATATCATCTAATCGATTTTATCATCATCATTGACATCTTATCAATTACATCATCATCATCATCATTGACATCTGATCAATTAGATCATCATCATCACTGTTGACATCTGATCAATTTCATCATCATCGACATCTGATCAACATCATCATCATCGTGTAAACAAAGTTCATACTTGAAATATTGATTAAAAACTTTAAGAATTGGTTTAGCAAGGTTAAAAAACAACAAGAGTACAATATTCATCTGTCCATTTAAACATTCACACAGGAATTTTTTTTATCATCAACATTAAACTAGTGAAAAATAAGTGGTGAAATCATTACTCATAAATGTCACTCCAACTCCAATGATTCCTTTCAAACATCATTTTACTCAGTTTACTGTGTTTTTCATACAGGTATTCGTTTCGTACAACTCTTTCACGTTTTCTGCTTTTCAGCCTTGAATGATCTGAAGTTCCAACATTTCCAAATGACATCTTCTTTTCATAAATATCAACATTGTCCCTCATCTGAGAGAAGAACTCTGCTTTATATGTGACTTTCATGTCTTTAGTCAAGCCAGAGCAGAAGTATTTATAGTTGACAATGAGCCATGAAACTAAGATGGCTGCCATGTTAATCCTACTTGGTGTCCTCCTCAGATGTTTCTGTTGTTTCAAATATAGGAATCATTGAACTTTCTAACAGAAACATCATGCTCACAATCATAAAACATAACAAGCATATTAAGTCCTCCAACTGCAACACATGGTGTTAAGAAACTACTCCATTCTGGATGAGTTTGTCTCTGTAGGAAAGAAAACACAATTGTCTCTGCAATTACCTGTCCATTCTTCGACAAAGTCTCTGTTGCTGCCTTTGTTTCAGCTGATTTTCCACCAGAGTTTCCCTTCTTTTCTTCATTGACACTCTCGAGGATGATATCATTGTTCATAAGGATGTCTATGTCTCCATGCCAGACCTGTGTGTTACCTGAATGGATAGGACATAGTTAAAATTAGCAACAAAATTAGACTTAGACAACGAAAAAAAATAATGGTTTTCTGGGGCACCGCTGCATCAGGTCAAATACTGCAACGTTAATTTACTTTATTGCCATTTTGAAAAAAGGAAAAACTCAAGTTTTTAAATTTCAAGTAAAAATATGAAAATTTGTTACTAGTTGCAAATCTTGCAAATAAAGAATTGAAATAAAAATACATGTACCTGCCTGCCACATTGTGTTTTAAAACTTTTGGCCCAAGAAACAAAGAATTAATCATTTTGGCCAAAATTTCAATCATTAAAACTTCTCAAGTTTAGCTTTTCAAAACAAATATTATGTGATTGAATGACATAAAGGATCAAAGCTATTAGAATCAAAATTGCCATAAGTTCAACAGTTTAACTTTGTTGTTCATACATTGTATGTATATATTTTGGTCTCATGGTTGTTCCTTAAACATTTTTGGAGGTATTTCTTAGTTGCATGGGTCCAAAAAATCAAATGTTCAACAAAGTAAGTAAAGAATCACATTGGTCATGTTGGTGAAGCCTTTTCCTACAAATCAAAATATTGATGAAAATGAGCGCAATATATGATTTTAAAAAACTGATGTTACATGGATATATATTTGCATACCTGTTAACCTTTCAAAGCTGCTATGTGGGAGAAACTCCCTCTTACCAACTTGCATGGCTAAGGGGGAGATTTTGCGTAATTGACGTTTTTTCACGTGAAGTGTAAATATATATTAAAAATACTGTTAGATACCTTATTTTACCATTGAAATTAATGCATTTGCAATCACTTTAAATTTCATTATTTCTATGACATTGACTACCAGTGTGCAATTTCAACTTTTGTTGCTGTACATGTTCAGAAAACCAATATTTTGTTTGCATGGTACAGTCGTTTGACCAGTTCCGAATTTTGACCAGTTTCGAATAGTTAAGAAGTTAAATAGCAAAAAATTAATGAAATAAAAAATGTGGGAAAAAATCAATACCTTTAATATAAACACGTATTAATGCTTGTTTGAATTCTGCTGTAGTTTCATTTTTGCGGTCATACATGTATTTGATATCGGTCTTAGATTAGTCGACCTACTTTCGCTTTGTAATAAATCCAGGTCATTGGAACGCTAATATGCACGTACAATCGTCTGTCGGTGCCTTAAATTTTTACTTGTAACAAGATTTCTTTTTTTAAATGAAGGTTTAGTATGTATTCTAACATACCAAAAAGCAAACAGGATAAAAAATAAAATAAAAACGCAAATGGAAGCAGAATTTTATTTAGCCGTCATTTTACGAGTTCCGAATACCCAATTTGTTTCCCTCTGTTTTAGGATTTAATGAAGATATTGATTGAAACAAATACTTCTGAAATTCATTAAATGTCTTTCTCCGTCTTAAATAAATCATATTGTACCACAATAATGATAAGTGGAGGGGCTGCGACTGTATTCCGACAAGGTGTTAGAAACCAGGCTAAATTATTGTTACGGTGATTTTGTCTGTCATTTCCGTGCAAATCAAACTGTATTGTTAAGAAAATACCAATAACTGAGATGTTTGCATTAAACCTGTTATTCAACAGGTTCAATCAATAGTTTTAGGACCGAAACTTTTTTATCTACATTCCATATGTATAGGAACAGTTATGTTATTCGGAACCCATCGGCTTATTCGCAACTGGTAAAATGGCTTCCCACGTAATTTGTTAGAATAAAATTTTATTTTAAAAAAATTAAATACAGTAATATTGCATTTATATCAGCAGGGATATGGTGTATATCGGCCAAAAAATTAGATCTAAAAATAACACCCAGGAACATTTACAGCACCTCCAAATCTATACCCTATTCGGAACTGGTCAAACAACTGTACAATACAAGAAGTCAATAGTGTCACTCTTTAAATTATTGTTCAGTACTGAACCATCACTGCATGCTGACATCTAGGGTAAACGCAGAAAATTTATTTTGCGTATTTTGAATTTGCAGTGAAACCCAGTTAAGAAAATACCAGTAAATAATATTCATTTAAATTATTTGTTGCCTTATATATAGGATAGATTTTTAATTCACAAAACAACATGTATTTCTCCAGTATCATTTAAAAATGATCTCTGTTGTAATGTCTATAGCATCCCTGTAAATCATAGTACCGGTACTATAAACTTTAAAAACTCTTGTGAAATGCTTTGACACTTTTTCCTCGAGCTACACTTTTATCGGTAGCTTGTATAAACAGATAAACACTCAGCGTTCCAAACTCACTTTGATTTTTACCGACCGTGCTGGCCAGACAGAATTAGTCACGACTCACTGCACGTAGCTTGGGTGCTTTACCTGTGCACCTGTTAAGTGACACTACTGGCTGTGTATTGTTTTCTTTGGTGTTACAGAGTAAAATCAAGATGTTTTAAGCTTTCACTTATTTCTTTAAAAGGCCTATGCATAACTAAAAACGTAACTGATTTAAGTCAAAACCAGAAGTAATCGTAAAAAGTAAACTGAACTACAAAATGTCATACTATGATCACGGTAGATAGTACTTGGATGGATTTTGATATATTCATGCTACACTGCAGCTTTTTGAGCTCAAAATGAGAGAAAAACTCGCAGTGGTTGTTTAAATTTGCATGTAAAGATTCAGAATTGATGGGGGGGGGGGGGGGGGTTATGGGGAAGACAAATACGATTGCGGGAGAAATTTGTCTCCTGCGCGGGAGATAGGTTGGATGCGGGAGATCTTAGAATTTTAGGCCGTTTTGCAGGAGTCTCCCGCGCAATGTGAGAGGATTAACAGGTATGTATTTGCCCATTTAGCCCGTGAGTCAATAACCCAATCAATTATTTAAGACTGAGCAAATTCAAAACATGTTTTAAATTACTGGGTTCATAAGAGAATCTACCATTGTCTACCAGTATAAAAAAACTGTGTCTTGTCCAATTCAAGGTGAAGCAAAACTGTTTGTAACTCTAGAAGGCCACAAGGAAAAAAAATAAAGGGGCCAAAAAAAATCTGTATATACTAAATACTGTATAAAGGGAAATATTCGCCCTCGTTTTATTTTTCCTCCATTCACCCTCAGTGTAAGCCAGCAAATTTAAGAGTGGGCAAACTCCTATGTCTCGGACCATTTTTCTTTACTAACAACTTTGTCTGGGTGAATTCAAGACGAGGCGAAACACTTTTCAAGTGAAAATAGGCGAACATAACCATGTCTACAGTATTGATTAGACCAAAGTAATAAGTAAAATACCATACCTAAACTAGTATCTCCAAATGTTCCGTTAAGTTCACAATTACGTTGATCACAGGGGCAACCATTTTTACATTGATCTGCGCGGTTCTTGTTGATCAAATAACGATTGGTTGTTGCCAGCTTCCCATAAAAATGATTGGCCAAAAGAAGAGATAACTCTGTCTCCGACAGCTGCTCAGGGTCATCAACAGGTAAACCACTGCCTTCGTCAACTGCAACATTTTAAATGAAACATAAAAACCTAATATTTAATCTATTAAACTTAAACAAAATAAACCTTTATTCACCATATTCCTAATTTGAGGTACTAGTAATAAAAGAGACTAGTCACCATTACCTGCCAGTGGCTAATCTAGATAATTTTTATACAATACTGTATATGTATATGTACTTTTTCTCGAATGTTTTTATTTGGTTGCATAACTTTTCATTTATCTATATGAAATTGTAAAAAATGTCAACATGTAAATTTATTTACCAAATTATCTACAAAAAAATAAGCATATTATTTTATGTGTATATATCAATATATACATGTATGAGCATGTATTAATATACATGTTTTTAAGACAGCCAGATAGATACTTTTAAACGTCCTCTCTATGAAAACATGTACATTTATATGCAGCATTAATATAAAAAAAAATCAAAGTACTGAAGTGTTGATGGGAGTTGATTTTATCGATTATCATTTATTTTAAAATCAATTTATCTTGAATGTCAATTAGTTTCTAGTTTGTATTTGAATTATGCACTTTTTTATAATATGAACTTTTATACTTTTATGACAAGAATTTCAAGAAATCCCTTAGGAATCATGTTGTGTAATATTTAAAAATTGATTTCAACTACTAGTATGAATTAGTTATCGAAACAGTTCCAAAACTTGTATGGATCCAAGCACTATTGATATTGAACTCTAGTCTCGTTTAACTAAACGCTCGGCTGTCTCCGTTTATATCCGACAAGCAAGAGAGCCCCCTCTCTGCTTGTTGCAGATTTACGGAGACAGCCGAGCGTCTTGTTGAACAAGACTATATTAACTCTGGCGTAGGAATACATAAGGCTACAAAAATATCTAAATTGTTCGTAGTTTATAAAATTTGACTATTTTCAAAGTGATTATATAAGTTTCCTTGAAAAACAATGCTTCAGCATACATTACATCAAATTTTGTTCTATTAATTTCAAGAACTTAGTCTTGTCAGTGGTGATAATTTGTGCTTAGGTCCAAACACTGTTTCACTTTCGGTTTACCAGAGAAACTGCATAGGAGAGTTGATTAAAATCAACTCCCAATAAGGAATTATACAATATGTCTGTACGCTAATTATTGAAGTTTTTGTAGTATACCTTGTTTGCTCTCATAAGAAGATTTTAAAAAAAAAACATATAAACGTAAAGTTTACTATCGGTATAATAATACAGTTAAACTAAATTTTGACTAATGCGATTATGGAGAACACAATTAATATGATAAGTTCATGCTTACTTCAAAGTCATTTTAGAAATGATGTTTAAAACAGGTCAATACTGGTCATCTCTGGCACTTCAATACAAGCACCCTTTATCACCGTATGTACATCAAACATTTGATGACCAATCAAAGAATACAAATTTAGACTTAGTTTACTACTGTAAATGTGGTGGTTTTTTTCCTGGCTGTGTTATTTTTCTTTTTCAATATATTTCAATTAACTGATTTCATCCTTGCAAAACAGACCAAAGTAGCATGCCGCAACAAGTAATATCAATTTGCTTGTATTGAATTAATTCATCTGCCAATGAATACATGGAATATGATGTCTTATTGGGGACAACTTAGGAGGAGGGGGGATTTCCTTGTATTTTAACTTTTTTTAGTTAATAGTAGGGCTGTGACAGCAGTTTTGGTACAAGAAATACAGGACCCTCTCAATTTGGAAAACTCATTGACATAGATCTTTTTATAGTCATAATGGAAAAATTGAACATACCTATATTTTCATTGAAATTACTATTTACCATGATTTATCATTTATTTACTTCCTAAAATTCCAAGGTTTACATCACATATGCTGTTGAAACATTTTATTGTATATTTCAATAAGAAAAATTCAGTTGTAAAAAATAATCTCTGTCTTTTAATTAATCATGTTAATGAAGTGGGAATTTTTTTCATGAAATTTTGAAAATCTGGGGTTTTTTTGTTTCGTTTTTTTTTTTTTTTTTTGTAAGGCCAAAATAAAATTCGGGTTTGTTTGGAATTGCCTCCTGCCAATTTTATTTGCAAAAAAAAAAGAACTTTTTTTTTTTACCGGGAGATTTTTATTTCTAACCAATTTTTAATTAGTTAAACTTCTAGTTTGAAAAATTAACAAGAAAATTCCCTCCCCCTGGGTCTAGAAACCTCCAGGCGTCAATTCCAAACAAACCTTTTTTTTAAGAATGGCCTCATAGTAATGGATCCTTTGAGTTTCTCTGGTTCAAATTTGAGGTGTCATTTAGTGACAGCCCTCTACAGAAATATGTCACTTACTTGATTTAATGAATGACAGCAGCTTCCTTAACACAATTTGCTTCTCCTTGCTTTCAGGTATTGTTTTATTTTCTATGAATTCTATAAGCATGTCAAGTCCATGGCGGAATATATCTCCCAACAAGAACGCTTTATTTGACTCCATTTCTACGTCACAATACGCTTCAGAGAATGATTTGCCGCGGTTGGAATCCGCTGCGTTACAATTACGAATTCTGATAGGCCGAAGTGTTACCGACTGTCTGTATGCCTCATAACATAGGCCATCAAGTGCTATGGCTAATTCTGATTTTAAATAATCAGAAATATCTGGGAAGTCGTAATTTGCCTTTGCAGGTAATGAAGTTGCAAGACTTGTAGACACAGAAGAGTCATTTGTGCTTGAAGTTGCCATGACAATACTTTTGGATGGGGCGGATCAGAAAAGCTGGCCAACTCCTTCCTCCAATTCTGAAGTTAAAAATAAAAAATAAAAATAATACCACAAAGCAAAGAATGAATGCCAATGAAATCAAAATGTTAGCATAAAGAAATACTGGATTACTGTAAACGTATAGCATGTATTTCATAATAATAAAGCATGTACAATACTAAAAATGGCAGAACACCTCACATAAATTGTGACAATTTTTAAAGCTATTAATTTAATCCTATCATCCGGGGTACTAACTTAATACTGTTTGCAATGTAAAAATCCCCGTGATAGACTTTCTATTTTTGGTTATGTATAAACCTGAAGCATTTAAAATAATCTGGACTTTTTTTCATTTTGGTGAATGAATGTAATTTCGGCACAAAGGTATTTATGAATATCGAGATACAGTAAAAACTGCCAAAGTGGTCACCTTTCGAATGCTGTCATTTTATTTCCTCCCGGTTAAATATCCTATATGATTGCCCTCTAAAGGGCGGCCACCTGTCTATCGTGGTCAGCAGTCATCATGTTTTGATTCGAAACTGAACTTTCAACATGCATTTGATTAGGCAACCATTTTGGTCAGTCTCACGATTTACACCCGGGGATTTTGACCATGGCTTCTGAAAGTCAGGTAACTTATGTACACAATAATTATATGCCTGAAGCAAAAGAGGCCAAATCAATTGATGTAATATATAATTGGCAGTTCAGATAGTCATCATACAGATGGCAAAAAAGTAAAATTGTTTAAACATGTATTTACAGTGATTGTTTTATATATATAATCTCATGAAATAGGTGTCAAAAATGATCGCAACGAGGCTAATAATTGTTTTATTGAGGTATTTGATGATGGCAAATTCTTCAGTTTCTAGATCTATTCAAAGGTCACCTTTGTTACATGTAAGTGGTCACTTTGGGTGCCTCCCAAATGTGACTGCTTAATACAAGTTTGACAGTATTACACAAAGACTTGTGGAAGCAAAAACTTGGAACAGAGTACAGATGCAACGGACACTTGGACCAATAAATAACACAAAGTTTGATTATATAGCTTTCTTCTTCGCAGTAGATCTATAGTATGTCCCAAGTTATTTTTTCCCCACAGTTTCTTAAATTATTGAATAGTTATAAATACCTCTTGATTAAGACGATGTTCAATCAATGGTATTAAAAAATCCCAAGATTTCCCTTTTGAAACGCCCCCTCTAGCTTGTCGGGTTTCAATACACAGGTAAAAATAGAAAGTCTACAGAGATTTTGCATTGCATCAGCCATTGTTAAGCCTGGATGATAACACTGAAAAAGTGTGCGAGGTATTCCAAGTGACTTCCAAATGGAGAAAAGATGTCAACATTCCCCAATAAAAATCTCCGTAGAAAATCTGTTTTCGTTCCTGTGAATTTTTACGAGTGAAAAATGATAATGTTTGAATGAAGTTATCTTGGACATTTTCCCTTTCATCGATTCCAATTGCACTTCTTTCACAGGTATGTGTATTTTTATCAAAAAATCATCCAAATGTGCTGCATAAATATTTTGGGGCAGACTATACATATATACTTTTGGAATTACTTGAAATAAATACATTGTAGTGTTTGGGGACTCATTCCCCGTATGGGCTATCCTAATAGCCCGTGATGTCACCACACGGGAATACTGCACGAGCAAGGATTCTACCGTCTGCAGCCAGCGAGAGAAGACGTAGGACATGTGCTAGACGAGGCTGACAGGCAAGTCTAGTGGCAACCCACGGATATCATCAGTGATCAGATAGTGACTGAGAAATATACATATACCTATAACATGTAATTACATGAGGCATGACCTAAAACCCTTCCATCTCCGAAGCGGAGAAAATCATACGTTGGAATAGACTCCCCCTAGCTGCAACAAGCTTTAAGGTAGCCCTCTCCTGATTATTTTTTCGGAGAGGGCTACATTATTGCAGCTAGACTCCCCTATACTCTTTGTCGACTCTCCCTATGTTAGGCAGTTAGGGGTTCTATACGGTGTTATAGGTTCAACCACATTGGCTGCTACGTAACGATACATACTAGGCTAATTTTCTTAGGCTACCAGTACCACCACACAGGGAATTACAAATCCCACAACCACAACAAACTCCTATTCCTTGACACAAAGTTTCAGAACTTACAGTAAATTAAGTTCATTTGCAAGAAGTGTTAAGTGTATACCATGCAGGCCGATATAGAACGAAAGAAATTCTCTAATGTAATCTTAATACCGCTTACCTTAAGCTTTTAACACTAAGAGCTATCAAACTTCTCTTACGATTAGTTATGAGACTGACATTTTTTGTAAAGTTTGTTCGTGACGTCAGGCACCGTACTTTCGTTTTGAAACAGTATCGTTTCGATCGCCATTACTTTCGGACCTGGTAATTTCGACCTTTTCTATAGTTTTGAATCCAACAAAGTTACATTTTCGAAATATTTACATAGAGGAATTGAATCTTTTAATAACATTGATGGCATTTTATGCTAATTAACCATATCAAATTTAAACTTTAATTTAGCAATATATCAATTTTTTACCAGTTTATAACGTACAGTACATGCAGTTCCCGGATCGGTTTCTTTCGTACATATTCTATAGGCAAAAATTCGTGGATTAGCCTTTGATTGTTCACTATTAAAACTGCCGTAAGTAATCTTATAAACGTAACTTCCTTATATTTTCGAAAAACGCAGTACAATAGTAAAAAAAATGTCACTGGCATTATTTATTTTTTATTATTTGAGACCTAGAATTCACCCAGTCTTAAATTCGCCCACTGACAACGAGGGCGAAAGGGACGAAAATAAAACGGGGGCGAATATTTCCCTGTATACAGTAGATAATTTGGTAAAATAGAATTTAACATAATTGTGCAGTTACAATGGAACTACTGGACAGTTTTATTTGAATGGACTGGCTAACATCCCTAATTCAATATTGTTAAAGCTTCCATATTTCGTCAGGATGGAGCCCTAGAATAGACAAGTTGACCATCAAAAGATATTGGGTTTACAAAAACCATCAACATACATAGCTAGCCTGGTGAAAAAAGCAAATTTCATACGACACAGTTATACTGAAAATACAATTATTAGGACTGGCTTACATCATAAACTCTATATTTTTAATGTTTTCATATTTCATCCGGATTGGGCCCCACGTGGGAAATCCAATTGTCCATCGAACAAAATTGCGTCCACACTTCAATATACATGCATAGCTAGCATTTTGAAATTACCCAAGTTTGTATAGTACAGTATTAATGGGGAAACTTTTTAAATGGACTGGCTAACATCATCAATCAAATATTTAGGTCTTTATATTCGACATGCTTGAGCTCTAGGAAAGACCAGTTGATATTGGGTTTACACAACCATTACATGTAACAGGCAAATCTATCCTGGCGAAAATAGCAAATTTCATATAAGGCAGTTATAATGCGAATGCTATTAAAGTGACTGGCTACATGTAACATCATCGATCCCATATTTAAGATTTCATATTTGTGTAGGATCAAGGAAATGAAAGGACAAAAGACATTGCAAATTCATGACATCCGAATCTATCATGAATTATTATAGCAAACACAGAACATTAAAAAAATGATTTCCTACATCGTACATTCATATATAATGCTATGACATGAGTAGGAAAAACATTGATATTGTTTAATAGTTGAACTAAATTATGCCGGATTTCGAAATAACTGACATTAACTTGAAATTATTTCAAAATAGACATGGACCAATTATCCTTAATCTTATTCGACCTTTTCATAGCTGTTGCCTATCTGGCTATATAACTGCATACACTTTGCTGGCTTACATCTAGTGATTTTCAAAGCAGTCATTGACAGCGGGAGAGGATGGATTCTCCAAGCAAGTCTCTATGGCTGTTAACACTGTGGCTGTGTTTGCAATGCAGTATTTCCGTAAGTGTTTTATTTGACCTTTCTATTGTTGGACTTTCCTAGTCGATACTGTAAATTATTTAAGAAAGCTGGATAGCGGAACTCATTTATTTGTATTATAATTACCTTCTCGTGATGAAGAGCTCTGTATTTTAAAGACATTTGAGTATTTTTTTTTTTTTTTTTTTTTTGAAGCTTAATCTTAAAGATTTGTTTTTTACTTAATAAAAATTTATAGGTTAAAAAGACCATATTTAGAAATTTAATGTATATCCAATGAATAATTTTTGGACAATCCTAATTCATTTTTACGTGTTATATTTGCAAAATGCAAATTGACCGATTATTTCATATATAATATTTTTAGTCGATAATGTTTGAGAACCACAGACACAACCAGGAAGGATAACATAGATGTATCATTACCTGATACACATTTTTTTAATTCAGTAATTCTAGCAATTTCATTTTTTTTTAAATTGCAAATAGTTTTATATTCTCTACTTACCGTAAATTCCTTTAAAAATGATAAAAAAATGTTAGTTTGATTTGTATATCTATTTTTCAACAGTAGTTAGCACATAACGTGCATTTTCACTTTGATCTCATTCGAGAGGAGGTTAACATTTGTTGTGTTGCTATAATTTGCAAATGTGGA
Source organism: Magallana hongkongensis (assembly GCA_015776775.1). Classification (NCBI taxonomy): domain Eukaryota; kingdom Metazoa; phylum Mollusca; class Bivalvia; order Ostreida; family Ostreidae; genus Magallana; species Magallana hongkongensis. The sequence goes on along the minus strand of VIAA01000046.1, from coordinate 290,851 downwards.
ATTTCGAAATGCTCATTTCATCATCATTTATCCGTAAGTTCAAACGAATTTATCATTATGATCACACATTGCCATTTTGAAATCACTAATGATGATTTATTTAGAAAGTAAAATAAACTCATTTTCCAACCATCCTACGGCGCCAATGAGTCTCAAAAAAAAATACCGTCAGTACTTAAGCTACATGTTGAACTAACGGCTGCCTGTTCTCGACAATATTGGTTCGAACGTTAGACTGCTTTTAAGACAACGGTGTCCCCTGTATGGTGCTGGTTATATATATCAACGTTCGAAATGTTTCCTGAATTTAAAGATCAAAGTATGGTTTTATGGATAAACATTATTGTAGAGACATGTTTTTGTCTTTAATAATATTATGAATTATGTTTTATTGTTGTAAAGATGTATGTACAAAGGTCAATTACAATACTAAGAGTCTCAAATTGTTTGTTTGAACCAATTACGATTTTCTTAATCATCTCAATCATTTTTACCTATGACTGAACTTTAACCAATTCATTCTTATGACCAAAGGATTTTCATGACTTATATGCATACAGTAGTTGCAAAGCACAGGAAAAGTGGGGATTTGACGATTGTACAAAATATCAAATATCCAAACTTCGTAGAACATGGAATTTACTTATGACAAAAAAAGTTCAATCACATAAAATATTGACATATCAAACTCTATCTAAACTGAATAAACTCGAGAAAATGCCGAGCATTTCAACAAAACATATTGCATTATTCTACCATTACGCAAAAGATGATACCGAATTACCGATAGCCTGAATGGATTGCATTTTAGTTCTTTCTTAAGACATCAGATGTTGCTTAATTTGCGCAGGTAAACAGTACACTGTTTGATTTACCGAAGTCTCTGTTTGATTTGATACGTTAAAATCAGGAAATACAAGCGACAGTTCCCAAGCTAACGCAAAGCATAAATGAAAACGAAACGAAAATCACAAGCTTAAACCACCGTCATATGTGAAAACTGTCAACGCATTGAAATATTTAGCCTCAATTTACTTCACAAAATCGGCACCAATGTATTTTGCTATTTCAAAGATTCCCTTCGTACACGAACTGTTGCACAACAAACAAATTCATCATTGTCAGATCGACCCGTTTATCATATAGTGTCATGGCTGCTTTAAACAAAGAACCTCGTTTTAGAATTATGGAATACGAGTCTTGGTAAAATGGGTATGCAAACCCGGACCGTGGCAAAATAAAAGCCGGGGCAGATCGGCAATCGTCAATTCCAAATACGCATTATTTTGCAGCAATAATTTACAGCGAATACAAATATACTGGTCAATCAAATGTCCTGAAATTTTTATGAGATTAGCAGATTAATAACTGCCAATCTTTTGTTTTGCCCAGGCCAAGTCTTGCCTGCCCATTTTACCGGATGCCGAACCCGAAGCTATTAAACTGATTGAAACACACCTTTCCTTTATTATTATTTTCGTAATAACTGATTTGAAACAGAATTAGCACTTAATTTTTGCAATTTATATTTTCCTTCCATAAGGATTATTCATGCTAAATTACGTTGAATTTGCCTCAGTAGTTCTTGAGAAGAAGATTTTTTTTTAAATGCACCCCCCCACCTTTTTTTTTTTTTTTTTTTACAGTTTTGAGGCTTTCTCCGCTTTCAATGAATTTTGTTCTTTCATTTCTGCAATTTATATTCATCTTTCCATATGAATGCTTTGAGCCAAATTTGATTGAATTTGGTTAAAAGGTTTTAGAGAAGAAGTTCGAAATGTGAAAAGTTTACAGACGGACAGACAGACAGACGGACGGACAGACAGACGACGGACAAAATGTGAACAGAATAGCTCACTTGAGCTTTCAGCTCAGGTGAGCTAAAAAGTGTTAGGCTGGCACCAGTCAATAGTTAAGATTAAAAATGTTTTAATGTTTTTGTGGCAATATAGCAATAGCTCTATCATGTGACAGGCTAAAGACTTGATAACAAATGTATTTTTAACTAAAAATGAATCAAAAAATAAAAGCCGAAATTCGGTGATTTGAATGTTCAACTTCTATAAGTATTTCGAGGATTCGCCATTTAATTAACAGGGACTTTTGGACACGATTCATTCTGGACATTCGTAATTAAACTACAGTAAATGTGTTTCAAAATGTTGATATAGTCGTTTAATTTATGAATCTTTATTGATACTTACCACGATTCGATGGATGAAAACGGCTATTATTAAATCATCATTGTTCCTGGGGGACCAATGTTCGTGTCTTTCGTGGGTAACACTTGCACATGCGTTAACATCCCCACGAACGTTTTACAAGCATTTGTTTAGCATTTATTACAAATTCGAATTAAATACCGACGAAATTACGACCCCACGAAGAGGGATATTTTTCTAACCACAAACATTGACCCCAACAAACAAAAAAACATTCACCCCAACAAACAAAAATGATTCCACAGTATTCATCTGATGCATGCTAAAAAATTTCATTAAATCTAAACATGAACCTACAGTTAAGTATTTTAGCGTTTTGATAAAAAAAAAAACCCACAAAAAACCCCACAAAAAACAACCTGGATTATTTATGATTATAGACACTCTTTATTTATAGGTACTCACCACGATTCGACCCATGAAAAAGATGGCTATCCAACCCATCTATGCTTACAAGTTTACCTCCACCAGTCACGTGAGAGTCCGTGGTCCCCACGATACGACCATTGAATTTACCGGGAAAGGAGATACAACGCGTGTCCAAGGTAATTTATACCTATTGTTAAATGTTTTATTTTAATGAAATACTGAAAACGTACCATTACAAAGGCTGGATGAGTGTGGGCATTTTTAGACTCTATTGATTAAAGAAGATTATTTTGTATTGAGATATTAAAGGGGCATGGTCAAGATTTTGGTAAAAAATTATTTTTCCGATTTTAATGAGTACGACGCTTCAGTAAGGCATTTTCAATAGGCAACAAAAATTTGAGTGTCATTTCTTGATTAATAAGCGAATTACAGAGCTTACAATTCTTCGCTAGTGAAAAGTCAATGTTTAGAATGTGTCAATCGTAAGGAAAGGTTTATTTATGCTTAAAATGAATAAGAAAATAGACAAATCAGCTTAAAAAATTATTTGCTCTGGTATATTGAACCCATGTAAACAAAAACAGGACACGAGCCTTGTTTACATGACGAAAAATTGTGAGCCCTTTATCTTGCTTAAAACTCATCGACTGGCACCCAAATTTCATTTGATCATTAGGAATGCATTTCTAAAGCATTGTAAATAATAAAAACAGAAATATAATATTTGACCAAAATTGTGACCATACCCCTTTAAAGTGGAAAATTATCAAATTTAAAATTTTGGGATATTTAGTTATAGTTTATAGGTAAAAGAAAATCCTAATAAAAAGAAATTTACAAGGTATTCTGTTGACCATCCAGTCTCCTTAGGATAGGATTGTTCTACACATGATACTACACACCAGACTATTTTTTTTTTATTTTGCATTCCCTAATCAAATGAATGTTTTAAAAAAAACCTAGTAATCATATCAAATGTTTAATCAGTCAACGCAAAAATACTTGACACACAAATCCATTACATGTGTATATTAATTTATTACTTACTCAACTTCGTCGTACGTTTCTACGTCATTGCAAAAATAATTCTAATATATATGATAATCTATGTTTTCATCATTTTGAAGAAATAATCACCTGTTTTTCTGCAGTATCCGATTTTAGTGGTGTATCCGAGTTTGAAACAACAGTCTCCGTAACAGAGAGGGCTATACTGTACAAATCAGACAACGCCTCGGAACAAATGATGTTCTTTCTGGGAGACAGTCTAGAGGACTACCCATCAGAAAGCTATGTATACGGAGAGACAGACTGGCAGGTTGGCATCACAAGGAACGTCGACGGCCAATTCACAACATACTCATGCACGGCAACTCGCGATGAAACTTCTGGCAACGACCGAAGATACATCAACTACGATTTCAAGATTCAACTGGAACAAAATGGCGCTATTCTTAGCAGCGCTATGGACTATGTCGATTTTGCAAATAATGTGGCAACGGGCTCGTACGACATCATTTTAAATACGCAAAACCTAAGGCGTGATGGGGTTACAGTAAAAGGTCTATATGCAGAGGTTCGAGTTAGGCCTTTGTATAGCGTTGACAGGAGTGTTAAGTGGTGGTTTCCACTACTTTAACCGATGGCGGCCGTTACCATTTTTTGACGGATTTATTTTATTCAGTGTTTCTCTTTGAACTGAAGCTTAATTTGGAGATTTTTTCTATATCTTGACTTCAAAGTTTTTTAAACAATTGGTAGATAAAAAGCTTAATGTCTATTATTCTAGCTTTAATGAAAAAAGTTAATAAAAATGTATGAAAAAACTAAATAAACGATTGTTTTGATAACATGTACAAGACGCATGCTCTAAAATTTTCCATTACTTCCAAACACTTAAAATTGTGTAAAGGCGTGCTAATACATGTACAACTTACATTTTTATATGATATTTTGAAAGAAAACCACTTTTGAAGTTTCATTTCCATTTTGCGTAGTTGGTCGTAGGGCGAAAACACATTAGTACAAATAGTGACTTCATAAGAATTGTAGAAAAAGTACAAAAATCATGAATGTCATTTCAAACGTGATTAAACATCTGTTTTCATTCATCAATAGCTACTACATCCATAATTCAGTAAATTCCATCAGATGAAACCGAATTATAAGACATTGCCACAGACGAATGATAGGTTTGGTTTTGCTGACGATATTTTTTGATCCAGAAGTTACTAACCTCACGTAAATTGATCACAGTTCAAATCAAAAACCAAAGATAGGAAGACAAAAGGGATCATTTCTACTAAAAAGTGGATGCAACGAGGGCGTGCCAAAGTACTTTTCCTCTGGGTTTTTTTTGGGGGGGGGAGGGTGGCTTTAATAATATTTTTATTTTATTTTTAATGATGCTTAAGTAGAATGTGTAGATAATTAATTGATTTGAATATAAACACATAACAAGGTGCCAATGTAATATTAAAAGTTAAAATCAAAGTGTCATCCATGATTGGTCATAGGGACAAAGTCATGTTACATGACTAAATCCTATAAACTGTATATTAACTAAAGTACAGCAACGGCAATCATAAGAGATTGTGATCGTTTGAAATCAATAGATGTGTACTTTTTTCCCGGAATCCACTGCAATTTCCAGTTTAAGATGTTATTTCTCACTTTGCGATTTCAACTTGGACGAGAGAACATCATATCATATAGTCATTTTTTTTTTCACTTTTAACCACTTTTAACATAAAAGTCCCAAATTGTTTTCTTAATTGATAACTCAAAAATCTCGTTGTAGTTTTCTTATCTAAATTTTTCTTCGCAATAACTAATGCTTACATTAACAGGAACAAGAAAAAACTTTAATAGCAAGGTAATATTACGGTTCCGTTATTTTCCTAAAAGTTTTAAAATTTATAAACGTCTTTGAACTTTGCTTATTGAACCATATAGGTCTATCTAGGGCCCCGACAGGCAAAGGGCAACATGGACCCCAATCCTTTTCTTAGTTCACCTCAGCTGAAAATAAAGATAAAAAAAACTATTAAAGTATGTCCCAAGATGTTCATGCAGTTTATTTCTTTACTAGTTTTTTTCAAATACCAAGGGTTTAAATGATGTTTATTTTCTTTGAAGCAACAATATTGAAGCTTGCAATAATACAATACACAGCTGAAAATAAAATATCTTCACGGATATTGTATTGAAAAGAAATAAAAATACCCGTATGAACAAGAGGCACTGTAGATTCTTAATCATATGCGAGGAAGAAAGGGATATATGCGATAAAATCGCGAAAAGCACACCTCGGGGATTTCTTAAATCTTGTTGTAATTTTCTGAGAGTTGAGAAATATGAGAGATTAAGATAAAGGTGTTGCATTCGCGATTTAAAAATTTATATACTCGCGTTTTGATACAAAACAGCGGGAACGCAGAGCTATGTACTTGCGTTAAATGAGGAAACTACAGTATTCTAAGTGGCTTCGGTATAGAGAAAAGATGTAGATATGCATCATCATAAATCTGTTTCCTTTCCTGTTATATTTTCCTAGTGTAAAATGATAATGTGCCAATTATTATATCTTGAATATTTTCCCTTTCATCGATGTCGATTTTAATTGCACTTGTTTCACAGATATGTGCATTTTTTATGAAAAATCGTGCAAATGTTATATACTTTTTGTGATCGGCTTCGGCCGATGACTATTGTGTCCATATGAGGCATCCGGCAAATGCTTCCACGTGCGCACACATTCCGCTTGCATAAGTAGTTCTTATAAAACTTGAACCTTTGGTTTAGTATTTATATAACATTTTACTCAGTTTTATTTCCATTCATTTACCTTAAGAGATGCAAACATACATTAAATACAGTTCGACCTGTTAATTCAAGAATGCACATTTTGTCTGACGCGTAAGAATTTCTATCGAAAGATTCATTCAGTAATGCAGTTGACCTCGATGAACTGACCTCGATCATAAGAATATGCTCCATGAACTGACCTCGATCTATTGATGTTGCATTATAGAAGCTAGGAAACGGCTTGATTTATAAACAAGGTTACAATAATGCGATCTCTTTTCCCCCATAGTAGCTTTCCCCCCGGAAAACCTACTATATCATAGCCTTTCCCCCCCGGGGGGAAAGGCTACTATATAGTAGCTTTTACCCCATAGTAGGGTTTCTCCCGCACGTTTTAGTTCAGATTTTATAAAAATAAATATGGAAATCCAGTAAGGATTAAAATCAATGTTTCTACACTCCCAGGATGCATACGTGTATATCTGCATTCATCTGTACAGGTTAAGTTTCGTTTTGCCGATTTATTATTTTTATAGACAATGCTGAAAGTTGAACATGTGTGTAATTCCACACACATGGAATTACACATAGAACTTAATTTAGGTAATTTATTGAAAAAAGTTTTACAAGTTATTCACTTATATGCATAATTCTGTGTTCTGAAATTGTATTAAGCGAGAATGTTTTAGGAATTTTTTGATAAATCTGTCAGACTGTTTGTTTGTGAAAATTTCATCCAGGCTAAACCTCTGTTTTAGAGAAATTTGTTTCCGATGTTTCAGAGCCCGATTTTTAAAATCCTATTATAATAATTATAGTGCATATTCATTAGGGTCCAATGTCTCATAAACTAGAGATGACCGTATCACCATATCTTTAAAGTGGCAGTGGTTTACATCTTGAAGATGACTCTGAAAATTTCAGTCCTCAGGGTAGGGGCCCTTGATATTTCAGGGCCCGATGTTTAAAACCCCATTATAATGATTGAATGGTGTTCTATAAGTGGGGACCCGAATCTCAAATTCTAGAGATGACCAATTAACCATATTTTCACAGTGATAGTAGTATACCACTAGTAGATGACACCGAAAATTTAAGCCCCCATGCAGGGTAGGAGCCTTTGTTGTTTTCGAGGCCGATGTTTGATATCCAACTATAAAGAATGTGTATTGTTAGGGCCTTATATCTCAAAAACTATAGATCGCCACATGAACATATTTTTACGGTAATTTAAAAGTAAAAACATCATTTAAAAATACACAATCACTCATATATATCTTTATCAAAATGATTGAAAATTACGTTTAATTCTGCTCCTTTTTTGTTTAATTTACGAACAAAATCTTTTAAAAGGTACGCGGGTAAAATTCCTTATTCTTCAAAACATTAAGTCAATTCATACGATGACTAATGATATAATAAATAATGAGATAAATAAATCAACTAACTTTTATTCATAAAAGGAGAAACATAAAATAAAAAAAAAAACAACCTATGCGCATATACGACTTTTTTTACTTGTTAGATGATTAGAAAAACAAGCTTATATTTTAAAAAAGTCAGCTCATCACAATAAATGTGTTGTTTGTTTATTGGGTTGTTTTTTTTTAATTACCCTTGTTTAATTGTTCGAAGAAATAATATGGTACACAAGTAAATCTTTATTGAAAAATTTGAAACAAATAGTATTAAATATTTAGGTAATTGAATCGCATATCTTGATTTATATGGCATCGTCTTAAAAATTGTGTATTTATAAATCACGTTGCAAACTTAAAAGTGGAAAAATTAGCAAATAATGAGTGACAATATAAACATAAAGTTAGTTCAGGCTCCATTTCACAATTTCCAAAGTAACCAGCAAAGATACCGACATTGTTCAGGTTGTGAAGACATTTCGTTGTTTTTTTAAATGTTTACATCATAATATCTCGCGTTTCGTAGAAATGTGCTTAAAATATGAACATAGTTAACTTTAAAACGAAATGGTAAACACTAACTTTACACATGCTTTTGATACATAATTAAAACACCCATTACCTATGATTTAGAACCCCATCAATCAAAGTAAAACTAAAACATTTCAGTTTATCATCATATCATTGCATCCTGTCTCCCGTTTGATATTTAGAAAAAGAAATATAAAATTGTTTTTAAGGTCGTCAATTCTAAAGGTATTCATTTAAAATTGATAGCCTTTTGGACTAAGGGAGTAATACATTTCCACTTTTTATTTCCTTCATCTACAAAATTCAGTCAAGATTGGTCAGTTAGTTCCCTGGGAGAAGCTTATACATTGATGGTTATTCATTGGGAAATTAAAGTTCCAAACCGGCGTATTTTCGCTCAAATGTGTTCTCGCGTGTTCATAACGTCGAAGTCAAAACTGTAGATAAGCATCGATTAGATGAAAAAGATTCGAGGTATTCCGAAATCCGTGTAAAAGGCGTTCCAAAAAGGTGTGAGAACAGGTGAAATAAACGATAATGACAAATGAATGTTATGAAGGCGCATGCCTTAGTTCATATTTGGGGTTGAAAAACCATGTATTTTATTCTATGTATTAATAAATGCCATAATTATCCTTTTTTGTGAGAAATTAATATCATGTCAATTATTGCAAACTATTGTCACGAATGGTCCGCAATAAACATGGCCGGAAAGTAAAAATGGGGGAAAATCCACTATACAGTAGGTTTTCCGTGGGGGTAATCTGGCTATAAAGAGGGGGAAAGCCCACTATATACTAGCCATTTTTCCGTGGGGGAAAACTGCTATATAGCCATTTTTCTGGGGGAAAGATGGCTAGGGGGAAAATGCACTATATAACACCTCAATAGCAAGTTATGATGTCAGTCAATGTTTTTCAGTCGCATTGCTCTTTGAAGAGCCCTACCTAGTATTCTGAAGAAGAAGAAGATACATTAACATTTAATAATTACGTTAAAAATATAAACAAGACAAGGAGTTAACGAACGTCTCTTCCCAAATTTATTTCAAAATTGAATTTGTTGACGGTTTATAATGATGAAATTATGGTGTTCAGATTTTGAATATTCTATATTTTGTAGAAATACAGCATTTTTAAAATTATTTTACATCAAACTGATCATGTTGATTGCTTCTAGCTCTCTATATATAATTATTGCCGATCATTCTTTAAAAGGAATCCTTTTTTTCAGTTTTTAGACTTTGATCCGTGCGTGCACGGGTTGACATTGCATATAATATCTGACATTTACGAAATAGATACATCGACACACCGTATATTGTTGACATTTACATTACCAATCTTTAAGACTACAATAATGCTATTTATTCCACTACACTCTGCTTAGTTTGAATACTCTAACTGTGTCTCGGAACAGGCCTTCACCACGGTTAAGATGCCTCACATATACCCGTAATGTAGCAAAAAAAATGCAGAATCGCTCCGAAACGATTTTTGAAGAACATTAATGAGGCAATAGTCAAATAATAGTCAAATTTTTATCTAACAATTTAATTCATTTTAATGGAGAATTCATAACTTTTCACCAACGGTTTTACTCGCTTCGAATTCACACCATGCACACCTCACAGCCTACTCAATATTCAGGGTCATGAACCCTGGGGAGCATTCATTATTGTCCCCAAGAGAGACAACTCTTGAAAACGTGCATTAACTATAGTCCGTTTCTTAATCTTATTAAAATAAATAAATTTAGAAAAGTTTTCAAAGTATTTTAATTATAAATAATACATATAACAATGAGTAAAAGGCATGAAAAAGGCATGAAAGAAGTACATTTATTATATAGTAGGCTGGTACATGTACCTGGTGAATATTAAATGTATATTGCTTGTAGGTACATGTATAAATCTACACAACTTTTTTAAAATGAATTTTCTTAAAATGAAAAACAAATTAATGAAATTGCAAATATCATTCTAAAAAAATCATAATACTAATTTTGAAAGTCAAATACTGAGTTAAAAGAAAGATAAAGAATTAAATATTCTTTGTTTTGTAAACAAAGCGCGAGTCTTGTTATTATTTACATATGTGTTTTATTGGTGTAAGTTTCATTCAAATGTTGCTTTTTTCTATTAATAATATCATTTATGATCACATCGAATCAGTATGGTAATTTCATACTTTATATTATTTGTAAACAAACATAAGACTCGAGCTTTGTTTACATAACAATAAATTCTTACCCCTGTATCTATCTTATAACTTGACTTCTAACATTCAAATTATGGTCTATTATTCAAAATGTGCAAGTAAATAATTTTATGCATAAAGAAATTGAAAACAAAATTTTGATCTAAAATCGTGTCCAAGTCCCTTTAAAAAAAATTTGTATAAAATAGTAAGGCTAAATTCCAATTTAAAAAAAATAGCTGTTTCCAAAAATGTTATGTAACATGTATGTGAATATGTAATATAAAAACAAATGTTAGATGGATGGGTAGGAAAAATACGAATTATGTGCACTCGATAAAAAGTTTGCTGGTATTCATTATGTGAACAAAATTCATCCAGTAACATTTAAAGTTATGCAACATAAATAAGAATGTTATGAATGATGTGTATAGAACAAAATCTTCTGTGGTTGGCTCCATAAATCTTGAAAAGAAGGTGTGAGTTGGTAAAAAGGCAGAATAAGGTCCCATTCTAATCCTCATGCATTCCATTCAAGGAATATTCATTAATGTCATGGTCTGGAAACTAAAATAGAATAAACATAAAGTGTTAAGAGAATTACATGTAATTTTTGCAAACATTGTGCACTCATCAAATACTTACATGTATATATTCAATGAAGTTATTTATGGAATGTATAATTACTAACAATGTAATCTTTTCTAATATTGTACATACATGTATTACATCATTTTGCCACTAATTTTAAACCCAGCTGACAGTTTCTTTTTGTTATATATACAGCGTCAAAAGATAGTTGCATCATGTGCATGTACTTTCAGTAATTTTAAAAGCCATAAAAACATTTCAGTACTACAAAACACTTTAAATTTGTCAAATGATTTTACAAATGAAATATGTACTAATATACCAGTAAGTCACAAGTGATATATACTTTTTAAAGCAGTACAATGTATCACTTATATGACAACATCAGGAAACATCAGGAAACCTGGCTCAATCAATTCTGCACACACATGATAAATGTAATGAATGTGTAACTTCAGTGGTGTAACTTCAAAGATATTTAGATATCCAGTGGACAGAAAGATTGTCTGTATGAGTTTCAACTATCAACATTCTATGTACACCAAAATTTGATTGCGTCAATAACAATAACTAATCTGAAAAACATATTTCCAGCATAAGAAATTCATGGGATTTCTGCAAATCCCATTTTCTCAGAGAGTGTAAAACACATCTCTTAAAGTTTATAATATTTTCAAACTCCTGGTATTCCTTTCAGAGGTTCCCACCCCTTAAAATACAGATAATCAAGTAGCTGCAGATCTGTAGCTCTCTGGTTGAAAAAATTCGGATAGTCTATCCAAATTTTTTCAACCAGAGAGCTACAGATCTGCAGCTAATAATCAAGCAGATTTGCAACAAGATGCCCATATAAACCTTTCCCTTTTACACAAGACATTGTAGCTATTTAGATGACCTTGCTTGGCTTTCAATCAGCTTAAACCAAATGTATCTACATATGGAAAACGAGTTGTAAGTTTATTACATGACAAAGAAGTACCTTCTGGGCTTCAGCAGACTTGACTGGGTCATTAGCAATATCAAATTGACAATATTTTCTATATTCCTGATCTTCAGATCATCTGGAAGCCGCAGGTAAACCTGTAGATTAGAAGAAAAAAGATACACTAGCTATCATTACAAAGCTAAATGCTGTCATTATCAAACAAAAGGGTGTGTCCTAGATTACACTCTTTTATGGGCACATGCAGTATCTGAGACATGGTCAAAACATTACCATGATAACAATGATAACAGCTATAACAACTCATTAAGTGGGAAATGACATATAACTATAAAATTTGTTGTGGCTTTTCATACTCTCTCTCTCTCTCTCTCCATCCATGATCTCTCTTAACATCTTTGTCAGCAATATTTCTAGTGCAATGTGGCATTATTGAAATATATATATGGTTCATGGAAGCTAGGCAATCAATAACAATTACATGTACGGTACACTGTAATTACACACACTCTCTCTCTCTCTCTCTCTCTCTCTCTCTCTCTCTCTCTCTCTCTCTCTCTCTCTGAGTCTATCTCTCTCTCATACTCTCAATCGTATAATGTTATATTTACATAACAAATGCAGACCCTTGATTCATAAACAGTAGCACTCTCATCGTTAATAGATAAATAAGACATAAAGTTAACAGTTTGAATGAGATACAGATATCAAAACCACATGTATAGTGTACATTGTACGTGTCGAGGAAATTCTGTATGGAAATGACTGAAAGCACGATTGACACAAACACAATATTCTAGGAAAAACATACAATATTTTTTTAACGTATGCTACGTTACAATATGTGTAAAACTGACTATAATACACCTGCATACACATTTCATACTAAAACATGTCTTTCAAGTCACATTTCACAACGACCATTAATTATCGACATTTTTGTAACACTTGTACTAGACTTAATGCATTGTAGGCTTTTAAAAGAGTTTTTGAGTAGTTTAACAATGTAAGTAAGTATGTTCTTACCGACGAATGACTACTCCTTAGCACGTTTTAGATTATTGACAAAATCGAGGATTGCTGTTCAGAACAAAATTTAGAGATAAGGCTAATCACCCCAAACTTCGACTTCACATTAATAAACAATTGTTCTGCAACTTTAAATAATTTAAAAGCTTGCCAATATAAGAAACACAAACTTTTACTTACTTTTTCCATTTAAACTCCTCTCTCGATTTTCACGAGTATGAGACTGGTCTCGTTAAAATCCCGAGATATACGAAGTTTTGACTTTCTCGGGTTTTTTCATTCTTTCGGGAATATAAAAACCAGAAAGGTTCCGATTATGCTAATAAGGCTGTGAGGTGTGCCATGTTGACATTTGGAATTCTCGGGGCATTTCATATTAAATGCACAGAGTTAGAGTTACCACTCGTATTCCTTTAATGCAGAGAATACAATGTATAAGAGAAAAATTTTCAATGAAAATTTACACGTACTTGTAATATCGTTTCTGAGTTGATCCATGCAAATGTGATATTGTGGAAACATAAATTAAAGAGTCCCCCCCCCCCCCCCCCCCCGTGATTTAGCGTGAATGTAATGCGCATGTGCAAGATTGTAAAATCCCAAAAAATCCAGATAACTTTCGGATTTTTAAAAAGAATTTTCGTTGTTTATTTATTGGCGAAGCTTGATTGAGAAAAAAATAAGAACACTTCGGTAATCCTCAAGTACCAATGATGTTTTAATTTTATAAAGCAAAAGACAATACTCTTCCGATTTCTCGGTATTAAAGACCAAAATTCGATTCTATTATTTTAATATAGTAGTATAGATACTTTGTTCATTATTCAAATTTTCAACATTTGATTCGTTTGTAACATAGTATATAGGTTCTGGGTTACATGTTCAAAATTAAATCTTGAGGGAGTGATAAGCGTTTAGTATAAAAAAATTCAAATATATATTTATATAAAATGTCTGAAATATTTTAAAGCTAAATTTATCGAGAATTTTATCTTTGAAGCCCTATATCTTAAACTTGACATCACTGACCCCCATATTCTATCATGTCCAAATGATTCTGAATACATATCTGAGAAAACTGGATAAATCTTATGAAATTCTTGATATTAAATAAACTTAACCTTTTATTCCACGTTAAATTGAAACTTTTATAGAAATTGTCTATTTAAGTGCAAATAGTTCACAAAAAGTATATGCAGCTTCGTTGATAATTTTATTGCAATCTTTCTATCCAGTGTGACCATTGTGCATATTTAAAACAATAGTTGAGGAAATAAGTTTCCTTAATCAAAAAACTGACAACAAATCCTAATATTTTAGTTGCAGAAACCTTTAACTCAAATCACAATTCAGAGGGATTAATACTGACCTTCATTATCTTTGTATTTTTAAATGTTTTTTTGTTTACAGATTTCAATGATATACTTCTCAAGAAATTGTTAATACAACAACATTGAAGAGTAAAATGATTTGAATGTTTTGCTTTAAATACTTCTGAAATTAGTTTTATTAATCCTATACACAATCAACTAAAGTGTATTAATTCGGTTATCCTCGTGTTTAACTGAAATGTGCATATGTCATATGCCTGTTTTAAGAATGATAGTTCAAAAAGGTACGTTCAAGATACGTTCATTCGCTCTTCTATTTTCCCTCTTACATGTATAGTTAAGCGTTGAGCTTCGGTATGGTCTAAAATTAGAATAGCGTGCCATGATCTCGACTTACGCAATTTTATACAGAGTTTGCATAGATTGGGCACTTTAAATCAAAGTCAACTGTGTTTATCCAAGGTTACTTTATGCAATACAATTTTATTCTGTCCTGTCCATTATTGAAATATAAAAGCAGCCTTATAATTTAAATAAAGATTGTAAGTGACCTCCAAATACTGATGCCCAAAACAACGTCATCTTGGCAATATTAAGGATGTTGTTTACTCAGGTTTTGAGTTCTCAAATCCGGATTGTTAAAAAGTTTAATTTGATGAGTAAAATTTGTTTTAAATACAAAAGGTATTTATGAAATGAATTATTATTGACAAAACAATCGATATTTTTAGTAAATTATGGAATTAGGCTCTGACAAAGTTTGACTTTTAGCGAAACAGAGGAAATTCGGACTAAATTTTTCAGATTTTGTTTTCCACTGAAATATTTTTGGTAGTACTATAATATTTAAAGTTAAGATTTTATTTGTTAGTCAACATATTTTTGCATATTTTCTGTTGGTGTTATCTTGCTTTTTCGTTTAGATAATCGCATGGCACACACTACAAAAATATTGAAAAATGCTTAAAAATGATAAAAGACACCATATCTCAAAATTTTGATCATTGACCTCATATAAATTTTATGCCAGCAGAGAAAAGTCAATATACTTAGTTTAATACTATTAATGTTTTAGCATTATCATCATTCAGTTTTTTGTAATATTGAATCAAAAATGGGTAGTAATTTGAAAACTGATAGAGGAAATTCGGACTAGAATATCTATTAAAATTGTGAATGAAAACTTAATGCTTTGTATCAATTTAATGTCACTACCATTCATAAACTGTATTTCATTTGTCAAAGAGTTAGGCAATTTGTATTATTTTAACAATTAAGAAAATCTCAATCATGGTCTAAAATTTCTATGGATTTTTCTCAGAGGACTAAGTGCGGTATGGTCAAATATCTGCCCCCAATTTTAACCAATTTTTAAATATTGTCCAATTAAATTCAAATCTTCATAAATCATTGTACAGTTGATGCCTATAACTAAAATCATGATTTTAGTCACCATTGTCCATTTGCTATATATCTATGACGTCAACTAAATGACCTAATTCCTGCAAATTTGTAAACAATTGAAAATATTTCCAATTTTGCTTTATAATTTGCATTCGGAAGTATAGAGCGCAGGTCTGCTCAAGTAAGATTTTAACATATTTTTTTCTTCTGATAAATATACACATTATACTAAAAAATGGTACTTGAGCAAGCCTGCGCTCGATGTTTCCCAGTCGAAAAACCATCGGAAAACACCCATATTTTGCTACAAAATATCAAAATATCAAAATTAGGCAATCTTCATGACGTCATTTCTACATTATGACGTCACTGTGGTGATAATCTTTTGCACCCTTATTTTAAATATGATTCTATCTATATTCCAACTTATTTTTAAAGCTCTTTCTAAAACTTTGATTTTGGGGGGCAAAAATTGCATAAAACCGCACTTAGTCCTTTTCAAATAATATTCATTGGCCATTAACTCAAAAAGTAGGTCATTGACCTACTTTTTGGAAAGTGAAGAATAACACTACCATGTAAGGTCTATAACACACAATAGTTGGTTTTTCATTACCATCAGTGGAATTTTTTTTCATTCTGAGTAAACGTCATCCTTAAGGTCAAAGCATATCAAAAGTCATTTTTTTAACGTATGAGATAAACTCTCGATGCTCAATACAGTTGCTCTCTTAAATATACGGAAATCTTTTCTTTCAACGTTGTCCAATAGGATCTTACGGCACACCTTGCAGAAAGTGTAATTCAGGGTGCCATCTTTCAAGGTGTGACCCACTAGGTTGATCATGTATTTGCGGTGCTTACTATCCTTATATGTTTTGCCCTCAAGGTAAATGTTTTATCTAAAATGTATGTTACAGCAATCATAATAACCTCGTATTTTCTATATAAACTTCAAGCACAAAGTTTAAGTGGATGTCTATTTTATATTTCGATTAACTATATGTTAGCCTTGAGGAGAATAGGATTCCTTTTCAATATTTCATGGTTTTTTTGATTGTTTGTGCAACGTTATCCTGTAGATTAGGTTTATAGGTTGTGAAACAAATAGTCTGGAAAATCATAGACCTAACGTTACGAAATTTCTTATAACATTTGTTTTAAATAATTTGAATTGTAACGTGGTAATGTTTTCATAAATCAATTGTTACCTTCAGTTATTTTGATTTGTAGTAATCATAGAATCACAAAAAGTTTGTAAAATGTAAACAAGTGTAATAAAGAATTGACCAGTGTCATTACAAATAAAGTGGAATATCTTTTGTACTATTTACTCTCTTTTGTTTTGTAAAGTAGCTTTCAATATCAATTTTACTAATTCCTTTGACATCAAAGCCTATTTGTAAGAAATGTTGCTTTTATGATGCTTGAGTTTAACTGTAAACATTCGGCAATATTCAACTTTGCTTTTAGCAATGGTATCTGAATCACATACGAAATAAATTAAATATTAGATAAATTAACGAATATATCAATCAAATACAAAATGTCACTTCTGATGGCATCAATTACATTCAAAAATGGAATTTTATTTCGCAGTGGAGTTAAAATCTCATCTAACGAAAATAAGAATAGTAGCATAATGTTTATTGTAATTGTTTACAATTCCATATGAATATTCTGTACAGGTGCACACTGTAAACATGGTTTACCATTACCATGTATGTAAGTATGGCAAGTACTGCGATCAAAATTGCAGTAGTCATTGTAACACTTCATTTGAGTGTCACCAAGAAAACGGGACTTGCATAGGAGGTTGTCAGGACGGGTGGGGCTCCGACAAGTGTGATAAAGGTATGCCATCGACTAATTTTGAAATTAATTAATTAAAATTAATCAGTGAGCATAAATTCTTCTTTAGTTAAACATGTAATGATTAATTATTATGTGCTATAAATTTTAACTAAGATATGTACATGTACATGTGATTATTTTTGTAAGATAAATTAATCATCTTTATGATGTCACACCTGTGTGTGTTAGAAATGTCCTGATGATATGATTATATAAATATATTTAATTCCGTATTTATTTATGATCATAAATACATTTAATATTGTATGGGTATGTGTAAGATAATGAGCGCTTTGTGTGTTAATATCATGCATGTTTGTGTAGATGTATTTGCTTTTAATAGTTTCATCAAATTTTGAATTTAACTTTAAAAAACAGTTTTCATAATGTAATGTGTGCATGAATATGTTCAAAATCATATATATTTCATATAATATAAGATATTTATCATATTGTTATATTCAGTAGTATATTCTCACTATATAACTCTATATAGACGAATAGTCAATAATTGTAATATTAGCTCGTCCGAAAAATATTGACCGGTCAATATATTTTTGATATTGACCGGCTAGGAATAATATCTGGAGAACATTCCCTCTATTTCAAATAATCGCCTCTGATTTATTGATTCGGAAACGATGACGCGAATAACTCTTCGCGACTCCAAAACAAGGTGACGTCATTATAGACAGTCAGTCAAGGCAAGTAAACAACGGATGCGCAATGCGACGGTTTGCTATCATAACGGATATAAGGATTTGCAAATTACTGTGAAGTAAAATCAGGTAGAACATCTGTATGTTAATTCTTACGGTCGGCGGAATATCACCGGTGGCCGTTTGATGCTGAGGATATTTTGGAAATGAACTTTGCACAAAACTGAATTCGTGAATTCTTTGTTGAGCTGAGATATTACGGCGATCTGTTTTCAATTACTTTCTAAAATTTTGGTTTGTTTCTTCATATAACAAAACAAATGTTGACTGTGTTTTCGGGCAACATAGATTATATTAGCCCCCTTGGGACGGAAATATTGCCCTCCGCTTCGCGTCGGTATAATCCATGATGCCCTCAACCTCAGTCAATATTTGTATATTGTTGATTTAAATACTATTGTTATAACATGAATAAACATACTCTTTGCTAAAGGTTGCGTTATTAATTTTTTTTTTTCAGGTGGAAAATCTTTATGGGTTTTAATTTTTTCCCCATTTGATTTTAAATCAACTAAGACAAACAGTACCAACATGAATACTAAGTTTTAAACATATTTTTATGTCTAAATATCACTGATATATCAGAAAACAGTTAAGCATTTTGGTTGTGATGTGAAGACCATAGATATGTGATATTTTTCTGTGTTGGCTTTTTTTTTAATCAAAAACCCATTTTAAACCAAATCAATTTTTTCAACGATGACCTTTATTTTTTTTTTTACAAACACTTGATGATCTCATTCGACTTAATGTTGAGTAGAAACTTAAGGTGACTACATTTTAAAGACATGAGTTTATCGTTCAGTTCTTTGAACTAAAAATTAAACGGTCGTTAAGTTGATGAATTAAAAAAAATATTCTGTAAAACGCATTGTGGTATCTGTTTCCGCACCTTCAATATTCAAACACTTTTTACGTTTCGTCGACGACTTTTCCTGGCCTTTCTTAGTCAGGCAAAAATCATTCAGTACAATAGTAGTGTCCTGCAGCTCAATTCCCTGCAAATATTGAACATTGATCAATCCCTGGCCTAACACAGTTATTAACCTTACATCAGTGCAAAAAAAATAATTTCAAAGAAAAATAATAGCATACCGTATAACGGGTATTTTCTGCAGCTTGAAATTTTTGCGGTTTAACCCCTAAAAAGTATCAAATTATATTCTGCGTTTTCAATTTCTGCGGTTACATTAGACCGCAAAAAAAATACATATGTTTACCGGATTTGCCTTAGGGAAGGTAAACTAGAGAACCAACCGAGAACTAATTCCCGATTATGGCTCGGTCCCTGGGCGAATAGGTCGAATATGAACCACGTTTTTTGCTTGAATTTGGTGTTGTAGATTTATCCATAACTTCAGACAGCCTTGTGTTACACTCTTGGATCGATCTAGGGTAAAAACTTGCCGATAACTGTCCGTTAGGATTTGGAAGAATTCTTCCGCGCTTTACATATCTTAAAATCGACATTCTTACCGTGTTCACGGTGAATGAGAACTAACTCTCAATTGTTTTACAAGTCTACTAATACTGCTTAGGAACTTTTCTCAGATCATTTTTATTTCATACTCGACTAAACACACAGTCCTTATATCTGTTCAGCTATGATTGATATCGCACAGGTAACATGATATAATTAGGTGTGAAATACGACGCAGAGCCCCCTAATAACGGACTGATCACGTTTGAAAATTATAGCTTGTATTTTAAATAGTGTCAAAGTTAGTGATTTTTATAAAAGAATATTTTGCGTTTTGAATTTTGGCGGATTTTTCTTATCCGCAAAATACCGCAAAAAATAAAAAACTGCAGAAAATACCCGTTATACGGTATATTCCCATATGTTAACATATAGGTAACGTTCTTATGAGTTACATGTAAATTGCCACATATTGCTTCAGTTGTGTCTAGCTAGTATCTATATAGCTTGCACGGTAATGTCTGTGTATTTCGTATTTGACACAGGCTATAACGTCATATATTTGGTTTGGTTCATTTCAAACGTTTGATTGGTATTGTAAAATCTATTAAGATTCAGAACATAATACATGTATGTAATGCAATTTGTATTCATGTGCATCATAAAGGTTTAAACATCATTTAATTGAATTCTTGACTGCTTTGATTGTTTATATGTTAATCGCCATTTCATTCATAGGATCAACAGAATGACAACCATGATGCTGAGAGGAAAAATTTCACAAAAGTGCAAAGAGAACGCATAGAATTCTGTAATTGCCTGGAAACTTAATCTCTAGACGGGGTAAGTTAAAACTTTGCTTTTTTAATCAAATCATTTTCGTTTTAGTGAATCTTAAAGCTTATAATAGTTATACTTCATATTACTATAAAGGCGGACAAGAGTTGCAATTTAAAAGTAACTATAGCGTTATATGTTCAATAGTGCCGCGTGTATGTCACACTATTTGTGCATTCTAGTCTAATAGTGTCATGTTATGTTTAAATATTTAGTAAAAAATGAAGTTTAGCTACCTGTGCCGTTCAGTGTGGTGTGTAAACGAAAATTCACTCTGTTTAAATGTATTGTACGGAGACCGGTTAGGGTCATTTATACATTATACTTATGTAAGCTTTATTGTGAAAGGGACATGGTCACGATTTTAATGTTTACAATGCTTCAGTAAGGCATTTTTAATAGGCAACCAAAATTTGAGTGTCATTTGTTGAGTTATAAGCGAGTTACTGAGCTTACAATTCTTTGCAATGTAAACAAAGGGTTTGTTTACGTTTTGAATGTTGAAGTGAAAATTCCAGTTTTAGACCTCAGATAAATGTGTTAATCGATAGGAACTGTTTATTTATGCTTAAAATGAATAGGAAGGTAGAAAAAGTATTTTTACTGGTATATTTAATCTATGTCACAAAAGCAGGGCAGGAGCCTGTTTCATCACGAAGAATTGTGAGCCCTGTGTCTTGATTAAAACTCATCGACTGACATCCAAATTTCATTTGATCATTAGAAATGTATTCCTAAAGCATTGTAAATAATAAAAGCAGAAAAATGAAATTTGACCATGCCCCTTTAAAGGTTGCCGTGGGGTTAGTCTCATTTAATGTATGGACGATGCTTTGATATTCCAAAAAGGATAAAACAAAATTACTAACGAATTGATACTGCAGATAATATCGCAATAATTATATATTTGTCATAAAGTTAGCATTTTTCGAGGTAAATCAATACGTACATACCAAACTTGTAATAATCATTACAGCCCAATCAACGTCTCCTTGAAAATAGCGATCGACGTAAGACAAGCTTTGGTTTTTTTATGGTTTGAAATATATCATCCCTTCTAGGTATTTGTTAATCATTGACAAAAATAAAAAAGAAGCATGCAACAAATTTAACGGCTTTCTTATAGGCTATTTCTAATATGTTTCTTCCTGTTGTGCTTGCTGCAAAAAGCGCTTGGATATATTATTTGCATGATTTATTACAATTTCATTCGATGTTTGAAAATGCAAGGATATTTTAGCATATAAATGGTAAACTAGTTGCTTTACATGACTACACTCTTTAAAACACATAAAATGCTTAAGACGTCACTCATTTTCGGTTTTCCAAGCTCCGATTCTGTGTCAATTTTAATTTTGGTATCAGTTATTAAAACAGTTGATACGTACAAAAAATATTGTTTTCAATATCAAAAATTAAATTTTCTCGTAAATAAAAAAAATCAACATTGATATGTGATTCTTTGTTATTTATACTGCATTAGCAACTACATGTACATTTTTTAAAGTGATATTATTTAGAATTTTAACAAAACAAAAAATAAAATAAAGTACGTTTATATTTTTTTTTCGCTTACTGCCTCACTGCTCTTGAAAGATGTCTTGTGTTGTTGTAATAACAAAAATTGTCCGTAAATAATGCTGAATTGATATATGAGAATTAATCGAATCTTTAATGTAGTAAATGAAGGAACAATGGAAAAAAATCAATTCAAAAAATATTACGGTTGGCTTTCATCGAGACATGAAAAAGGCATGATAAGGATCAAGGAATTAATTAGGATGGATCAACCAGTGCCTGAAATTGATACATAAGATCAATGTATAGTGTAATGAAAATAATGAACAGCCAGACTTGAATAGATGAGCTTAAGAATAATCCGAAACACAGAAACATCGAAGTTCAAATGATGCTTTAATAAGTATTCTTAATCGTTAATATGAAAGTGATGTCTCTTTTATACTAGATTAAATTAAAAAGGACTGAGGATCTAACGATCCTTTTACGAGTGACGCAGACGTATTAATGGTATGCCATAAGAAGAACACTGGATTTAAAGCTTCATTAAACTATCTAGCTATGCCTTTCCTTTAAGCATAAAATTAAAATTGATTTTTGTCTCAAATATATTAATTCAAAATATCACTGATATTTTGCTTGAGTAAAAAACACATTAGGATTTAAGGTGAGTAAAATTTTACTTTTTCGTATTTACTAATCAAAATCCAAGTATGATTGTTACTTTTTGTATTCTGATGTGTCTGACTTTTCTGCTCAAAAATACATTTTATCTCAATCCAAGCAGTCGTATTTTATCAGCAATCTTTCAGGAAAGGGAGGTATTCAACATACATTTACGTAAAATTAGTCAGTTTGAAATTCTGTGATATTGAAAACAGAATATCATCTGTACAGTGTCAGATATTTCTGTAAGGTAAAGAACGAAATAAATTCTCGATTCCTTTTTAGCAAAACTTAAATATCAATGATGCGCTGTTACCGTTCGCCATTATTATCACTATTATTATCATTCCTTCGTTATCATTATTGTCCATCAAGTTATGTTTCAAAAATGCATTACATAAAACATAATCACATCATAATTGACCGGTAATGGATGAAATTGATTTACCAAAAAAAAAAAAAAGACAGAAAGTTTACAATCAAACGGGGAATGTAGATGATATCGCATACATCCGTAATGAACTAAGCTTTTTTGTTTAAAGAAAATCGATACATATACCGTGCTTATAATCATAACAGTCCAATTATTGTTTCCTTCAAACAAATATTGAGCTTTGATTTGTTTTATAGGTCTCGGAATGTAACCTCCCTTTTAGGCATACCTAAGTTATTGAAAAATATAACGGAAGCATGCACAGACTTTAACAGTTCTGTTGTATGTCTACTATGGTTTGTCCTGGTT
Source organism: Magallana hongkongensis (assembly GCA_015776775.1). Classification (NCBI taxonomy): domain Eukaryota; kingdom Metazoa; phylum Mollusca; class Bivalvia; order Ostreida; family Ostreidae; genus Magallana; species Magallana hongkongensis. The sequence continues at coordinate 267,249 of VIAA01000046.1, read as the reverse complement.
TGCTCTCAACGTTAAAAGTGGTTGGAATTATTCTCCGTTCGATTTCCTTCTGTATCGTATGTTGAGACCCTGAAATGTCACAAGTCTGAAAACACAAGGATTATTTCGTAGTTAAAAAAAGAACTTCTCTGACAAATAAAACGCTTTGAGTGTACCTCATCTATCCCGCTGTCCAGACTTTTATCCTATACCAGAGGAATGAGTTTGTACTTAGGCGTCTTCTCCATTATTCGTCTATATTAACCGTACATTTACCACCCGTCATGGCTCGGTCTTTTTCAGCCAGACCTGACTGTGACGATAAAATCTCAAGCATAGAACTTTTAGCGGAACATCAAGTTCCTTCGCTCTGTTCATGCTCGGCTTTGTGTCAGTGTTGAATGCGGATGCTTCGGATTTAATCCACAAGTGAACAAGTGTCGGATTCACTGGTCGTGTGACGTAGCTAATATGACATCATCTGAAGATGGCTGGAGATATTACAAAATTGACCGTAAGTATTCTTTTGATTTAATTTGATTTACGACAGAAATCATAAAATGATTCAGTCTTGGTTACAAGTACATAAACCGACTTATTAAAAAAATATTATTGGTAAGAGCCTAAAATTGTTCCCTAAATGAATATCATATTTTACTTCACACATGATTGTTATGTTTAATTGGTTAGATACATGTGAATTTTTTGCCTATTATTCATTTTCATATACTGTAAACCAATTTATATTCGCGGCGACTTTATTTCGCGATCAACTGCTGATAAACTGGTTTGCGACGACTAATGTGCGCGACCAAGCCTTATCAAGACTTGTATTGTTCTTAAAGCTATAGAAAAAGGATTGGTTCGTGGCGAGAAATATTCGCGACGACAAGGCTCTCGCTAACCTCGCGAAAATTTCTCACACGCGAATAAAAGTTGGTTTACTGTATCTCCTCAATTTCGAATTATAACATTAAATCAATATCTACACGTTGTTTGCAATTTTGTATTAATCAAAGTTTTGTGGTTCATTAGGATAATATCTTAAAATTTAGGTTTGATTTAAATTATCCCGACATTGGTATGTGTAACACGGCCGTCCGATCAATCCTAATTTAATTTTTTTAACCCAAAAAGCTTTCGAATTTTTGCACTAGAAATGGGAAGGAGCAATATGAGAAATTTCATTTTTAAAATGACTATCCTAGCAATAAAGCCCTGTGTTTAGATGGTATATTTTACTGCTCACGCAATGTAAGCCGACTGCATAGCCGGCCTAAGTATCAATTTAGAAGTGAAAAATATAAACCTAAACTATCTTCCTTTGATTTTGAGAACACGTGAAACATGATTTAAAAGGTTTTCTTTAATTGGACAAAAAACAAAGTATTGCGCTTCATTTCCAACAGGCCAATTAATCTGCTTTCATGTTTGTCAGTGCATTTTATGATAAATTTAACATAAAAAATAATTATTTTGATCGGATAATTTATATTATATAAATAGTGCCTGTTTGGGAGGGTAACATTTGAAATTGACACCCCGAGAAAACCATTGTCAACCGACGCGAAGCGGAGGTTGACAATGGTTTTCGAGGGGTGTCAATTTCAACTGTTATCCTCCCAAACAGGCACTATTTATTTTGTTATACTGAATGTCTTTTATAAAATTTTTAAGAAAATTTTACTGCTTTTATATAGGAATAACGTGAATTCTACAGCGAACCGTACGCGCATAATTTTCGCGCATGTAACATTTTTTAATGTTACCCGTTGCCAAGTGCGTTGCTAACGCTGAGGGTAATAGTAAATATTATTAACTGCGTCTTAACCAATCAGATTTAAGTATTTAACATGAAAGTATAACAATACAAACTAACCTTGGACATTTTAGCGCCCCGGGGGAATATAAGCGCAAGATAGGCTGATAAGAGAATAATCATTATAATTTATATTATTTGTTTAATTTTTCTTCTTCTTTAACTATTAAAAGTATTTAGAATATGAACCACACAATGGTAATTCAATTTCATATGTTACTTTATGGAAGGGTTTCAATGTTATTTAAAGGTATATCTAAGTATATATAAGTTCTACCATTATCAGGTTTCTAGTTAAATAAATTCATCGACACGTTGTAAATGTAACATTTATTATATATAAACGGATACATACATTAAAAATAACTTCATCGAGAAAGAAAAAAAATGAAAGCTTATTTCTTTAGGATGAACTTTAAAGAAAAATAGTAATATCAAGGAATAGATTCATTGTTCCAAATGGAGAACGGAATTTTATAAACGAGAGAGAGTTTTATGTTTAGTTAACCTAAATGCTAAGTGTAAAGTGACTTTTTGAATCGTATTCCATTAAGATTGAAATTAAAACCGTTCCAAAAAATCAATTTTTTATCACTTAAAGCTCCTCAAGACTGCAAGGGTGTTTTGGAATCCGGAAAGAATTCGTCAGGTCTTTACGTCATTGATCCTTTTGGCGGTCGACAACGTCTGATTACTGTTTATTGTGATATGGAAACGAACGGTGGAGGCTGGACGGTATACTATCTTTATTTACATCGCTTAAAGCAATATAAGCTGTATTTTTTAGAATTTTAATTTGCTGCAAAAACCTGCTAGTATGATAAATCTGCATGTAAATTAAACTCTTATGATAAAAAAAGTTTGAAAGAATCATAAGTTTTCGCCAGAAGAAAGATTTCTCTTTTAAGGAATATATAGCAGATCAATTTTTGTAAAAGATGACAGTAATTCAATTTTGCTTTATTTAAGGCTTCTTTAAGGCCAATAAAAATATGGCTAAACGAATTTTAAACACCATGATATGTTTGTCATTTTATTAGAAAATTACATTTTTCATAAAAAAAAATTAGCATAAAAAGCCCATATTACTTTAAAGAGAACTTTGAATAAGAATATCAAAATCTTCTTTTTGTTATTCTACATGTGTTATATACATGTAAATACATACACGTTTTTAATACAATATATGTTAAAACCAAACCAGTTTAAAACAATATCAAAACAGATCAATTTCAGATAAAACCCGAACAAGCAACTTGCTTTTTTAAAAACTAAATTCGCTTTAAATCTGATATGTTTCTTCCTGGATCAGGCCATTCAACGACGCCAAGGCGGCAGCGTGAACTTTAACAAAACATGGACGGACTACAAGAACGGATTTGGCGTATCCGAGGGCTCCTACTGGATTGGTCAGTTCTGTTATCCAAACAAATCTTAAAATAAAAACGCTTTAGTTTAAATTCTGCACGAAAAAGGAATTTTAAAAAATCAACATAAGTTGTTTTGGTTTTTTTAAGTAAGGTATTCATTTTTTTCAGGAATTAAAAATCAAATGATTTAGAAAGGACAAAGCAGTTGTTAAATACTATCTTTTACGTCGTTTTAAAAACACATTTTATGATAATTGTAAAATACGTTAAGTTCGATCTGTTTTCTAAAAAATAAAGTAATACATTTGATAAAAATAAATAAGTATGATAAAGTTAGCGTTGGCTGACTATTGCTTCTAATTCATACTGTCATTGTACTTCCTAATAATAAATAGTGTTTGTATAAAATTCATTTGTGATATAATTGTTTATTATTTTTTTTTTATTTTACAGGAAACGATGTAATCCACAAATTGACAAATCGACTGTTAAATTCGCTGTATGTTTATTTCCGATTCAACAACAATAGCATATTTCACCAGAAATACGCCGAATTTTCTGTCGGTGCCGAATCTACAAACTACCAGCTCCACCTGGCGGGACCGACTACTGGAAGTTTAGGTACGTGACAAGAAGTTTTGCTTTCTACTAAAAGTTTGATTTTTTTTCTAGGAATTATCTTTGATACTGGGAAAGCAAACAAATTCTATGACGAATCCTATAAGGATATAACGAATCGTTTAAAAAATATTTTTTTAATCATCCGTTGATCAATTTGAAAATTAAATGTGTTGATTTCAACGATTTTCCCTTAATATTGAGAAATAGTACATATAACTACCAATCAGTCCTGAACATTTGAACTTTATAGGACTACAAACAAGCAAGATATTCGAGTTTTAAAAACGTCTAGAAGAAAAAAAAGAATAGAAAAGATTATCAACAGAATCAGTACAAGTTCTTCCGTTGAAAACGGACGACCTTAAAAATTAACTTAGTCTGTCATTCCACATCTTAAAGCTTTATAACAAGTTAAAAAAAATTCACCTAATCATAACAACAAAAAAGGAAATCGAAGTTCGGGCACAATGACAACATTGTGATAAAGTCTTTGATCCTTAGGGAAAAAATCACACATACTCTACCGAACCAATATAGTTGTTTTCCTTTTAAGAAGACTCTTTGTTTCTTACGACGTTAACTACATCGAGTGCAAACGGTGCCTGCCCATTTTTCTAATCAAAAACAATGCGTCGGTGTCTTGTAAGAATTTTACACAAGTATACTATGTAGTTTGGTAAATTTCATATAAAAATAATAGACAGTTGATAAGAGTATTACATCACTTTTGTTTTTGGTTTGTCCTACCGGTGAGAAATTTGCCTAAAAAACATCAATAATTATATATGAAAAAAACTATAATTCTTAAAGTAGAAATAATTTTCAATCAAGATATTTGGAATACCTATAGGAGTTGTATAGGATAAAAGAGTTTCCTACCGAAATGTAGTTAAAAAAGTTTTTTAAAGCTATGTTCTTTTAAATCTTTTTGTTTTGTTTAAACCCTGTCGGAATTTGAATTTTAGTAGGAACTTCTTTTAATGCGTTGAAAACTTAAGATACGTGAAAATTCCGTTTCCATTATTAAATTCATCCTCCTGTAAGAATTTATTTGTCAAAAGTAAATACCCTCCAAACATTTAAGATACATCAATGAGAAAAGACGTGTTGAACTCTAATGTATTTGAATTTTCTGAATATTGCACTTTAGACTGGTACAGTAATTATGTTGCAGATGTGCTATATGTCAATTACTGTGAAATCTTTAGATTTCGTAATGGTTCAATTTTCGTGGAATTCGTGGGTACCTCTCATCCACGATTTAACATCCTACACGAATTATTAATAAGGGTAATAAAATCATATTTCCTTTGTAGGTTTTAGAGAATATACGAAATTACGTTCACACGAACCTGTAAAATTTAAGCAATCCACGAAAATTGGCCCCCACGAAATTTAATGATTCCAAAGTACACCATCTAACATTGTTTTCGCCATTTCAGGTGACCGTATGATTAACACGGGTTCTTCTAACACAGAGCTGAATGGGATGTTGTTCAGTACTTTGGATCGAGACAATGACCGGTACAGTGGTCACTGCGCCACTAAGTACAGTGGGGGGTGGTGGTTCAACAACTGCCATGACGCCTATCTTAACGGACCGTGGGCCCCTGAAAACTGGCACGACCCTTGGTTCCCAATCATAGCAGACGGCATAAACATAGCGGAAGTCCGATTGATGATTAGACCGACATAGATGCATTCTGAAATGGAATACATTAAATATAAACTCACTGTCTCGTAATTTGTTTTGAATTTGTTAATGAAATTGTGAATTATATTAGCAACACTGTTTCCTATTTATTATCTCTCGCACCCTTCTATGACAGACGCATGTAACGTAATCGATGTCAATCTAATGATTAAACCGACGTAGTTGGAAGACTGTTTATCTCAAAAAAATTATCTACATTTTGACTACTGGTACTTCACACTCGTAAACGGAAGTAAAGAATTGAACATAACACAGATGAAGAGGAATACTCAAGACAAATGCAGACAAAATCAGACGTTGACCATTTATGTTTTGTAACGTTTTTAATTTTTCGTGTAAAAGACATTTCATTTCATATTTTAAGGTTTATGAGTTCTTTACCATTTACCTGTACCTTCACTTTAATATGGATTAAAAAAAAATTAAAGAAATGTTTATTTTTTGAAGAACAAGCAAAAGAAAAATATGCATTTAAGTCAAGCGCTCTTCTGTATTCTTTAAGCTGATATTTTACTAAACCTGTGTTAGCGGGAACAGTTATATATGCATTGATATCAAGGAAGCTGGATGTTTAGCAAAATAATCGTCAGATCTGGCTACGATTCTAGGATATGGTCATTTTAACTATGAACTTTCAGTTGGTAATGGATAAATACTGTACATCTTATCTTTCACATTTTGGTATTTCTTTGTTTTAAAAGAGCTCTCTTTGCGAACGAAGATCAATACAATCTAAAATCACCACAAACATCATGCCCTCTTAATATTTGTATATACCAATGTAAACAGGGATGATTTCATTCGATTTTTAATAGTCTTAAAGTAAATTAAGACTTTAGAGTTGTTTCAGCTTCTTTTATTGGATATCAAAGTAAAGCTTAACAAACAAATTGAACAAATACTCTTTGATGCAATTTGAACTTGATCCAATATAGCAGGTTTAGATGTTTTTATATCAGTATTTTGATATCAAGTAACAAAACAAAATCAGGGTTAGGTGTTGCCATTCAGTCATCCATTAGTTTATCATTCAGTTGAATAAATGGCAGCACAGCTTGAACCTGGAAAAATCAAATCGTTAAATAAGTTAATTGAAATAGGTAATCTAAGTCTTCAAACTGGAGGGATTGATCAAGGTTATCTGTACTAGGACCTTTTAGATTAAAAAGTAAGATTTGATTATTGCGTTTCTACAACGCACAAAACACAACTCTAATAAATGAAAACACTGGATTAAACTGTGCTATCCAGTCAACCGAAATGTGACGGTGAAAAGATTAAAATGTGACTGTAAGGTCAGAACTGTCTGAAAAACAGACAAGAGTTACTTAAACACCTTTAAATTATATTTACCTTTAAACTGACGAATTGAAAGTCAGAACAAGTGGCAGACCTTCATTATTTGAAAAATGATTCATCTGGATTCTCTCCGTTATTTATTGTATAAGTAATCTTAATTTAAATCTAGATGGTAAACGTAGTCAGGTTTGTACATACACTCGATTATATTGTGTAGGGATCTGATTTAAAATAGCTGCAAAGGACTGGGTACATGCAATTAATTCGTATAAATCTGCAAATACAAGCAAATGCTTATAGTTATATTTACTGTAATACTCTCAATACTCTCTAAGTCAGAAGTCGATTATGCTTGAAAAAATAAATATTCCTAAAATTTATTTAATGATAAAGAAGAGAGTCCTTAAACAGTGTTCACCAACGACATATTTGCTCTAATACAGTATTTACCTATTGATATTTTGTCCATTTTGAAAAGGAAATTATTGAATATTATTCTTATTAATATTTGGAGAAAAAAAAAATCACTCAAGGTTAAATATCTGTAGCAAGAAGCGAACACTATTATATGTGAAGAGTTCATCAGTGTTTATTCAATATGATATAATATATATTTATATAATAAACAGTGTAAAAGGAATTTTGATTTTAAAAAGACTATTAGACATCACAGTCATGTATTTTCAGTGTTTAATAAGGCAGTTTCAGTTAGTTCTTGAGTATATGCCATATACTACAGTAATGTTACAACTAACTAAAGAAAAGGCCAATACAAGTCTTTTATATGGGGATGTTAGACTGGACTTATCATAATTATTTCGTGCAGTCCTTGATTAGTCATGGTTTGCTGAAGGTTTCGGCCAATTAATAAACTGGCTAGATCTTGGACGTGTTGATTTCAGCCCTGTCAGTCTCTTTAGCGCTGTGAATTACAACCTCTTTGATTGAAGGTACATATGCCATTAGGATTAAAATATTTAAAAGAGAAAAATGTTTGCGTTTCTCCATTAAGCTGCAAAAGTTATTAACTATCTGCAAATGTTACAGATTAAACCAAACGCATCTATCAAATATTAAATTCTAATTATTCATTCAATGACCGGGTCAGCCAGTAAACGCCAAACTTTGAAATACTCATAAGCACTTTATACGACAAACTAATTTTAGACAGTACGAAAGATGTCAACGCGAAAACATGCTCCGTTTGCTGGCAGTGGAATAACGCATCCGGAGAGAAAAACAATGGAAAAAAAAAGTGTTTGACAGAGAACGTAGTAAAATGAGAATTTACATTGAGTGATGGACTCATGTTAGAAACTTTATGTTTTAAAATGAGCTGGCCATAGAAAGGTGGGTGGCACAGCGGTTTGTTTTCTTTGTTTAATAATAAATTTACTCAGAAAGGAAAAGAAGATCAGGTGTATAGTACGATAATCATTTACTCAGTGTGGTAATACTTGAAGAGCTATCTCTCGAATACTTAAAATTTATAAATTGTATATGCATAAGAAGGGTAACAGAGGGGATGATTTTGTCGTTCTATTTTATAATTAAATATGTTGTCAAATGTATGAACATAATGGTTAATTACAGATGAACTCCCCCCATTGTCAACGATACCGATATGCAAAAAATCATCATAAAATGAATGATTTTTTTTTCTGTTCAAAGCACAATAAGCTGTTTTTATGAATTCAGACCACTGTAAACAGACCTGTTGTATAACCTCGTTCTGCATACTGCTTTTCTGAATTACTATCCATGCTAAAGCCAATCAATTCTTATTTTGGAAAGATAAACAATATTCAAAAACCGATAATCACACCTCTAAAAAGTTTTCTGTAAGTATGCAACGCATCCGTCGTAAATCAGTACCTATCTATAAATCGTTTCATATTCCATTAACGTTTCTTTCAAACAAAACGTTAAGATGTCGGTTAAGGTTCAATTGTAAAAGATTGTTTGTAGTGTCTTCCATTAAGTACATCAACGGTAATGTTGCATATATGCGTGTAACTGCAATTGTCCAGTCAGCAGTGTTCTTTCATAAAATACTAAAACGCAAGTGTTTCAACGTAATTTTGATTAAAAATAGACTAGAGTACGTACACTGCAGTTTCCGAAAGCATAACCTATTGTGACTGTAAACCTAAATACCGTTTATTCTTAACCTTTATCCCGTGCTGGAAGAATGTCTCTCCACTTTGTCGTTTTCGCCTTTCTTTGGATGCCAGTTACTCTACAACCGGTTAAGACGCGATCTTTCTTAGCGACACCTCACTGTAACAATAGAATAACTAGCATCGAGTTTGTAGCAGAACATCAAGCTCTATCGCGCCCATCATGCGCTGCTATGTGTGTTATTAACTGTAGATGTTTTGGGTTTAACTCACTGACGAAAAAATGTCGGATACATCAGTCATGTAACTGTCATATGCCTCTTGATATGACCTCAATTATAGGTGGCTGGATTTATTACCAGATTGACCGTAAGTATTTTAGCAATTACAGGCCAAACTTTTAACATCTTGAAAATGTAGGCTGTTGGTTTTTAAAAATTACTTCAATTGGAAGTTCGTTATGCAAAAGGATACATGTATATGAATAAAAAGTGTTTTTAATAGTTTTAACTGCATACTAAAATCGGGTCCTTTCAGTGTAAATAAGATAAACAGTACATATAGCCTTAAATAAGCCAATACTGTACAGCATATGGTTTACATACTGTGTAGCCGAAAAAAGAACGAAATCGAGTGTTGGAAAATATTTTTGATTTGTTCAAAACTTCCTCAAGAGGTATAACACAGTCATTTCCGATTGACAGTATGTATTGTTTTAAGTGGGGTTGAAATAGCTTGTAAAAATTAATTTTGTTGCAACTAAAAAAGTTAAAATCCCTATTTTTGATTCTATGATTTCATTTCCTTTTTAACTTTTTTTTAATGTTTATTATTTGGAAGATTAACTAAATGTTATAATAAACTAGCACAAAAGCGATAATTTCATTAATTTATCGTACTAGCGTTTTATATTTTGAACTTTTATGATATTTTATACATCTTATCGCATTTTTTGAAACTTGAACTGTTCTGGGTAATTTGATTCTTATGATATATACAGACATTGAATTTATTTCAACTACCTTAACCTCTTTAAGCACCCCAAGACTGTAAGGGTGTAAAGGATTCCGGAGTGAGCACGTCGGGATATTACGTCATTGATCCATTTGGAGGTCGTCAGCGGCTAATAACAGCCTATTGTGATATGGAAACAGACACTGGCGGCTGGACGGTATCTATCTATCTATCTATCTATCTATCTATCTATCTATCTATCTATCTATCTATCTATCTATCTATTTATCTATCTATCTGTCTATCTGTCTATCCATCTATCTATCTATCTATCTATCTATCTATCTATCTATCTATCTATCTATCTATCTATCTATCTATCCATCTGCGTTCATCTGCCAACCCCTCCCTTTTATCTTTCTTTTGTTCGTTCGATTGTTCGTTCACTTTTTTCTGTTTGCATTAGCTCCACATGTTTAGCTAAATCAATCAAACATTCCATTTTATAGTTTTCAAACCTTTAATCAATTGCTAATACCTTGAAAAAAAAACCTAATAGAATAATTGTATTGAACTGCTTGTTGCAGACTCAATTTTGTTTTGGTAAATTATTTCAATATAGATAATGATCTTCACAACAAAGATAATTGATTCATTAGTGCATTGTCATTTAATAGGAATTTAGAGTACATTCAACAAATATTGAACAAGTTGAAAATATAACAAAACCAATTTTTTGACGATGAAATACTTCCTTTTTCATAAAAAAAATCTTTAAAAGTATAATGTTCTATATTCTTCATCGTGTAATTATTGATTTATATGTATATTACAATATAAATGTGCATAGTATTGGTTTAACGTTCATATTCACTAAAAGGTAAACGGAAAAAACACAATCTTTTTTACATTTGTTCAAAAGGAAAGATATGAAATTCTCAAACAAAAGGAGTTTATTTTTCAAACTACTAAATATTTTGTTTACAATTTACCTTAAAGATATATCAAACGCGTTTGAGTTTTACTTTCGATGTTGAATCTAGATGATTCATATTCAGTTTAATTCCCTACAGTCAATCCAGCGACGCCTGAGTGGCACAATGAACTTTGACAAAACTTGGACGGAATATAAGAACGGCTTTGGCGTTCCCCCAAACGCTTACTGGATTGGTCAGTAATATTATCATTTTATTTCTTCTCAGTGAATAAAAAATTCAATTATTATATTAATTCATTAACAACATATTCATATTTAAAAAAGTAGTTTGATTATACATAAGGACATGCTCGGAAGCACGGTGACACGAAAAGTCTCGCATACAATACATGTACCTTACTTTTATCCAACATAACTTTCGCCACCTCCATTAACATTCATCATTCTTAATTCTCAAACAAAAAAAGACACACTGAAAATAGACTAAAATTATGCGCTAGTGTTAACCCAACTAAACAGATTTCTTAAGAGGCAGTCTACCATAGAACCATGCAAATGGCTATCAATGGAAATATATCGAAATTTCATGAGACTTGGCACAGATATTCATGATAACCTAACTTGATTATAATGAGAATGATTTTTATTACATTACATCAGTAACTATGGAAACGGATGGCACTTGGGTTTTCCCCTTGTTCTATTTATAGAACTTTTGAAAAATTAGACAGCATACAATTCTTTTTAGTTTACTGGAAATATTACACACTGCAATTGAATGAAACCCGTTTCTTCACATTGTGGAAACCCATAGGTATTCTGAATAATAAGGAATTTAAATTTCTAAACACAATACACAAAGATATGTGGGCCTTAACTTCATGAAAATACTGAAATTTTACCAAAATTGACCTATTTGCACTAAAACTGGCACAACTGCCCAAGAAACGCATCAATTAATATAATACTTTGTCAGCTTATATGGTCTTTATTTGTCTTTAATCTGGTTGAGGGAATTTGGTTGCAAATGAAATTCAGTGGAAATTTTGGGGGGTGGGTGGATTTGGGAGGGGGTTGGGGTGGACATGGTGCACTTTTATCTAGGGTAAGAAAAATGCTATTACATAATTATTTAGATTTTCCTTGCCAAATAAAACAAGTAGTAATGGAGAATTAAGTAGTCTTAAAAATTAAACACACAGAATTACTATGAATTGCCCTCAGTCGAGGGGCGGGGGGGGGGGGGGTGGCTGCAATTGAAAGGAAACTTGGACCATTAAGTTTGTCACCTAACAGCGACGCGCAGTGGGTTAGAGGGTGTACTACGAATCTGTAAGTCATGAGTTTGACTCCCGCTCTGGGTTTTTACAATTTTTACCTCTCCAAATATTTTTAAAAGCTCTGTTTTGGTTAAATATTGTAAAATTTGAAAATTTTAAACCGGTGAAAGTATTTCAATCACAATGTACATTAATCCATATTAAAATCGAATTATGTCCCACAGCACCTCAATTTATATAAGCATCCGCTTTGACATAAAACTGTTAAAATACAATAACAATGGATTTCATGTTACATGTATTCAAATTTAAATGAATGTACATATCAAACATTTTTTTTATCATATACATTTGTATTTTTGAGCAGAGTTTACAACATAAGTATATTGTTAAGATGATATCTGAGAAGAACACAGCAAATAACAATCTTTAACTTAATAAATAACCTGTTTAATATTCATGGATTATTTGTTAGTTATAAACTTCAAAATGTACATATAACCACCTGATATGAAAAAAAATCCTGAAAAGCCTACATGTAACACTCATTTATAAGAAATACTTGTAATGAGCCTTTGCTTCAAATGGAGCAAAAAGCAAAGACCAAATTATTGCAATTATTTTCATGAAATATGAAAAGCCATTGTTTACAAAGCTATGAAATAAAATATGCAATACAACCAAATTTCAACCTACAATGAATACATCGGAAAGAGAATTTTAATTTCAGAAAAAAAGATACAAAATCAGTGAATTGAAATATTCATTATTCTGTTACATACGAAAAAAAGATAAAGGTGTGCAATTAATTTAAATTTAGAAAGTTATCATCATCAATTAATACATGTATCCCTATTAGCCAAATAACATCATCAATAATACATGTAGTGCTATTAGTCAAGTAAAATCATCAATTTATACATGTAGCAATAGTGGACAACTATTATCAATTAATACATGTATCACTTTTGGCCAAATAACAACATCAATTCATACATGTAGTGCTATTAGTCAAATAAAATCATTAATTTATACATGTAGCCGTATAAGACATCTATTTTCAATTCATACATTTAACACTGTTAGACAAATACATGTATTACCATCAATTTTTACATGTAGCACTAATAACCAAACACCAACAATTCACACATGTAGCACTTATCTTTTAGTCAAATAAAATCATAAATTCATACATGTAGTGCTATTGAACAACTATTATCATCATTCATACATGTTGCACTAAAAGCTAAATAACATTATTGATTCATACATATAGCACTGATAACCAAACAACATCAATTCATACATGAATCACTATTTGCCAAATAACATCATCAATTTAAACATGTAGCAATTTAACGTAGCTCGCGGGTTTGCTGACGTCACAATAGGAATCGACGTAAAGAGTTGACCGTCATAGTAAACTCATAATTTTATTTTAAAATGACAAATGAGATATTTAGAAGTATAAAAGAAAATATTTTAAAAAGCTTATATGCGGTTTATGTTTGTTTATACAAAGATTTATGATATCAAGTGCTGAAAATTTAAAGATGTCACATACATTTTCACATTTTGTTCTATTAAGATAAAGAATGAGTGTGCGTTAGAACTCTTCCATTTAAAGTCATGTTTTAAAATAGAATGTATGCATTAACTTCGCTTTTTTTTTTACAATTATAACTTCCGTAATCTGTACTACCGATTAAATTCTTAAATTTCTTTTGGCTTGAGATACCTGTTTTATTCGATTACTTACTTATAATGTCAGTAATTGCCTGGCATTTTATTTTTGCATTGATTGACTCAGAGTTTCATAAAAACAAAAATAGCAATTTTCTGTATCTTTACAGCCTTACATTAATTGCATTTTTAAATAACATTCACAATAATGCCTAATAAGCTTTAACATGTTCTAAAATGTGTTAAACAGCTAGTCTTGTCAATAAATGCATTTCAATTTTGGTGTTCTAAGAAGTAAGGAAATGATGACGTCAGGCTAACGTCGTAATGAAAATATAAGGTTTTGAGAAATCTTTTAAATCTTTAAAGTTTTTTTGCCAAAAATTGGCCGAGAACACATACTGATATTTTTTTATGAATTGATTCATAATTATCTCCTCTGTTTTTGTGTAGAGTATGATTAATTTCGTCTGAATTGTTTAAAAGTTTGGAGCATAGTTTTGTAATGCGTTTCTCGGTTAAAATGTGCATTTTACTATATATTTCATTGAAATAGCGTTGCTTGATTTTATTAATGACACTGTATTTGAAACACGATAACATTATTACCGCGCAGACGAATCTTAAATAAATTTCAGAAATAAAACTATGAAACCTATGGATCACACGGACAAATTTTCAAGGTAGGTTTTCTCACAAGCAGGTAAACCCGCGAGCTACCTTAAGACAACAATGATCATTAATTCATGTATGTACATGTTTCACTATTGGCCAAATAACATCATTAATTCATGTAGCCCTGTTAGCCAAATACATGTAACCTCATCAATTCATACATGTGGCGCTACTAGTCTAAGAACATCATCAATTCAAACGTATACCACAATTGGCTAGCCAGGTAACACCATCAATTCACACTAGTGCTATAAGTCAACTTTTATCATCAAATCATTCATAAAGTTTACATCCTCAATTGATACACGTAGCGCTATTGGCCAAATAACAATCAATTCATACCTGTAGCGCTATTAGTACAAAAACATTATCAATTCATATATGTGTAGTGCTAATAGAGGACTAACATCATCATTCGTACACAAAATGCTATTATAGAACAGACAACATCAATTCATATATTAATTATGTAATGTTTTTAGCAAACTTACATCATCAATTCCTTCTTGTAGCACTATTAGACAAATAAAATTATCAATTCATACATGTAGCACTATTAAATAACTAACATCAATTACATTAATTCATACATGTAGAGCTACTAGCCAACATTCATACATGTAGCACTTTTGGCCAAATAACATCATCAATTCATACAAGTGATGTTAGACAACTCTTATCATCAAATCATTAATGAAGTTCTATTATCTAGCTTACATCCTCAATTGATACATGTTTGTCTATTAATGGCCTAAAATAATCAATTTATACCTGTAGCGCTATTAGAAGACTTACGTCATCAACTCATACACATGTAGTGCTATTAGAGGACTAACATTATATAAATAGTGCCTGTTTGGGAGGGTAACAGTTGAAATTGACACCCCAAGGACACCATTGTCAACCGACGCGAAGCGGAGGTTGACAATGGTTTTCGAGTAGTATTTAACATGAAAATATAATAATATGAATTCATGCATGCATCACAATTCTCTTTGAATACTGAAGTTGATCAAGATTCATAGATGGCTGTGATTTTACAGGGGAGTACTTTCCATATGACAATAATTTCACAGCTTCATTTAAGATTTCATGCTCTGTTCTTTCATCTTTGGACTGATCAGACCCCTCAGTTTTCTGAGATGACAGAAGATCAAAATCTGAAAATAAATATATACCGGTATATTCATTAAAGCTGCTTGGTCCGATTTTTTTGTAAATACATTATCAAAATTTTTTCCATACAAATCATTTATCTTAGAAAGTTATGGGCTTTCTCCTATTTACACCAGCAGAATCAGTCTCCTTTCAAAGTTAGAAATATTCAAAGTAAATAAAAATAATTTCTCTTTGGGCAAACGAAAAAACAAACCAAAATGCATCACGGGAATGTTTACAAAAGGAAACCGCTTGGTTTCGTCCCCCGAATGATTGGGGTTATTCAACCCACATGCTATGCATCGATGGTAAAGATAGCAGACTTTGGAAATATTAACGAACAAAACGTACACATGTTTATTTGTAATTTGTCTGATCATTTCGACCTTTATTTAAAGCGATGTCAAAGTCGTAATACAACCAGATCCGTCTCGTCGTCAGGGGTGAAATTTAACATGAGGCGAAATAACGCGGTACCTTTTAATGTCGTTTGTTTTGTTAGCAAATTTTGTACGTATTTTCACACTTTTATCCCATATGTATTGGACGGGTAAAACTACTGCAATGTCTATTATTATACATATACTAAACATAGCCATCGTTTAAAAGCGTGCATAAAATTTTATATAAAATCGGACCAAGCAGCTTTAAAATATATGTATTCAAAGTATTAGACTAAACTCAGCTGTTGGATACACACATATATGTACCACTATAATACAAATGTAAAGCATTGACAGCTTTAATAACAACTATATGACATTTCAGAAAAAATTATGCATTGTAAAATTTACATATGATAATCATTTCAAGTGGCAGCCAATCTTTGAATGACCTCGATCCCTAAGATGATCACAGTGACTTTTATCTACATTTTGCATTGTCCTTGTGCCTGAATCACATTTAAACTCATTGAACTGTAAAACTGAAATTCAACCATACAGTTCCAGAAACATATATACCACCCATGCGGCAAAAATGAAAAGGGTCAAAAAATTCATATTTGGAATATCTATGATAATCTATGATAATAATTAAGTATTGAATCCTTATTTTTTTAAAGATATAGTCCCATAACTGCAACGGTGTGTGCATACAAATTGAATAACGCGCGTTAGCGCGTTATGAAAATTTGTTTGCACACACCGTTGCAGTTATGAGACTATATCTTTCAAAAAATAAGGATTTAATGCATATATTTACATTTTTTACATCTTGCCTTGTACGCAAATGCGAATTATACATCAAAATTACTGTACTATCCTATGGGTAAGTTTAAATTAATGGAAGAGCCACTGTAACAGCCACAAGCGTGATCTTTGATTTTCGCTTGAGACGTTGTATTTATCAGCGTTCAACATTTGTGACGTCACAATTAAAACTCGTCAATTAACCTTTTAGTACCCTTTCTGTGTTATGGTGCTATATCTGCAGTAGCTTTACATGCAAAATATACGTGGAATGTAAATATTGCCAAGTATGCGTCATTAATCATCTTGTACATCATGTAATATTTTTTCACTGTTATACCTCTTGGGTTCGAAAAAGATATATCAGCGTCCATTTTTCTCAGAATAGCATAAGCCTTTTAACTTTAAGACAAGATGACTTTTCAAAGAATGTTAGTGTATGTTAAAGGTAGCAAGGGACAGTTTCGAATAAAGTACCCGTCAATATTTTTGTAAAATTGAGAGTTGCTGTACTTGAAGGCTTATGAGTGTTGCTAAAATTCATGAAATGATTTTTAATGATTATCATTAGTTAGAGGGGTGTCTGTTGTTGAAATTGATATGCAATATGTAGGCCCCTAATGTTAGGTACATGAGAATCAGAAGTAAAATTCGAAACCTGCGGCTATGACTGGTGTGCTTACTTTACACAGTGAAATTGCAAGTTACAGACGGGAGGTAAAATAACACGAAAAGTAGGTGGATGGGACATTGTAAACTATACACCGGTAAGTTTCTGACATGTGATAGTGCAACATGCACGCGGTACGGAAGGTCAACCCTCTGCAGGGAATTAGCTTGGGGAGGTCTAAAAAGCTGAAAAATCATGAAAAATTAGCAAAATATGAAAGGGTCAAAATCTCATAAAAACCAGTATGTAGAGGATTTTATAGGTTTTGACTAATAATTTTCTTCAGAAATGGGTGATTGGCCTTATAAAGAGTGAATTAAAGGTGTTTGTGCTGAATGGGAACTGAGGAAATTCTAGTTACAGAGTTCCGAAGACATGCATCCCTTGGCTACAATGAATTGTATCAAAAAAACTGTCCCCTGCCACCTAAATATCTTTGGACAACATTTGTTCTTACATGTAGTACTCCTCAACTCCTTTGTATTTATATTTTCTGTTTCATATGTAATGTACAACAAAGTTTTATGAGTTGAATACATCATAATAATTCAGTCAATCAATTGTGTAAAAAACACACCTTTCAACTCCTCCTTCAGATCTGTATTAATCTTGACACAGTTTTCTCTCAATGCATTTTCTGCGAACACCTATCAATGGTAAAATTCCAAACATCTGATCATTCTGATGTGTCCATTATGCATTAATTTCCCCGTAAACGTTGGTTCATTTAACGGAGTTTTTGTTCATAATCAAAACAATAATTTATCAGTGACAACAGGTAAGGAAATTGAGATCAAGCATGGGTTTATAAAAGCAGTAATTCATTCCTTGAATAATAAAAATAGGTTTTCAAATTTGTATGAGTATTTCAACAAGTAAATTTTAAGTTTAGAACACTATACCACTATAAAAACTGAACTGTATATCTTTTCCATAGATATCTAATCAAATTGGGAGGGGGCAGTTTTAATCTGATATTGATGTGCATTTATTTTATGCATACATACATGTAGTTTGTCCTTGCAATATTTACTGGTAGACATAAGAGTACTGTTATATAAATATTTTTGGTTTGTTAAGAATTATGTCATTGGGTAAAGGCAATTTTTTCTTACCAGAACCAGTTGGAAAATGTGTGCTCAGCTTCATCCATATCTCTCGGCTTTGAATGAATGTAATTCCACTCGCGATTATGCCAGATTGAGATTGTTTATGTAGTGAATGACAGCATTTTCTCCTTTTCCCTTTCCACTGAATTCCATATTCCTGCCTGTGTTTAGCACATGTACGCCCGCTGAAAATTGACAGCCTCAACCCATGCACACCAGCACGATGATTCTGGTATTTGTACAAAATCAGACTCAGAGGTACATTTAAAAAATCTCAAGTGTGCTGAAGTGTTTTTCTTACAATCCTAAAGTATATTATCTGCTTTCTCTTGACAATTTTCACCAAAACTACATTTCAAACCATCCATTTTGTTGACATCGGCTTTCTCCAATCATTCTTCTTTATCTTCTTTACACGAGAGTTCCACAAAGGGAGATAATTCAATTTGTAAAAATCCCGAATTTAAACACCGGAATATAAGCTTAATATTTATTTGCAACCAAATTCCCATTCAAATATATTTTTTTATGGATAATTCTATTGTTTGAACCAAGAAACTCTACATTTAAAACGTTTCTTGAGGTTTTATATCCTACTAAGAGAAGTAGTGTGTTTTGGACATTACCTATCTTATTATAATATTTGATCATCTAGCTTAAAATCAACGAATGAATTAAAAAATATGTGTGCACCAAATCAAAGGTATTTGTATCAGATGTTATGTGAATCTGACTCCATGTATGATTAAACTCTATTTAATACTTAAATGACTCTATGAAATTAGCCTTATTCATGCATGAAATTTATTATGAATAATGAGCTAAAAATAGAAATGGTCTTATCTGGGGGATTTCAGTGGTGCAGATAAATTTAACCATGAAAATTTGATAAAATAGACAATATACTCTAGATATATCCAGATAAACTATGAAAATTAATCTACACCCTTAATTATAAAATTTTGATTTTGCATGGTTCTATCGTAGACTGCCTCTTAAGAAAAACCCAATTTGATGTTTCGTGATATAACCATGGGAGCTATTCAAAGTTAACTAGTTAATGTCAACCCCAAACGTACAGTAATCGATTGGTTCAGATGGCTAGATACAATTTTCAGATAACTGTAAATACATGGCGCCACATCAGATTAGATAAGTGAAAATTAAGGGCGAAATAATATGGTTCACTTATATGAGAATTCAAGGTAGCTTGTACTTAATTCATTATGAAGTAAAATTTGCTTTTCAAACCAAAATAGATATGTAAAATGTATAAGATATAGATAAGCGATATCCTTATACACCAATTCTATCTTTACATTAAAAACTTGTGAGTTATTCATAGTTTTGATATTTTTATTTTATAAAAGAGACAAAAATGAACATGATATAAAAAAGACAACATTAATATTGAGTTTGTAGAGTATTTTTTTTTCATAATGACCGTGTCAAAAACTGATATTTTGTTGTTTCTTCTTTTTTTTTAACAAATAGGGAATGACGTCATTCATCATCTAACAAACCGACAGCCGCATTCCATGTATGTGATTTTCAAATTGAACAATGGGAACATATTATACCAGAAATACGAAGGATTTTTCATTGGTGACGAATTTACTAGCTACCAGCTCAATTTGGCTGGGTCAAACACCGGAAACCTAGGTACATTTTTATAATTGCTCATCCAAACCCCTTATTTCGCATCAAATTCAAATCAAAATTGTAAATTGTAAAGAGATCTGCTGAGTTCCCACACGTTGAAAACCGCGGGCAATAGATTTTTGTTTGCATAGAACATTTTAATCAATGTATATTGTTATCATACTCTTAAATTTGGACTGCATACATTAAGAAAATGAAGCAAGTTTGCGTCAATGTAAACATTTCTTGATGAATCGGTTTATAATCGTTAATACACATTCTATATTTGTGAAAGAATACTTACTGAAGGAGACCCGAAAGCCAATAAATGACTCGTTATATTTACTTTAAAAATTCTAAGACGATTTTATTGTCCATACATTCATCGCATAAAAGTATAAAAAAGTGAAAAATAATTCATTAATTATTTTTTTTAAGGAAATCAATAATTTTATATTGCCTAAAGTGGCCATGATCACCTAGTCCATTTATATTTGAATTATAAATAAAGTCAAAGTTACCAAATTGATTGCTTTTTAATTCTAACTTTAATTGTAAGAGTTGGAATACAGCTCATTTTCCCATAGGTTACATTTTTATTTTAAAAATGGTTACGTTTTTCCATTTGTATCAAAATTGCGACGACTGAAACCTAACCGTTATTCATTTTGAGTTTTTATATTTATGTACAATTGTATGACATGTTCATGGCATGCAACACATGTGTCTGTCAATTATTACACAGGGAGAGTGCTATAAAGGTATAGATAGTGTGGCCTATCTCATTGAAATTAATAATACAATAAAACCAACAAAACCAGGAGAGTATATGCATATATAGTAAATGCATATTATTTATAATTTCAGGAGACAGTATGATCAACGCGGGGTACTCTGGCGCCAATCTGAACGGTATGCCATTCAGTACTGTAGACCGAGACAACGATCAGTGGAAAGGTGGTCACTGTGCCGCTGATTATAAAGGAGGATGGTGGTTCAACAACTGTCATGACGCCTTCCTTAACGGACCGTGGCCCCCGGAGTATTGGTACGACCCTTGGGAACCGACCATATCAAGTGTCAGCAACATTGCGGAAGTCAGAATGATGATTAAACCCACATAGATGCATGTTGAATTCATGTGCTGTAAAACTGAATTTTATTTACGTACGAGATATATTTTCGCGAGATTTGCCAGAGCCTCGTCGGCGAGAAATAAGATATAAAATGATGGCGAAAAAAAGTTGTTTTACCGTATATCATAGACTGTACGTGATAGCAATTTTAGCTTTAGTTTTAGTCCTAAGATTGATATTAAATGAAATTATCTGGATGAAGCTACCTACCTTGTCTTTGTTGCTCCCGGAGGCAAATAAAGTTAGGACAAGGGATTTCCATTCTTCTTTGTTCTTGGATATATTTTCCGTTCCTCCCCACGTAAAGTTTATGTCAACTTCTTTTTTGGACAGTTCGCCTCCATTTTGTTCTTTGTTGGCCTCTCATTTTCCTTCTAGTGTCCATCTTAGCGCCATTCTTGTGATGTCGTTTGTTGCCATTTTTAATACACGACCTATCAATCTCCATATATATTTTTTAAGTACTGTCCTTACATCTGTTGTTTTGTTATTTTGTGTAGACTTTTGTTGGAAACTTTTGCTCGCCAAAATATCAAGGTCTTTCTGAGGCAGCCATTATAGAAATTTGATAGTGTGCTTATGTCCATGTTGTCACCATCCAGCAATCAGCACAATACATAAGGACAGATAGTAAACAGCTTTTATATATCTTTACCATAGTCTGTCTGCTTATGTTATTCTTCTATACTATTACGTATGCGTATTTACTATAAAAAAAGCACATGCAGAGCTCGTGACAAGCCAAAGAACCTTATAGGCGGACTAGTTATCAAATGTTTTGGACGATGCATACACATTTTAAACCATAACACATTTCTTACTTTATATTTTATTTCAAGTGATTCTGACATCTGCTTGCTGTCCTGCATACGGTCATGAACAACCTCATAATTACAAACAGAGAGTCTAGAAAAAAACAAAATAGTTATCAGTGCTTAACAACTTTGTTTGAATCAATACTGTTTTTGCTGAACCTGTAATGTAAGCAATGCATACCAATTAGAGAATTATCGTATGCACAGAAAAAAACGTTATGTATTTTTTTTTTAACCGTGCAAGCACGTTTTGTCTTGTTTGAATGATGGTGGCGGATAACACATTTATGGGTAAATGAAAATTACCTTTGTTCCACTAGAGACGCTTCATAGACAGCAACTAGAATAGTAAGTTAATTGATTTTGAAGCTGACGCCACATGAACTGAGGCTTCTACCCTTTTGTATTAATATCTAATATTTATCTGGACGTCATTATTTCACATGGGATAAGTTATTCCTGATGTTGCGACATTATTTTTTGCTGAAAGTCAACAGTATGACTTGTTTCTCTTAACTTTGTTATGTATTTTATCTTTGCCGAACACAGACAGAAGTGCGTGAGTTATATATATTGTACTTTAGACAATCATAGTCTGTCATTAAATTTTATCATATGTTTGAGTTTTTTATTTACCTGAGACAGTCCAATTTAGGACAGGTGAATTGTTGCAATTCGCAGCTTCTCGCGCCGATCGGGAAGAGCTTGAAAAATAAAACGAGTTGTCAAAATAAAGTTAAAGCATACATCTTCGGGCAAAGAAAGTGTACAACTTGTGAGTCTGAATTATTAACTATTTTGACAAACGAGGATTTCTCTACATTAAACTAATTTCAACGATGTAGTATGAAAGAATCCCCTTGTGTAACGTACATAGAAAGCTTGATTTGAACATATTCCATAGCATTATGTTAAACAATGGGATTAGGCTCAAGTTAAAAAAAAATAATTTTCCCTCTCTCTACATGTTAAAAAACAAATACAATATTATTGAAAATATAGAAAGCTCATTTTAATTACCCTTTCCTTTGGTTCAAATTTGACAAGTCAATCAGCTTTAATAATTGGTTATACAAGGTAGTATTTAAAACGACTCTCCCATGTTTAATACAATACAACCTGGCATGGTTATCTTTCTTCAACTTTATACACATCGTCCTATTGACCATGATTTTTTAAACTGATTAATTTACAGCCATTTGTAAGAAAAGAGTAAAAAGAAATGGTTCTTATATTTCTGCATGGAAAAGGGTTTTGAAGATTTCACATTTACCAACGTTCGATACTTAAAAATCGTCCCCTAGGCCCCCTACAAGGCTGCCCAGACCCTTGACTAAAACTGGCGCCCTCACTTTAAATCCTGGATCCGACCTTATCTTAATTTCAATATGAATGTAACGTACTTTGAAACAAATCTACTTTCGTCAGTCATGCCTTGGATTATATTGAGTTGGGATTCGCTTTAAATCTGTTGCAAATGGATTGTTTACAAGCAATTATACATATATTCGTATACATCTGCAATGCTTATCGCATATTTTTCTATACTTTTTTTATTGTCTTTAAACAGTGTCTAACACCATGTTTTATATAGTGTAGTCTAGTATAATTCGGAAGTCATTGTACATTATTCTTTATAAGGTGATTTCTTGCTTAAAACTCCTCAGTATAAATATTTTGCAATCTTCGTTTGAACTGTCAGAATCACTTGATGATTCCTCATTTTTGTCAGAATCTGTACCTGATGAACTTGGTGCTCTGTCTCTTAGAGTCAGATCCTTTCTGTTGTCTCTTCCTCCTCGTCTCGCCTCTTTTGTTCTCATTGGACAGGGCTTGCAGCACCTGTTCAGTCACCGCTGCAACCAACTGCGGCTGTATAGGTAAAACATCACTAGGCTGACGAGCATTTTGGGAGCTACCACCTGTCTCCTCATGCATCATCGCCTCCATCTGTGTTGCTGATCCAGCTGCTGCGGGAGGTCTAGTCCTTGTTTGTCTTCTACCTCTCCCAATGGAATTCATCTGGAAATATTTCATAAATGTTATTTCAACAAACTTTAACTTTGCTTAAAAAAATGGGATATCTTTTAACAGAAACCCAGACCATGAAGAAGCATATGAAAAAGCGGGTATTTGCATATAATATAACCCTAACCATATAGGCCGACGAAGGGGTATAGTATACATGAAGAAACAAACACCTTAACCCAATGGGTTAATCGAGAACTATTTGCACATATATGGCAAAAATCTAATTAACCCCGACCATAAAGGGGTATATATTGAAAGCCCAAAGGCACATAAATCAACTGCGTATGTGTGTATTAATAGGACCCCGACCATATAGGGGTTTAAAAAATATTCACACACTGGGTTGTTCTTTCAGCCTGCACATATACATATAATGCAATTAACCCCGACCATATAGGGGTATGGATGGAAAAACCCATTGAAAAACTATGCAAATAGGAATACGCAATTTAATTCAGAAAATCCCGACCATATAGGGGTATGTAAAATGGAATCTTACATTCAACATGGAATATCAATGCAATTAAAAAAAACCTTCAGTGCTAACCTCAACCATATAGGGATGTTACACTAACAAGTATCTATAATACAATAAACCATTGATAAAGTTTATTAACTAAGTGAATAGTCTTCACTATTATATGCATTGATAATTAGCCCCTGCTTTATGAGGTTAAGCATCTAATCATAGCAGTTAACTTTACCCACCATTGTGCAGCAATTTGAGGGTTGAAACAACCACAGCTCTTATGTTATTAAAATACTTTATGTGCCCTTGTTTGTTTAGATGAGCTCCATCATCAAGGTAGACATTAGACCGAGTTGAGGGATTCCAGAATCCTGGCAGGCGAAAGAAAGTTAAACCCTCCACTTCTTTAATGTATTCTGAAATTCTTCTGTTAAGTTCATCAACCCTGCTGTTGAACCATGGTAGATCAACTTGGTATCGTGTGGGCTTTAACGGGGCAGTTCTTTGCAAAGTTTGTAAAATTACCATTGATTTTCAGATTCTCCATAGCGTAATGCAACCACAAATTCAATTAAACGTTTAAAAATCAAGTCCACAGTCTTTTCTGTTTTGCACAAATCATGTGACACAGCTTGAATAATAACAACATCCGGACGCTGTTCTCTTACGTAAGACGTGCCAAGCGCGCAAATCCTCTCCAGAGAAGGCCCACCGCGTCCACTATAACTAATCTGTACTTCGTCATAGTTCAAATTAAGGTTTCTATTCACACGTACGTCTAAACTGTTTAAAACAAATTGTCCGAATCTCCGCACAAAGGAATGACCCAGGATAAGAACTTTTTTAGTCATTGCATAGATAGGGTTGAGAGAGTAGACATAGCAAAGGCCAGTACAGTTTCACTAGTTGACGAAATTCACTCCTTACTTACATTGTTTGAGCTGCTAAAGTCTCACAGGGAAAAGAATGCCGTGTCAATCAAAATGATCCATATAAAACGACGACAATAGACAAAAAATTCCAAAAAACTTATCAAAATCTTTTCCCTTCTAAAGCTGTGGTAAACAAAGATCTCTTGATCAAAATAATGGAGTGTAATATTAGAATCTTAAACGGTACACATGCCTAATCCGGAAATTGACAAATATAACAATTCATTATGGAGATGGTATAAATTACTTTATGTTTCACATAAATACAATTATGTAATAAAAGTTATTACAGTCTAGTGACAGTTTTTACCATTCCTTCTCTAAATTCTTACTTGCATGTTGGCGAATTCAAAATCAACGCCTTTTAATTATTTGTGTATGACTCAATTATGTCAACTTCCGTCCACCCTTTAGCCTATTGTCGCATTTCTAGGCAGTAGATGCAGATTGAGGGATTGTTTCTATAAATGACAGGCATAATAATCGTTTTGGTTGAATTGGTTGTTAGCTAAGATGTAGAAGCACCGATCGGAAGACGGAGAGGATTGCAAAATAATTTTATCGATACATTTTGATCAATAATTTCACCTGATGTGACAGTTTGAAATAAATCCAAGATGGCAGCGTTTGGTGCTTTGTGTTTAATTAGGTATAGGGAATTATTTTTTTAATGACAAAAAATCATAACGTCATGTGCGCGTGATTCCAAGGAACTATATGCAAAACAAACATGTTTATACTCAATTTTCAATTCCTTCAATCTTCTTTTGAATGTACATCGCTTTACATGTAAATGTTTTAACGTTTAAATGGTCAAAGTAAGTAAATTTATATTTTTTAAAGATAAACAATCTTTTAAAATTGTTAATAACTACCTTTAAGTGGGTGTCCATAGGAAATCAATACTTATCTTTTAATTTTTTTTTTCATATTCCATTAGCGATTCCTTCAAACAAAAAGTTTAAATGTGGGTTAATGTTTTATTTCAAAGATCGCTTATTGTTATCTCCCTTTAAGGAGGTTAGATGGTCAAACATTTAAGCATTATATCCATCTTAAATCTTACATTATGATTGGTTTAGCCCTACATCATCGATACCTTTCAAATACATCAAAAAAGACAGCTTAGATGTATCTAAAAATAGTTTGGTACTGAATTGCTACCAGCGTGCAGCGTTCTGCATTTTTTCATCTTGTGAATTGCGTTTTTAAAAAAAGACAGCAACTGGTTTTAAAACAATTCCGAAATTACAAAACTAAGTTATAACTTTTATAAGCCTCAAATATTGTGACTGTAACACGTTTTTTGTTAAAAACGCGTTACCTTTGGTGAAGAAATGTTTGTCCACTTAGTCGTTTTAGCCATTTTTTGGATGCCAGTAACTCTACAATTCGTTAAAATGCGGTCTTTTTTAGCGACACCGAGCTGTGACGCTAAAATCTCCAACATAGAGTTTGTAGCAGAACATCAGGCTAGATCGGACATTTCATGCGCTGCTATGTGTGATGTGAATTGTGGATGTTTTGGGTTCAACTCACAAATGAAAAAGTGTCGGATCCATCAGTCATGTGACCTCGTGAACATGACCTCAACTGAAGGTGGATGGAGATATTACCAGTTTGACCGTAAGTATTTTAGCAAAAATAAACCAAATGTGCATCAATATTTGATAAAAAGATTAAAGGGTTATAGTTGGTATAGTACGTTGACAAAGAGTTAGTAAGAAATTCATAAAATGATGTTGAAATTGAACTAGTTATAATTAGACGGCCTATTTTTGATTTCATGATTCGATACCAGTACAGGGAAATATTCTCTCAACCCCCCCCCCCCCCCCCGTATTTTGCCCATATCGCTCTTGTTGTCTGCGGGCGAATTTAAGACTTGGCGAATTCCAATGGATCACATCTCTTTTAACACTACTATATCTGAACAAAATCAAGGATGGGCAGAGCTGCAAGAGAAGAAGGGCTTAAATAACAGGGGTCGAAAATTAACCATGTATACAGTATTTTTTTTAAAATAAACTTGTTTTCATTTCATGTCTATTATTTAGTATTATATATTATGTATTTAACTAATATGTGTTATTAAACTTATTCATATAGAGATCATTTTATTGATACAAACATGCTGTATTAGTGTTTTATATTTTGAAATTTTACGATCTTTTAAACACCACATCGCAGTTTTTTAATTTCTTCTTTACATAAATATTGATTTTTTAACATATAAAGACGTTGAATTCATTTCTATTACTTCAAACTTTCAAATAATTTCAAACTAAGCACCCCCAGATTGTAAGGGTGTCATGGAGTCCGGAGAGAGCACTTCAGGATTATACGTCATCGACCCTTTTGGAGATCGACAGAGACTGGTCACTGTCTATTGTGATATGGAACCAGACGCTGGAGGCTGGACGGTAAAATATCTTTCTTTCTCTATGTTTTTCTCTCTCTCACACATACTTTCGTTCTTTCTGTTTGTCAATGCATTATATTTTATTTTGGATCGATCAGACAAACAAACGTTCGTTTGTTCATACTTTCTTTTTTTTGTTTGTCAATGCATTAGCTTCACATGTTTACATCAATCAGTCAAACAGTGTCTTTTTATAATGTTCAAACCTGTAGTAATTGCTAATATCTTGAATTAAAAACTGATGGCATGTTTGTTTGAACTGCTTGCTGCAGACTCATTTCTTTAGATATATTCTAAATTCATTTGATAAATGATAATCTTCACAGCAGAGGTAATTGATTCATTGGTGAATGGTCATTAAAAAGAATTTTAGTACATTCAACAAATATTCATCCAATTTGGAAAAAACAGAACTTTTTTTAATAGCATAGCTATGACAAAAATGAGCAATTTTTTCATTATTTCAAAATGAAAAAATATGAAATTTTCGAACAGAACGAGTTTTTTTTTCCAACCTGCTTAATATTATGTTTACAATTTACCTTAAAGTTGTCTCAAAAGTGTTTGAGTTTTATTTTCGAAATTCGGTTTAGATAATTAAAATTCAGTTTAATTTCCTACAGGCCATTCAGCGCCGCTTGAGTGGTACAATGAACTTTGACAAAACTTGGAAGGAGTTCAAGAGCGGGTTTGGAGTTCCTCAAAATGCTTACTGGATTGGTAAGTGATATCATCTAATTCATTTTTTTTAATAAATAATAAAACAATCATTTAAATACTGCATTGACCACATATTCATATGTCAAAAAGTTAATTTATTGATTATACGAGGGTTGTTAGAACAGTTTGCAGACAAGTTTGATTGTGGGCGGACTATTTGCATGATATCAGCGAAGCTTTTCAGATTTAAACGACGTATTTTTAAGAAATATGTAAAGATGTGCATATTTTAAATGCACAATTATATAAATAGTGCCTGTTTGGGAGGGTAACTGTTGAAATTGACACCCCTAGAAATCCATTGTCAACCGACGTGAAATGGTGTCAATTTTAACAGTTACCCTCCCAAACAGGCACTATTTGTTTTACTATACTGAATGTCTTAATTTTAAAGAAAATTTTACTGTTCTTATTTAGAAATGAAGTGAATTCTACGGCGAACCGTACGCGTATAATTTACGCGCATGTAACAATTCGTTGTGTTACTCGTTGCCAAGTATGTTGCGTTTACCAACTGCGTCTAAACCAATCAGATTTTAGTATTTAACATGAGAGTATAATTGAAAAAAAAATACACAGCAAAATTATTTTGATAAGGTATGCTTGACGGAGCATGTCAGATTTTTGATGTTTCATACTTTGTACGAATTTGTCATCATTAAGAAAATGTATCGTTTTAGCGCATAAAAAATAATGATATTTTATATGGCATCACACTGACTTATGAGGGTAATTTTGTGAAAGTTTTAATTAAATAAAAGAATTTTTGATCATTTTATCGCCGAATTTGGAAGATAAATGCTCGAAAAATGAATCGAAAACGATGACGTCAATAGACATCTTGGAGCACCGGTCCTTCATCTAAGTTTGTGTGCTCGCAGGAAAATCTCCAATGGAGACCAAAAGGTCCTTAGATGCTGCTATTTTTTTTTAGAACAAAGGTTGACACTAAGAAACACAGACGTTTAAAGATGGAAGAACTGATATTTTTGCTATTGCAGCAGACCAACCCCCTTTACATCCCGGATGTTGCATCTAAGGATTTTGCGTGGGCAGAGATTTTTAAACATAAATGATCTACGATATGCCACAAAAGACATTTTGGAAAACCTGACAAAAATGATTTGAGCATGCATTTTATAAATGGGCTAACAGGTTTGACTACAAAGTAAACAGAAATTTTGCCGTAAAACACTTTGTCAGCAAACTTTTCTAATAACCCCCGTACATAGAGACATATTCGGAAACACGATGACACGCAAAGTCTCGCATACAGTACTTTACTTTGGTCCAAAATAACTTTCACCATCCCCATGAACATTCATCATTCTTAATTTCCAAACGAAAAATAGAAATATTAACAATGCTGGCATTACATGGTATTATTTTGCATTACTATGCTTTTCTATGCACGTTCATTTGTAAATTTAAAATCCTGATGAATTGAATAACTGAAATTGTATTTGATTAACAAGAGGCCAATTGGCCTTAACGGTCACCTGAGTAGCATATATCCCATACACAAACTTGTCATGGAGTCTCATATATGCATCTAATTAATTAGGTTTCATTTTTCATAGAAAAATTATAAATTTGTAATGACGACCACGTTTCAAAAAGAACTGTGAAACCTATTATTTTGGTGAAAAACTAAAAGATCTGGTCAACAAAATCATGAATTCAGTTTTCCTTTCAGATGTGTGGGAGTAAAGAAAATAATTTTTTAACGTTATATGCATTAACATCTATACATCCATTTTGGCCCTGCCCTAGAGTCAAAACCCATCCTTGAGGGGACATGAACATTAAAATTTCAGTAGAGGACTTCCTGGTAAACATAATTATTAGTCAGTTTTTTTATACAGATGTGTGAGAATAGAGAAGAAAATGTTTAAACATTATATGCATTAACACTATATTGCCATATTGCACCCCCACCCCACCCCCCCCCTTTCATGTTTTGAACCCCCGACTCAGGGGCCATGAATTTCACAATTTAGGTCAAGGAGATTGTGGATATCATAACCATGTATTCATTTTTTTGCCCACATGTGTAGGAGTAGAGAAGATTTTTTAAGATTTAAAACATTTTTACTATATGACCATATTGGCCCAACCCTAGAGCCTGAACACCTAACAAAGGGGTCATGAATTTCACAATTTTAGTAGAGGCCCTCATGGACATCATAACCATGTATTCAGTTTTTTGCTCACATGTGTGGGAGTAGAGAAGAAGATTTTTTAAGATTTAAATTTTTTTTACTATATGGCCATATTGGCCCCACCCTAGAGCCTGAACCCCTGACCCAGGGGTCATGAATTTCACAATTTTGGTAGAGGACCTCATGGACATCATAACAATGCATTTAATTTTTAACAAATATATATGGGAGTAGAGAGGAAGATTTTCTAAGATTTAATACATTTTTACTATTTGGCCATATTGGCCTCACCCTAGAGCCTGAACCCCTGACCCAGGGGTCATGAATTTCACAATTTTGGTAGAGGGCTTCATGGACATCATAATCATGCATTTAGTTTTTAACAAATATATATGGGGGTAGATAAGAAGATTTTCTAAGATTTAATACATTTTTACTATTTGGCCATATTGGCCCCACCCTAGAGCCTGAACCCCTGACCAAGGGGTCATGAACTTCACAATTTAGGTTGAGGGCTTCATGGACATCATAATCATGCATTTAGTTGTTGACAAATATATATGATAATAGAGAAGAAGATTTTCTAAGATTTAATACATTTTTACTATATGGCCATATTGGCCCAACCCTAGAGCCTGAACCCCTGACCCAGGGGTCATGAATTTCACAATTTAGGTTAAGGGCTTCATGGACATTATAATCATGCATTTAGTTTTTGACAAATGTATATGGTAGTAGAGAAGAAGATTTTCTAAGATTAAATACATTTTTACTATATGGCCACATTGGCCCCACCCTAGAGCCAGAACCCCGGACCCAGGGGCCATAAATTTCACAATTTTGGTAGAGGGCTTCATGGACAACATAACCATGCATTTAGTTTTTTCCTCACATGCGTGGGAGTAGAGAAGAAGATTTTTGAAAATTTGGCTTTTTTTGCATATTTGGCCCCGCCCGTGGCACCTCAGGGGTGGTAGAGCCATGAATTTCACAATTTAGATTCTTTTTACCATAGAGATGCTTTACACCAAAAACGGTAACGATTGGCCTGGTAGTTTTCAAGAAGAAGTCAAAAATGTAAAATTGTTAACGCACGACGCACGACGCACAGACGCACGACGCACGACGCACAACGCACGACGACGGACGAAGACCAATTGCAATAGGTCACCTGAGTGACTCAGGTGACCTAAAAATTGTTTTAAAGAAGAAAAATAATTCTTGAGATGAAAAACATTTAAGTTTTATGATTAAGCATTTAAAAAATAAAAAAAATAAAAATCCATTCTTAAATTGTCAATATAACTGGCTATATCAACACAATTTCACCACATTTTAAGAGTGTTGTGAAATTGAATTGAAGAATTTAAAATCTTGAGAAATGTACTCCAACTAGTTGTTCATTCAATGAATTCTTTATTGTGAAGAATGTGTCAACAACACAAAATGTCCCCAGGATAATCTAAGTATCAAAAAATCTATTGTTTTAAAAGGTGCTAAACACCCCAATCACCACCCTTTCATTGGTTGTGTCCATTAGAATAGAAAACAGACATACACCCTTTAAAGCAAAAATGAATGCACCAAAAAGAATGCACTGTCCAACCATGATCTCTTGAAGCTTAAAAATTACTTTCAGTATTATAACCAATTTGAAAAATCTCTCTCTCTCTCTCTCTCTCTCTCTCTCTCTCTCTCTCTCTCTCTCTCTCTCTCTCTCTCTCTTTGTTGTATACATGTATTAAGTACAATAGTTTGGACTGATAGAAAACACATTAGATTCATGTATTTTTTTTCTATTATTGCCTGAAGTCTTATATATCTTAAATGTTCACACCCGACAGGATGCAGTCAAAAGATAAAACCTTTGAAACTTTGATGATCATAAAGTGCAACAGCAATATTGCATAAGTCTTCAAATTTGAACCTGATAGTGAACATGAACCTGTTAAAGCATGTTTTATTTATAAAACATATACAAATACTCTTTATTTAGCTTTATCTAGTACGAATTTGGCCTTATTAAGAAAATGTACCGTTTTAGCACATAAAAAATGAATGATATTTTATATGACATCAAAATGACTTATGAGGGTCATTTTGTGAAAGTTTTAATTAAATAAAAGAATTTTTGATCATTTTATCGCCGAATTTGGAAGATAAATGCTCGAAAAATGAATCGAAAACGTTGACGTCAATAGACATCTTGGAGCACCGGTCCTTCATCTAAGTTTGTGTGCTCACAGGAAAATCTCCAATGGAGACCAAAAGGTCCTTAGATGCTGCTATTTTTTTTTTAGAACAAAGGTTGACACTAAGAAACACAGACGTTTAAAGATGGAAGAACTGATATTTTTGCTATTGCAGCAGACCAACCCCCTTTACATCCCGGATGTTGCATCTAAGGATTTTGCGTGGGCAGAGATTTTTAAACATAAATGATCTACGATATGCTACAAAAGACATTTTGGAAAACCTGACAAAAATGATTTGAGCATGCATTTTATAAATGGGCTAACAGGTTTGACTACAAAGTAAACAGAAATTTTGCCGTAAAACACTTTGTCAGCAAACTTTTCTAATAACCCCCGTACATAGAGACATATTCGGAAACACGATGACACGCAAAGTCTCGCATACAGTACTTTACTTTGGTCCAAAATAACTTTCACCATCCCCATGAACATTCATCATTCTTAATTTCCAAACGAAAAATAGAAATATTAACAATGCTGGCATTACATGGTATTATTTTGCATTACTATGCTTTTCTATGCACGTTCATTTGTAAATTTAAAATCCTGATGAATTGAATAACTGAAATTGTATTTGATTAAAAATTGTTTTAAAGAAGAAAAATAATTCTTGAGATGAAAAACATTTAAGTTTTATGATTAAGCATTTAAAAAATAAAAAAAATAAAAATCCATTCTTAAATTGTCAATATAACTGGCTATATCAACACAATTTCACCACATTTTAAGAGTGTTGTGAAATTGAATTGAAGAATTTAAAATCTTGAGAAATGTACTCCAACTAGTTGTTCATTCAATGAATTCTTTATTGTGAAGAATGTGTCAACAACACAAAATGTCCCCAGGATAATCTAAGTATCAAAAAATCTATTGTTTTAAAAGGTGCTAAACACCCCAATCACCACCCTTTCATTGGTTGTGTCCATTAGAATAGAAAACAGACATACACCCTTTAAAGCAAAAATGAATGCACCAAAAAGAATGCACTGTCCAACCATGATCTCTTGAAGCTTAAAAATTACTTTCAGTATTATAACCAATTTGAAAAATCTCTCTCTCTCTCTCTCTCTCTCTCTCTCTCTCTCTCTCTTTGTTGTATACATGTATTAAGTACAATAGTTTGGACTGATAGAAAACACATTAGATTCATGTATTTTTTTTCTATTATTGCCTGAAGTCTTATATATCTTAAATGTTCACACCCGACAGGATGCAGTCAAAAGATAAAACCTGTGAAACTTTGATGATCATAAAGTGCAACAGCAATATTGTATAAGTCTTCAAATTTGAACCTGATAGTGAACAAGAACCTGTTAAAGCATGTTTTATTTATAAAACATATACAAATACTCTTTATTTAGCTTTTAATTTACTTTTTTAAAACTTATTAACTTTTCACAAAGTAATGGTAATGCATACCTTTACTCATATAATGGTAATGTAATGCATAATTTCAAGAAAATAAAGTAATGGTAATGGTAATTTAATGCCCTAATTCATGAAGTAATGGTAATGTAATGTATTACTTTACAATGTAATTCGCCCCAAGCCTGGTGTTTACCTTCTTGAAAAGATTTGTAAAGGAAAGTTTGAATAAACCTAATTTGATGCTTCGTGTAATAACCGTGGGAACAAATCGGAAAATTAGGAGTTAACGTCACCCCCAGCGGTCGGTAATCGATAGATTAAGACAATTTCATATCTGCACTTTTCAGATATTTTGTAAATAGATCCCCTCAAATAATTGTATATAGACGGCGCCACATCCGTTAAAGAACTGTTTATATATGGCGCTACACCTTTCAGATAATTGTAAATTGATGGCGCCACATCTAATGATTAACAAAGATGAGTCAATTCGAAGTAGCGTGTATTTTCTTATAAAGTAAACTGTGCGCTTTAAAATCGCAATGAATATGACAAAATGTACATTACTTAGATAAGCAGATTCGTAGATTTAAAAACCTTTGAATTACATGTATTGATAGTTTTAAATATTTCTTAATGAAAGAAAAAAAACTAACATAATGTAAAGAAACGACGTTAAGATAAAGTTCGTAGATTATCAATTTTTTTTTATTTCATAACATGTCAGAAATTAAGATTATGTACTTTTTTCATTTACCAAATAGGGAACGACGTCATTCATCATCTAACAAATCGACAGCAGCATTCCTTGTATGTGATTTTCAAACAAAACAATGGAGTCATATTTTATCAGAAATATGAAGACTTTTCCATTGGTGACGAATCTACAAACTACCAACTCAATTTGGCTGGGCTAAACACCGGAAATCTAGGTAGGTATTTAAATTTGCGTATTCATTTCCATATTTTGGATCAAATTCAAATTCAACATTTATTTTTTTGCTAATACTTGATACCTTTGAAATTCTTACAATGTTTGCCATCGCTTGCATTGTGATTTCTTTTTATGCACACTATTTATTTTTCATTTTATTGGGAGTTGATTTTAATCAACTCTCCTATGCAGTTACTCAGACAAACCGAAAGTGAAACAGTGTTTGGACCTCAGCACGAATCATTGCGGCTGACAAGACTTAGTTCTCGAAAATAATTGATAAATTCGAAGTAATGTATGCTAAAGCATTGTTTTTCAAGGAAACCTATTTATAAATACCTTGAAAATAGTGAGATTTTAAATGGTACGAACAATTTAAATATTTTTTGTAATCGTATGTATTCCTACGCCACAGTTCAATATAGTCTCGTTCAACTCGACGCTCGGCTGTCTCCGTAAATCATTGTCGGAGATTTACGGTGTCAGCCGAGCGTTTGGTTGAACGAGACTAGAGTTCAATATTGTTTGGATCCATACAATTTTCGAGAAATATTTCTATTGCTGATACATAGTTTGGTTGAATTAATTTTATCTTCAAATATTATTTAACATGATTCATATGGGGGTTTCTCGACATTCTTGTCGAAAAAGTCCAAAAATTCATATTATAAAAATGTGCGTAATTCAAATTAGAAACTACACATACTTGTCAAGCAAAATAACATATCATTGATTTTAGAATAAATAAACATTGACAAAATCAACTCCCGTCAGTTCTTCAGTACTTTGATTTATTTTAATAAGTGCATATTAAAAGTAAAGTCTTTGGTCTTCTTGGCCCTACTAGCGAAAAAAGTTCGAAAGTCACGACATTGTAAATATTTCTTGTTGGATATGTTAATAAACATTAACACAAATTTTGTAATTATTAGAGATTTTTTACTTATAGAGGCTGAATTGTCAACAAATGACTAATTTGATTGACCTCAAAAATTCAAAAATGATTGTTTTCTCATATACCGCTATAAAGTATGGAAAAAGCATCGTGTCTAATATCTTGGATTTGAGGGGAAAAAATCCTATTGCTTTGTCCAACGTTCTCCTCGGAATGGAGATCAATAATTCGATATTGTTTAAAATGACATTGACCATCCAATTTCTTTATATTTGGATGAAGAAGTTATTTAACATTCAAATCACAATTTACTTCCATTTTGCTTATTAAAGTTGGATTACAGTACATGTAAAGGAACATTATTTTTAATTTCAGGTGACAGTATGATCAACGCTGGCTACTCTAGCGCCAATCTGAACGGTATGGCGTTTAGTACCATGGACCGAGACAACGATCAGTATAGTGGTCACTGCGCCACTAAGTATAGTGGGGGATGGTGGTTCAACAACTGTCATGACGCCTTCCTGAACGGACCCTGGCCCCCGGAGTATTGGCACGACCCATGGAGACCGACCATATCAAGTGTCAGCAACATAGCAGAAATCAGACTGATGATTAAACCGATATAGAAGCATGCTGAATTGAAATGAAATACTGTAGTTTTTTACATGCAAAAAAATTGTTCGATGGGTTGTGAGAGCATTGTTGTCACGAATATTTCTTGCTGATTATCATCTTTCCCCCAGTAAATCTCAAAATACAATAATCGCGAATAAAAGTCCATTAAACATACATTGGATAAAGACTCTATTTGATAACAGTTTTAGTTATACAGTGGGGCCTCAGATATCCGGATGCCAGATAACCGGACGCTTCAGTTTACGGACGATTTTATTTGGGAACATAATTTTTTATACGTTATTTTGTCTCATTTATCCGGAATTCCGCGTTCCGGATCCGGACGGTCTGTTTTTACCACAAAACGCTGATTTACCACTAATATTGCTTCATTTAATCGGACGGTAAAATTTGAAGATACCCTACTCAGTTCAAAAGGTTACCCCTGTCAATTAAGTTTCACACCTTTTTTATGTGCTAGACCCTCGTGAGTAGCTTGTATAAACAAACTGACTTCCCAAATCACTTTCAAAAATTGGAAAATTATGAACAACAGTGTATCACACACATTTCACACTTAAACACAAAGAATATACCTAGATTCAGTTATCATTATTGTCCGGTTAATTTTTCATGACAAAATAATAAAATCAAAAGTTCTTTATGTCTAAAAATGTTCATAACAACAGACAACTCTAGTATGTGTTGCTATATGGTATGAAAGGCAAAAAAACCTAGTTCAACACTAGGGAGCCATTGTATACAAATACATTATCATTCATGACAACAATAGACATATTACAGATATCCGAACGCTTCACCTATCCGGACGACTGGACTTGGGAACGAAAGCGTCCGGATAACTGAGGCTCCACTATAGTCTAAAGATTCATAATAAATCAGATTATCTAGATGTGCAGTATGTCATTTTTTTATTTGACATTTTTTTGTATAACTGCTTTTTAATTAATTTTCTAAAGAAAGGTGATTATATAATATTGTTCACTAAATTGCCGTGGTATACTGTCACATACGTTTACAAAAGTGTTTGATATCTGAGTAAAACAATAAATAAATGGAAAATGAATTAGACTACTTCTATCATTATTGAAGCAGTTTTGTGTTGTCTTTATTTTATGTTGATTTTGGGTTTTTTCAATCATTAGGCAAGAACAAATTTACAACTTTGTTTTTTTTTTTTTTACTTTTATCGAATAACAGAACACGTTTACAACTTGCGTCGGAACATCCTGCTGCCTCGCTCTGTTCTTTGTTCCATATGTTGAAGGTGTTTGTTTTTGGTATCATTCACAAGTGAACAAGGTCGAATCCATTAATGTTGTTACTTATATAATATAGCCTCGACTGATGATGGTTTGAGATTTTACCAAATTGACCTTAAGTACTACCAATATTTTGAACTATAAATGATAATGGCTTAAATGACCATCAAAATGATTTTGTTTTGCATACAATGCATATGACAGAATGATATCCCTTTCAAGCGCGAGAATAAACACTTTTCTCGTTAATATGATGTAAATGTGTATACGTGAAACCATATCTTTTCCATTGTGGTATATTATGTGTCCATTTTTTTTCCTTAAATGCTTGCAAAACCTACTTTTAGAAATAAAAGTTAAAAACTAACCGAATGGCTGGATATGAAGAAGAGCGGAAACAGGTGAAAAATCTTAACTGAAAATGATTTTATATACACCTACGTGGCCTTAATTCTTTTGGTTACGGTTGAAACATAGATTTAAAAAAATTAATTTTAAACCAATGAATAGGTACTTAGTGCAACGTATCTCAAAACTTTGTTCTTTAAGGTATCCCACTCCTCAATGTTCTTGTATCAAGAATTTCTTGGGAAGTATATCATTGAAATATGTAGACGAAACATACTTAAGAATACAAAGATAACGGGAGGTCAGTTTTCATTCCTCTGAGTTATGGCCATTTAATTTGACCTGTTTGTACCTATAAAGCGGCTTCAGCCTAATTAGTATTTGTCGTCAGTATTTTTGATCAAGCAAACTCTTTCATTAAAATCTTGTTTTTAGTTATGCACAATGGTTACACTAAATAGAGGGATTACAACAAATTGTGTACGAAGATGCATAAAGGACTATGTGCGGTATTATGCATTTCTTGCCCCTAAAATTCAAGTTTTATTACAAGCTTTAAAAATAAGATGGAAGATAGTTAAAATCGAAATGAAAATAAGGGTGTTAAAGTTTATCACCAAAGTGACGTCATAATGTAGAATTGACGTCATGAAGATTGTTTTATTTTGATAAATTAATGTTTTGTAGCAAAATGTGGGTGTTTTCCGATGGTTTTTTCACTGGGAAACATCGATCGCATGCCTGCTCAAGTACCATTTTTTTAGTATAACGTATATAATTATCTGAAGAAAAACATATGTTAAAATTGTACTTGAGCAGACCTGCGCTCTATATTTCCGAATGCAAAATATAAAGCAAAAATGAGAATATTTTTGTTTGTTTGCACATTTGCGAGAATTAGGTCATTTGGATGACATCATAGATAAATAGCGAATAAGCAATGGCAACTAAAATGAAGATTAAAGTGATAGGCGTCCGCTGTACAATGATTTTTGAAGTTTTGGTTTTTATACGATACTATTTAAATATTGGTTAACATTGGGGGCAGATATTAGACCAAACCGCATATAGTCCTTTGTATATGACCTTTTTGCACTCAAAATCGACAATTTTGTAATAGTTTTATTTGAAATAAAAACATTTTGAATATCAAAAATTTTATAAGATTGATCCAGTTTGCCTATATATGTATTCAATATCATTTTGACATAATAAAACATGGGGGTCAGAAATGTCAAAATTAAGATATGTGGCTTCAGAGGATCAAATGTTCACAAAATGTGGCTTAAAAATTCAGACATTTTCTATATATTTGCATGAATTTATGTTAAACGTCTATCATTCTCTCAAAATTTAGTTTTGTACAAGTCACACCAGGACCAAAAGAACATGTTACAAACCTATCAAATGTAAAAAATGTGTATAATGAATAAAGTATAATAAAAAGAAAAGGGTATTAAAAATGCATAAAATTGCTTGTTTCTGTCATTTTCGTCTAGAAAACCTACCGAAAGAGAAAATAGTTCCCAAAAAACTTGTTTGTTTCTTTAATTCAAATGGATTTTCTTCATGAATGTTGTATAATTATAAAAATGATGATCATTGTGTGAGGATTAAATTGATAAATTCATTTTTATTAAAAATATAATGAACATCTGCGTGAGATACCTTAAGTAAAATTACATTATATTTTTTATCGCTGTCCCAAATTAAAGTTTTAGGTAAAATATTTTTTAATAGGATGGGGGTGTCACTTCCTTACTCAACTACTCCGTTTTATGCATAACGCATTATTTCATTGTTTATAAAAAAAAAAAGTCAAATTTTTACTACCAATCTGACGTGATATTAAAATATATATATATATATATATATATATATATATATATATATATATATATATATATATATATATATATATATATATA
Organism: Magallana hongkongensis; assembly: GCA_015776775.1. NCBI lineage: Eukaryota > Metazoa > Mollusca > Bivalvia > Ostreida > Ostreidae > Magallana > Magallana hongkongensis. The sequence goes on along the minus strand of VIAA01000046.1, from coordinate 226,711 downwards.
TATATATATATATATATATATATATATATATACAATGTCTGCGTATTTTTTCTATACTTTAAACCAAAAGTTGTCAAATCAAAAGTATCTACCTGATGGTCCGCCTTTCTGTTAATTAGTCAAACCGCGTTCTTGGTTACCCCGTTCTGAAAATGTTTTTCCATAAAACAAAACTGTCTTAAAATCATTCCATCTTATTTATTAGATTTTTTGTAATAACCAGAGATGCCCGACCTAAGGCATCTGTCCGCAACGCATGATGAACTCGTACCACACTTTCTGCCTTGACGTTAATTAGTTTAGTTTTGATAGAAGGAACTTTTCAGAACGGGTGCCGAGGAACGCGGTTAGACTAATTAACAACACGGCGGAATGTTAGGGGCGAGTGAAACATTGGACAGATACTTTATACTTGATAACTTTGGTTTAAAATATGCAAAACAATATTCATCCACAAGCGTTTTATTTTTTTTATTTCATACATTTTTAAGCATGATAGATTGGTATTAAACCTTGTACAATAAATTGATAACAATGCACATATAAAAGACTGTTTTTGAAAGAAAAAAAGAAGATTGCCCTCCCCCAATTCAACTTCCCCGTTTTATGAACACATGTATACATCATTCATTATTATAGATCGACGTAGTATAAATGATAGTGAAATTTGACCTAAAGAACAACATTTTGATATACAACGCGCTAAATACCAACACACTGGTTTGACATTAAATGAAAAAAGTTTGCTTTTTTTTCCTGTCAGATGCAAAAAAATGAATTAAACCCACACACATGTATGTATCATCCATTTCAGATAATAATTTTCATCCCTGTCCTGTTCCTTTAAATATCCAGCCATGCTGGGTTTTTTTTTATTTCAAATCTTAAAAAATATGTTATAAAAGCAAATAAGGAAAAAAATTAATTAGTATATATAAAAAAGAAAAGAAAAAAAATTCTACCTATTAAGCATTGTATCATTTGAATTTGTTAAGTGCTAATTCCTGCACTTCAGTAAGGTATACTCTAATGTACAGTTATTTCACCATTTTCATTTTGTTCTAAATGCTGTCAATTCAGATAACATAGGACAACAGGAAATAACCATTTACCGCAGTTTTTCATTAAAAAAGTTTTTAGTTCAGTGGATACAAATTATTTAGAGTTATAATTGCAGGCTAAATTTCAAATCATCTTGAAACTATGAATGTGGGCTTGATCAAATAGAAAATAATTACATATCTTCGCCTAAAAGGTTTTGGGTACCTTTTTGAGAAGAAAAAAAACGTTAGCGGAGAATGTTCTTTATGCAAAAATCCTAGTTCTTTGATTAATGACGTAGAATTAAAACCTTACTGGTTTCATAATATTTCTTTAACAATAAAATTAGGTGTTTACTTTATCCTACCCCGAGCCATGGCTTTACGAACGCATTGATATATGTAACAAACAAACAACAATATATGAAACAATGAACTGCAACTATCTTACTTTGGCTCTGAAAACACATGAAATATAATTGTAAAGGTTTTCTTCAATTGAACTCCAAACAAATTAACCCGTTATTATTGACACGCTAATTGATCTCCTGACGTTGTCTAATGAAAAAAAAATCAAACAACAAAATAATATTGCTTCTATCAGATATACATTATTTGTTTAATCTGAATACATTTTTTTCTCGATAAATCACGTCATTAGAATATGAAATGTCACGTTGTAAATTTTAAAATTTACCGAGTGGTAAGAAAATACTAGATTTACAAGTTGTCGTATAATTTTATATTACTGCCATCCAGTAAATTCAAAATGTTTGAGTCTGGAAAAGAATTTATCAGGATTATCAGGATTATGAATCATTGATCCTTTTGAAGATCGACTGCGGCCTGCCTCTGTCTACTGTAATATTGAAACATAGGGCGGGGGCTGGACTGGTAAAGATTTATCTAATTATCTATCATCTATCTCTCTCTCTCTCTCTCTCTCTCTCTCTCTCTCTCTATCAAATCATTCAGTCATTTATTTTATATACTATAAATATCCATATATATCATATTATTCCATTTATTCAGCTTTCTTTTTTCCAACCTTCTATCTTAATGTTAGTCCGTTTAACCGCATGTCTGTAAAACCATATGGTTGTTAGAGTGTTATTAATACAATATGATTTTAGTTACGTTTAAACAAACAAAATTAAACAGGAAACTGTCTACTGATGTTTAACAATAGATAATGTTTTTCTTTTGCATTTCAATTTCTACCAAAAAAACTAGAATACAATCTGAATTTGAAATTGTTGGTGTTTTTTTCTTTTCTTTTCTTTTTTGGTTATGCCATTTAGAGAAGCCTTAGCTGTAGCGCAACATTTCACAGAACTTGGACAGATTTTAAGAAGGGGTTTGGCATGCAACACCTACTGAATCAGTCAGTAATGTTATACCATTAAAATTTAAAAAGAATCAGGCATAAATTAGCACAACCCATACAATCGCACATGATATCACTGTTACACACATTATTCAACGAATTAAATCGCAAAATTAATAGGAGGGGTTCTGCACGACGACAGAATACATTTAAGGATGTACTTTAAGTTAACCTTTTTGTTTATGAAAATATATAGAAATATGTCAAATATTTTAACATTGTTTCATGATAAAACCTAATGACAGGTTGATAATTTCTATTTCATTTTTTAACGGTAATGAGATAGTATTAATAAAAAGTAACACAATTTTTGCGTTTGTTACTTAATCATTCTATTTCATACTTATGCTGAAGTTGTGAAAATGATTCTCATTAAATAATAATATCGTTTTATTTTGTGGGATTTGTGGGTTCTACTCATCCAAATATTTTCCTCCTTTTTATTATATGTGCAAGCGTATCCACGATATTGTTGCATTCCTTTAAACCTTTTTCAATTCACAAAAAGGTGAACCATATACCTATATTTTAAATAAGTGTTTGCCATTTTAGGGGACATTATGCTTGATCCACAAACACAGAACTTATATAGTATGTTGTTTAGTACTTGGTCGAGACAACGACTTTTATAGTGGTAAATGTGCCACAAAGAACAGGTTTAGGATCCGGTGGTTCTACCACTGCCATGACAGATACCTAAACGAAATCTTTAAAACGTGAAATCAATGTTCATGAAATCTAAACGAAAGATTGCAACCATTTCAGTACTTATTTTGCTATATTTTTTTTAATTGAACTTTCACAAATTCTCATATCAGAATATAAGCAATTAAGCGCATATGGTTGTAATATATACATAAACAAATCTTATAAGAGTATTTGTTTGCCTGTGAATTTGATAATTAAATATAATGTAAATGTATATATTGGTATAGGTATTACTCCCTAAATTTTACATGGTAATCTAAGCTAGTGTTGGTACTAGTATACATTTTCTTAGATGAAGAGAAAAAATCAAAGGTGACATTAGGGGGAAGAACACAGATGGCAATGATTGTTTCAAACGTTGAAATATAACTTTCCAAAAAGTATCGAACACTGGCAGATGAATGATACAGTTTTTACATGCATTTGTTTTAGATGCATGAATAGAATGATTATTTTTTCGCCTATGAATGTTTTATTATCATACTTTCCGAAAAGGATTAAATATTTATTAAAATATGATAGTTTTCTTTAACTTTATTTTCAAATCTTCCTATCTGTTCTTTGTTAAAAAATTGAATTTGCAAAACATCGATCTGTTAATGACGATGGCCGGTTCTTTGTTTTATCAATAATGTATAAACAGTGTCATATTTTTATGATGGATTGCGAAAAATTATGAATTATTTCAATCCTGCTTGGTAGTATCAACAGAAAACTGTTGATAAGTCATGATATGCGCATCCGTTGTTAGTCAACGCTCATCTATTAATCATTTCAAATCCCTTTATATTTTTCGAAACAGAAGACGTTTATGTGTAGCTAAGGTTTTATTTTGGAAAATGATTGTTGTATCCTCTTTTTAAAAAACAAAGTAAACAATTGGCTTCCAATGACATGTAATGTCGCTTTGAATATGGACTAGAAAAAACATGCAATTTCCAAAAGCATAAAACATTGTGATTGTAACCCATTTACTCTTTGTTGATAGACCTGTGCTGGAGGAATGTTTCTCTATTTTGTTGTTTTCGCCATTCTTTGGATGCCAGTAACTCTACAATCGGTTAAGAAGCGATCTTTTTTAGTGACACCGAGCTGTGACGATAGAATTTCAAACATAGAGTTTGTAGCAGAACATCAGGCTCCATCGCGCATTTCGTGCGCTGCTATGTGTGACATTAACTGTGGATGTTTTGGGTTCAACTCTCTGGTAGATAAGTGTCGGGTCCATCGGTCATGTGACGGTCGTGAACATGACCTCAACTGAAGATGGCTGGAAATATTACCAAATTTACCGTAAGTACTTTTTCAATTAAAGGCCCAACTTTTAACAATCTTAAGCTTGGAGATTGTAAGCTGATGTTTTTAGACCCCGTCTATTGGTTCACTGTCAGCCGAAGTCTCAAACCGGATGGCACGCGTAGAACACATGAATTGAGTCTATGCGAAAGAAAATTGTGCAGTCCTCTATGTGTAAACCGAATTCTATAAGAAAATAAACAAATAGATTTATTGATCAAAATATTCTTGCTCGGGTTCAATAGTTGTAGTGCTTTATGGAATGGAGTTACGTAACTGAATCCACAACGCCATCAAAGATTCAGTTGGTGGACGAGCTCATAAAACCAATAGAAGAGGTTGAAGGTTGAATCGAAAGTAAAGTTCCCAAACGCAATGTGCCATTTTTGAAAAGTTGTGAATTTGAATACCGAACTTCATGCGCGAGCCGAGGTTAAAATACACAGATGTCCTACACATTAAATAGGTGTTTCATTGGCTTCCAGTCAACACGCGTTATGACTGCTGTTCATCTCTAAAAAAAAAATCTGTATATAGAAAATAAAAACAAGTCTGAATTTGCCTTTTCGTTCATTGACTCTTTAGTTAATTAAACTGAATTTAAATTTTGAACAATACATTGTAAGCAAAATCTATATAGATTATACATTTTGGGTGACCAATAGATTAATTGATATAAACAATCTTATCGATTGAAGAACCAAGTTAAGGTCATACGACACGTTCCTCGAGAATCTTTTTTGTATCTCCTCGTAATAAAGAGTTCCAATAAAAAACGTTAATTTTATAAGTACTTTAAAAATGATCAAAATTTACTTGAATATGGTTATATGTGTACATGGTCGAGTGGTTAGAACCGTGGCCACTCACTGCCAGAAGCGTATAGGTTCTAAAGGTCGTGAGTTCAAATCCCCGCCCCGGCGGAGATATACTTCTAATTTATATAGTGATTTTCCCTGTGCTGTATTTATTTTTATATCAGCAATTCAAGTGTATTTTCAAGAAGATTATATAGGAAATTGCATACTCTAGTATTTTGCAGAAATGCCTGGTAAGGTACCCTAATTTTTTGCAAGAAAGCTTGTCAAAGTAGTAGTAAATCATTAACGAAGTCCTGGAAAAAGTTATCTAAAATTGAGGAACGTGTCGTCTGACTTTAAATGTTAATGTTCATGTTGTCCGGCTTAGTTGGAATATACAATCATGTAATTTGTTTTAATTTTATGAGGCATTTTCTATACTTTATAACGGGCAAAACCAGTCATATTCATGATTTAAAAGAATTCTTTATCAATATCTTAATGCCTCTCATCAGAAATTCAGCTGATCTTTCTCCCATTGATAAATATCTCGCACCAATATTAGACCTATGAATTCAGAGATAACGCATGGTTGTTATGTATTAAATTTTTAATTTATCGTGTGGTAGTACATGTAAATGAATAGGACTTATTTCAATTCTAAGAAGATGAAAAGTAGTTTTTATCGTAGTTTTAAAATCTGATTTACAAATCCTTTATTGTAGCTTAAAATTAAATCGCTTTCGAAATTAAGTTCATTTTTCCAAGTACACGCATTGAATTGTGCGTTTAATAAACGAGAGTGTATTGAAAGGACAAAGATCCCTGAAATGACAATGTCCTACAACATTTGTTAATTTTACTGTTAAAAGCGTTAACTTTGCATATTTTAGAAATTTTAAAATAAAACAAATCTGAATTAATAGCTAAAATTAACAATTTACAATTATCATATATAACAGCCAATCAGGAAAGGTCTACCCCAAAATACGACGTGATTCATTCACTTTTGGTCTCCATTTTCTGGTTTTATCTTTTTGAAAAGCAGATGACTGAATTCTGAGTATGATTTTGAATGACATTTCAGAAACGGTTGTATCGTGATTCGTGTAAATGATGCAAGAGTTTACACAAAAAAAGTAGTAAGTGGCGAACGAATTTAATTCTTACCTATTGATTTTATATGAATCGCTGCAAGAAAATCATGACAGGTAAGAAGGTCTAAAAAAATCAAAATGGCTACCGCGACAAACTTTTTTTTATTGTTATAGTACTTGGAATAATTTTATTATAAAACATAAATATTTCTAACGTCAGATGCCTGTGTTTGTTATCGGTATACAAATGTTCGGTAATTCAACAGTTTGATAGTTTTCGGAGTTTTCATAAACCTTGTATAACAGATACCGTCCGACTTATAGATTTTCCCTTTGATCACAAAATAAATAAATATAACGATTTCAATTGTATACCTTAATATAGTTGTTTTGATTTCCCAGGTTAGTTGTAGTTTTTTAGAATTTTTCTTGGGGTCTTATTTTACATAATATACCGTTGTGTCAATTTTCTAAAATTATGAAGAACAGTCCCGGTCGGGATTTAGCAAAATTATGACAAAGTATCAGGCAATTGCAAAAAGCCGAACTTTAGCATACTACATGTAGATTGAAACAACTAATTCAAACTGATAATTTTGTTAACATAATGGAGGAAAACGTGAACATTTACAAATTCAAACTTTCAAGACCCTGCCTTTCAGTACTCTCAGTACTTTGATTATTTTTAGATAATGTGTCCGACAACTGTATTTTTTGCGACCTAAAATTAGATAGATAAAATGCAATTTTAGTCAAACATGTATGTCTTGGCACAGATTGAAATTTTTAAACAGTATTCTATGTCAGAGAGAAGGAAATCCACTTGATGATAGATGTAGAACTGTAACAAAACACCTTTCTCACTGTACTCTAAAATTGGGTTATTTTGTAATGTAAACAGTAAACAGTAACTGTCGCCTTAATAAATATAACAGTATTGTACAGCGTATGATTTAGATATTGTATAACTGATATAAAGAAGAAGTCGAGTGATAAAAAGTGAATTTGCACGCAATTTCACTTCATAGATCTAACAGCTATTTCTGGGTACTAGAACTTATTTTCTTAAGTAATCCCACATCTCAATGTTTTAATCAAGAGTTTTTTGAGAAGTATATCGTTGCAATATTCAGACAAAACATACTAAAATTAAAGATAAAGGGAGGGGGGGGGGCACTTTTCATTCCTCTGATCATAAGTGATGGCCAATTTAGTTTGAACTTCCAACACTTGAAATGCAATTTCAGCCTGAATAGGATTTTATTTCAGCATTTTTGACTAAGCAAACTTATTTCTTGTTTTAAAGTATGCACAATGGTCATACCGAATAAACGGATTTGGTGAAAAAAAATGTACGAAGCTGCATACGTTTTTTACGTTTTTGCACTGAAAATTGACAATTTCTACAATAGTTACAAGTTTATTAAAAAATAAACCTTTTTAATATCACAAATTTTATCATGTTAATCCAGTTTGTCTAAGAGGGTATTTAGATTTTCTTTGACATAAGTAAACATAGGGGGTTAGTGATATCAAATTTGATATGTTTGGCTTCAAAGGTTCAATTCTAACAAAATTTAGCTATAAAAAAATTAGACAATTTCTTATATATTTGCATGATTTTATGCTTAACGTCTTTAACTCTCTCAAGATTTGATTATGTACATGTCACACATAAACTAAGAAATATGTTACAAACCTATTAAATTAAAAAAAATGAACAATAAATAAAGTATGATAAAAAGAAAAGTACGTTGAAAATTCATATTTTTTTTTTGTTTCTGTCTTTTTAATTTTGTCCAAAAAACCTTCCATATTAAAATATATATATTCCAAAAAATGTCTTAATTCAAAAGAATTTTCATTATGAATGTTGTGTAGTAATGAAATAATAATTCTTTGAGATGATTAAATAAATAAAATCATACTCATTAAAGTATAATGATCATCTGCGCAAGGAAATCAGTACGTCAGTAGTGAGATACCTTGAGAGAACGATGTCAGTAAACATAGGATGTAAATATTCATTTTGTTGAAACCGAGGAAGTTAAAATACTTTTTTTTCATTTTATGATTATTCTTTTTTTCTTAAACTTATTATTTTCTTGTTTATTATTTCTTATGACATGTTAAAATATTAAATTCATGTCTATAATTTAAAACTTTAAGCACCCCCAGACTGTAAGGGTGTCATGGAGTCCGGAGAGAGCACTTCAGGATTATACGTCATTGATCCTTTTGGAGGCCGACAGCGGTTGGTAACTGCCTACTGTGATATGGATACAGACAATGGGGGCTGGACGGTAAAAGTTATCTATCTATCTATCTATCTATCTATCTATCTATCTATCTATCTATCTATCTATCAATCTATCTATCTATCTATCTATCTTTTTTTATCATTTTCAAACATGTAATCTCTTGCTGATACTTTGAAAAGAAAATCGATAGAATTATTGCCTTTACCGCTCATTGCAGATAAAGAAGAGTCATTGTTAAAAAAAATTAAATTTTATTAATAATTGATTACCATTCAGAGCAAACATAATATTGATTCAGTGTGTATTATAATATCCTTATTTCCTACAGGCCATTCAGCGCCGCCTGAGTGGTACCATGAACTTTAACAAAACTTGGACGGAATTCAAGAACGGCTTTGGCGATCCCCCAAACGCTTACTGGATTGGTCAGTAATATTACCCAATAGAATTTATTTAATTATTTTTTTCAATGGGTAAATAAAACGTCAATCAATATATGACTCAGTTTGATGGCAAAGAGTTCATACAATTATTACAGTCAGCGTTTGTAAAAATTGAAAACACTGCCAGTGGTGTGTTAAAAATACATCCGCTTTTTTGATACCAAGGCGTATTGTTAGACCATAGAAAACCACACTAGTATGTCAAAGAGTTTTTATAATTATTACACGTCAGTAAAAGTGGTTATTTATGCGGGTTGGGGGATTAATGCTAGTTTCTCGGTAAGCATAAACACACGCGTTTGATACCCAGGCGTATTGTTAGACCAAAGAAAACCATCAACGTAAAAAGCATATTTTTTCAGTATGTTTGTGGTCGTATTCAAAACGCTAACTTACTTTGGTCGCACACAGTGAACGTTTGCTATCCCAGTGATCGTTCTGTATTCTTAATTACCGATCCTAATTACATATACAACGCCTGTGTTAGTACGTTAGTGAGAACGCAATTGATTATTTTTATTCACGAACTTTGCACGCGAAAGTATAAAAACTTGATAATGCGTAATATAATCGTGGGAACAATTTAAATGTTAATAAGTTATTGCACCTCTCTTCAATCTGTAAGTAATACTTGACATGGGTTTCAGATAATTGTGAATAGATGACGCCAAAGCTTTTAGATAACTTTTAAGAGATGATGAATTATCTAATGATTTATTTGAAAGATGCATCAATTTAAAGCAGCTTGTCGGGTTTTTTGTTAAAGTAAACTTTTTGTTATATGTTAAAAATGTATACATTGTATGAAGTAAATAAATATATTTGTCACATACTTTTTTTATTTCTGATTTTAAAAAAGAATTATCAATGATTTTTTTTTTTATGAAGAGAATTAACGTAATGTAAACAATGTTTAGAATAAGTCAGTAGATTAATTAATCTATTTCATGAACACTATGTTAAAATAATTTTTTTTTCATTCTACAAATAGGAAACGACGTCATTCATTATTTAACAAATCGACAGGCGCATTTCTTGTATGTGATTTTCAAATTGAACAATGGAAGCATATTTCACCAGAAATACGAAGACTTTTCCATTGGTGACGAATCTACAAACTACACGCTCCACCTGGGAGGACCAAACACCGGAAATCTAGGCACGAAATTAAAATTGCTTATTAAAACTCCTTATTTCGCTTTTTTGGCTAAATGTATAGTGTATATATCTTTCGTATAATTACATTTTTGATTCTAATTTGATGCAAAATACTAACTTCGCATCAAATTCGAATCGAAAATATAAATCTTTGCTGGCCCTAGAGACCCTTAAGTGTTCTCACAACGTTTGCCATCTCAAGCATTAGTTTTCTTTTTCCATGCAATATTTATTCAAATCAATGTATATTGTTGATTTTCTATTTTGGTTTAATTGCCGATAATGAGAAAAAGCGAAGTTCACGTTCTACTATATATCTTTGATAAACTTGTTCATAATCGTTGAAACGCATTTTCATTATTGTTTAATGTTATTCACTTTAGATATAAGGATAAATTGCCAATAAATGACTTATAAGATTCACTTTAAAATTTGATAGATTAGTTCCAAAAAATCGTCCCATAATATCTTTGTACAAAGTCCTGCTTTTTAAAGAAAATCCATAAATCAATATTGTGTAAAATGGCGAAGGCCATCCGGTACTCTAATATTTGAACGGAATACTAGGTAAACATACCCAATTCATTGGGTTTTTCTTTTAGTTGCAATTCGCTCATTAAAGTTTTCAGATTACAGTATTTATTTTTTATTTCAGGAGACGGTATGATCAACACTGGCTACTCTTACACCAATCTGAACGGTATGTCGTTCAGTACCGTGGACCGAGACAACGATCAGGGGAGTTATAACTGTGCCGCTTGGAGTGATGGAGGATGGTGGTTCAACGTATGCAGTGCCGCCTTCCTGAACAGACCCTGGTCCCCGGCATACTGGTACACCCCCTGGTATCCGACCATACAAAGTGACAGCAACATAACAGAAGTCAGAATGATGATTAAACCGGCATAGATACATAATGAAATGAAATACTGTTAACTGACTTTTGTTTATGTGCGAAAAATTTCCGAGGCTCCCTGAAGTATCGTTGTCGCAAATATTTCTTGCTGCCTCTTTCAGAAAAAATATTAAGATTAATTTTTAACGTAAGTGAAAACTTAACTTTTTGCTGATTTTTACAAAAATTCCAATGTTATTCATAAAAATTCGATTAATATTTATCTGAAGTGAAAATTTAAAAATTCTAATGAGATTCTTACAGGTAAAATTTGTCGCAAAATTACGATAGCACATGTATACGATGTACTCTCTGGCATATGTAAGTATTTCAAAACTGAAAAAAAAAAGAATTCATCACCCGACGCGAAATACCAAAATAAACAGCTAAATAGAACCTTTTTAGACACACTATACCATTATTCTGCATTATATAGCAGCCATTAACAAAAAACAAAGAAATTAATTCTCAAAAAAAATGTACAGCAATATTATTCTCTTATAAAAATTTCCTACATCACACCAAACACACATTGTGATTGTGGGTCATTTTGTAATTCATACTACACCAAATTAATGTTAGTGATGTATAGTATCAGTTTTTAAGTCTCTTTTATTGAAAATTTTGCTGTACTTGTATTTTTTTCTACTCTTTTATGAGAACAAACAAATGGATGGAGATCGTTGCTAGGGAAAGAAAAACTCGTAAGTGAAATTTAAGTGAATTACGCAAGCGCTGAAGATTTTTTTCTTAAAAGGCTAAGTGCTTTTTACCGGTATGTTGCGAAATAAGTCGTTCGTTTGCAGTACATTAGATAAAGACTCTACGTGATTACAGTTTTAGTGATAGTCTAAATATTCATATTGAATCGACTTCTTTAAACACAGGATGAATCTCTGCCAACTGATATTTAGTTAACTGAAAGGTGACTGAAAGGCAACTGAAAAATGGCGGAATGGCATAGCTTCATCCTTTGAAATGTGCAATATGTTGGGTTTTGTGGTGTGGTGTTTTGGTTTTTGTTTTTGTTTTTGTTTATTTGGTTTGTTTTTTTTTGGGGGGGGTGGTGGTTTTTTTTATTTATTTACTATTTGAATATAATTCCCCTTCAATTTATACTACAGAAGTAAAAAAAAAAACAATTACAGAGTTGTTCACAAAACTGTTATGTTATAATGTCACATACGATTTCTTTTCAATTTTTTTTTTGTAAAAAATAAAAGAAATTGGCATCGTGGGAAGGATCGATAGTTGTGGTCATTTTTTTACTGTATTGATCTCCTTAACAAAAAAGAGCTATCATAATAATCTATCATAAAGTCCTTCGGGCTTTATTGGATTTTATTACATACTTAGTAATAATTACATGTTTTTGCATATGTGATACAGATGACATCACAAAACTCATATCGGTCTCCGGGACTGATACAGGTTACATGTACCAGCCCTGTGCTGATACGGATGCGTATCACACCTGGTGCGGAAGTCCTCTGCCCTTTTCCATTTCTGCATTTCTGCATGTTAACAAACAAAACAAAAATTCATACAGTCAATTTTAATTAAGGTTAATTTTCAAACACGAGGAAATTCCGGTTCTGTAGCTGTATGTTTGGTAAATCAATAAGAAGTCATATTACTATTAAATACATGTGCAGACTAACTTCAAATAATATTTGAAATTAATATGTTCAACTTGAACTTTCGTAGAATTTTATTAATAAGTATAAAATAAATATAATAATAGATACCCTTTTTTTCATATCACAACCTGTATCAGCCCTCGGCCAATATCATAACTTGGGCCTTTGACTCTCAGGCTGATATTGGAATCTCGGGCTGATACTGGCTGTGATGTGAAAAATGGTATTTATTATTCTCTATATATCATCACGCCCCGACCGAAATTATCACATCATACTACTCAAAGATTGATTCCTTCTTCCTATCTTAAGGTCAAAATGTATGGGTTTATTTATGGATGAACAAATCATATCTAAAATTTTAGATACATCTGATGGTAAATTGGATGACCATTGAACATCCTTAAGGGTCAAAACAATCTAGCTTGCTGTAGTGTTTTGCAATTATATTGTTATCAGGCAAAGGATTTAAATCATTGAATTAAATTGACTACAATTTAACATCGAACAATGTCTATTCTTTTAATATTTTTGCATAGATATAAATGATGCTAAAAAAGGCATACTGGTATACGTTTGACGTTTATAAGAATTTAAACCCTAAATGACTAGAATGAACAAAAAAAACCCCACCACACTGTGATTAAACGATAAATAAGTTGGAAACGGAAGACATTTTACTGATTTAAGGTCTTCCGTTGGACCGTTTCCAACGGAAGACCTTGTACTGATTCTGATGGTAATTATTCATTATTGTTATTCTTCTTCTAGGCGTTTTTTAAATATTAATAACTCTTTTGTTTGTCAACCGATTTTATTTAAATTTTCAGGGTGTATTGTAAACTATATGAATTTTTTAAGTCACAAAACGATGAGGAATCGTAAGTTCCGGGTTCGAGTAACCCCTCCGATTTTGAAAAAATTTAGGGCATTCGTTTCCGGACAAAGGCTCCGAAATGGTCCGTTGCAAATAAGCCATAATTAAAAAATCTTCAAAATTGACACTTTGAATGTTGTCCTCTGATTTTTGTATTTTAAATTTTTCCAATTGTACCAGCTTGAATTATATTATCGAAATCTATGTTTTAAAAATTGCTTATTTTTACTCATGTTTTTGCTTCGTATCTTTTTTAGCTTAAAATATTTTCTAATTGTATGTAGAACAAAAGTTGTGCATAAATAAAAGGGCTTTCATAGTGAGACCAAAAAAAGGAACTTGCCCCTTAAATAAGGGATCTAGGCGCCCGAAAAGTCTTTGCTGTGTAACTAAAAAAAATATATGCTACGATAGTGAAGTGGCTGGAAAAGTTGTTTTTTCATTATTTTATCAATCTAATTGTAATATAGTATTGTTTGGATATTGCAGTAATAGGAGAGTTTAAAGCTTCATATGAAGACATGCATACCCGCTTGCATTTTGCTTATAGTGAATAGCTCTCTATTGTAACCAGATAGCCCTATATATATGAAATATAATTTTGTTATTGTATTCACCTTTACGTTAGTAAGTCATTAGATGGTTGTGCACTTGATACGAGATACGTGTATGATGAAAAATTTTAAGGTCATTGACCGAAAAGGACAACTGCGTAGTTAGAATTCGTGGAGTCGATGGAATGCCCAAAAAGAATAAAACTCTCAATGATGATTGGACTTTGGAAAGCGGTGAACGGATGCAAGACCCCTAATTGTAATTAACCTTTAACAATGAACTGTGACCCGAAAGGATGTATTAACAATTGCTTATTCTATATACTGAATTTTATGCTTACTTTTTGATTAAGAAATTGTAGATTGATGTTATACTATTATACTATAAGTGTGCTTAATAAATATCATGAACATGAACTGACTTATGATTTCAAAAGTTTAAAGAATAACAACAGAAGGATCACATAGACTTGTTATGGATAATTCGAAGTGCTATAATAATTCAGATCAGTAACATATATGGCAACTGGAAATGGGTATGATATAAAAGAATTTAAAATGAAATGGAACAATCGGAAATACAATTTGCGGGGTAAGGTCAAATTGAAGAAAATGAAGGGCATGGAACAGGTCGAAAATTCTCAGAAAAAGGTCAGGTAATACAAAACGCTTTTGAAAAACAAACTGACACAAATTATGAAACAAGGTTGTATGGAACTAATGAACCTCGACACCGAGTCCCAAATCAGGATAATGATAAAGATTTTTTATGGGTCGAGTTAAAGCTAGAACAGCCGCACTTTCAGTGCCCCTATCTTCAATGATAACTCCTTTTGAAGGAGATGCTAGAAAATTCAAGCAGTGGATAAAAGAAATTGAAAGTATATTTTATTGTCTGGGAAAGAGGGTCATGAAAGCCCATGATCGCGTATATTACGAGTAAAGGTTGGGTAGGGGACTATATAAAAATATTTGGACGAAACAGACGCGTCGGAAGAAATGCCCTCGTGGAACGATTTAAAGGAATCTTTAAAAAACAGATTCGCGGATATCACCGACTCTCAACATGCATTATCGGTAATGCGCAGGACGCGGCAAAATTTAAACAAAAGTGTACAGTTATTCGCGGAACGGTTGTTGCAAATCGCGGAAGACGCATACAGTAAAGATAAAGATACCAGTAGACATCTTTTTCGATGGTTTGACCTTTGACTATCTCAGAATGAAAATCCTTAGAGAAAACCTCAAATACTTGGAGTCTGCGATTCAGGTAGCCATGCCCGAGCAAAACTTAGGACAAAGACTAGCTATAAGAGGGTCAAGTATAACAAATACTACACAGAATGTTTCAAGGCTTGACACTATCACGCCTTTATCAAATGAAAGTTTGGTTAACTTTTCCCGACAGAAAATAGACAGGAAGAACCAATGGAGGTTGACTACACGAGGAGCAAAGGGTGATTTAAGCGTAAGGAAATCCCCAAAGTGAAACTGCGTAAACCAATCCCCAAAACCTCATAAGAATATATCTGTTAGCAAACAACAGCATTTAGAAAAAAATCTTGCTATGATAACCGATGTGATTAACGCAATTGTATAATGTGTTGTAAATATAATTAATAATGAGTAAGTTTGCTTTGTACAGTACCGATCAGACCCAACCTAAGAGATAGTAAACCCCAACTAAACCCTGGGTTTACTTTCTGGGTTCACTCTGGGTTTACTTCGGGCTTACTAGAGTGGGCCCAGATTAAACCCAAAGTAAACCTAGAGTGGACACAGAGAGTAAACCCAGTCAGAAGTATACTCTTGAAAGCAGACGATAACTGTGTATTTGGAATATACAAAGGTTAGGAATTACAGACAGTAGGATGGTTAGATAAAATACTAGTCTGCTTCACACTTCAGTGCATAGAATTGACCTCAAAAGCAATTTCAAGGTAAACCCAAAGTAAACCCCGAGTAAACCCAAAGTAAACCCCGAGTTGACCAACATTTTTAAAAAGTAACCCAGAGTAAACCTAAAGTTAACCCAAAAATAAACTCGTTGGGGTTTACTTTCTGTTAGGTTGGGTCTGATCGGTACTGTATATATTGCTCGCTTGTGAAAATGTACGATGGTGTGACCCTTTGACATTTTGACTGATAATGAAATACCGCGGACGTGACACGTTTGAAATATCTGAACCTGCGACTAAGTTAAGAAACCGTAAAACCGAGTTGTTGTAAGAAATTTAAATTATGTTTGAAATAAAAAAAATGTTAGGATAAACATCTTAAATTTGGGACAGGGATGTTCTGGTTTTCATTGTTCATTATTACTTCCTCCGTACTACAATCGAGAAAGTCAATTTAATGTCTGACTCCTTTCAAAATTTTATTGATGGAATAAATATACTAGCGGAAAAAAGAAACTGTGCATTATAAAATTTAGTATAATTTTTCTATATCTATTGTTTGTATTTACAATATTTTAACAATCGATAATGGTATTGTTTTTGACAATATCGGATGGTAACCGTCCGGGTGCACGGCTTTTCCATGGTTAGTGAGCACCTTGTTTATTGAAGAGTTTGTATGCACGAGTTTTACGGGCCAATACTGTTTGGAATAAAATCTGTAAAGATTTGTTTAAACTTTTTTGGTAAGGAAATCACTTTAGTTTCAAAAAAAATGTACCTATGTCATGCAAACGACTTAGCGAAAACCAACGTAATCGTGCTGTTGGGATGCTGCAAGCTGGAATGGCACAAAATACTGTGGTAAGACACTTTGGAGATCATCGGAACACCATCTAGTCATTATGGGGACGTTTTCAACAATCTGGCAACACTCAGGATCGACCGCGCTCTGGGCAACCTCCTGTGACGTTACGTCACCAGGACAATTACATTAGACTTGTGCATCTGAGAAATCGTTTCCAGACAGCAAGTTTGACCCGTAGCTTTCCAGGGCTTCGACCAATTAGTCCAAGAACTGTGCGTAAACATACGACCAAGACGTCCAGCAGTGCGACCAGTACTACTTCAACGTCATCGTATCGCCAAAATAGCGTGGTGCACACGATATCTGCGATTCAGAATACAGGACTGGGCCAATATTCTGTTCACTGATGAATCTAGATTTCATTTTGATAGCAGTGACGGCCGTTGTAGGGTGTATCGTCGCATTGTGGAGCGTTACCAGGACGCTTGTGTTGTGCAACGTCGACAATTTGGTGGAGGTGGTGTTATGGTGTTGGGTGGAATAACAGCACGTGGAAGGGCCCCTCTAAAAATTGTCAATGGAAATCTCATCGGCGTACGCTATCGAGATGAAATTATTCAGCGTTATGTGATACCCTTTATACAGAGACATCAAACTCACATCACTCTGCAGCAAGACAAAGCAAGGCCACACGTTGCACTTGTGGTCAGGGACTTGTTTGTTCAACAGAATTTCGATGTCTTGCCTTTGCGAGCTGTTTCCCCCGATTTGTCGCCGATCGAGCACGTCTGGGATGAAATCGAAAGACGTTTACGCCGTTTACCACATCTGCCAGTGACATTGACTGATTTAGGCCAGGCTTTAACCAACATCTGGAACAACATCCCTCAAGCATTTCTGAACACTTTAGTGGCATCAAGGAGGCGTCGCTGTCAAGCATGCGTGAACGAAAATGGTGGACACACGCGTTATTAATTTGGTAAATCAATTTTAAATAACATTGACTTTCAAGTGTGCTGAAGTTGACGTTATTCGACGTTGACATTAATGTGTTATGTGATGCTGTTACGAAAACATGTGTTAACAGTATTACAAAGAACAAAATGTGTTTATTGTAATTTTTAAATGTTTTTTTCTTATATATTAAATAATGCAGAGTTTCTTTTTTCCGATAGTATACATACACACTTTGGGATCATCTTAACGGCAAATTTCCAGGGATATAACACATTAAGATTATTGATGAATTAAAAGATATTAACGTTTACCCTATGGACACACTAATGGCGGAATTGCCAGTAAACAATGAACTACAACCTATGGAATTATCAACAAGAGTGGGAATTCTTTGGTTTTATGTATTTTTAATTTTGGCAATAATGATTATTTTTGGAATTTGTATCATAAAACGTAAAACTATCTAAAAGTTAAGATATATGTTCCGTGGCAGCTGGTCGGGTTGTCGAAAAGGGGGTGGTGAAGGGATAAGAAAAGTTCTGACAGAAAAGTTTTGTCTGATGAGAATCCTGATCAACGAAATTCCCAAGAGACTATTGAAATGAAATCACTAGTAGAGAACGCTACTACCTCAACGAAACCTCGCCGACATGGAAAACCACGATGATCACTTGCAGACGCTCACGCTATGTAACCAATAACTGAAGAATTAGCATACCAGTTAACCGGAGAGAGTAGGAACTCCGAATATCCGATGCATGAACGCTATGGACCAGGCCCGGACTTGGCATGAGAATACCTTGCAGAAAAGGCGTTGAAAAAGAGGAACGCAGTCGATGTTCTGCGAGGAGCCAACTCTCCATCCGCGCAGGAAGTGCCGTTGATGTGCTAATAAAAATCATGTATTCAATATGTTCCAAAGTGTGAATAATGTAAATTGTTTTTGATATAAATATGAAATGTTATATTTGAAATCAGATGTGGTGAGCTGTGAACTGCAAATGGAATTCATCGACTCCGAATTACGCAACGTTTTCTTATTTCTCGTTCCGATTATTCGAAATGGATGCTAGTGTGAGAACCAATAACTTAAGTTTAACGTTTATGTAAGCTGGACTGTGTAACCTTTATATGCTTATGTATTTTATTTTAACTCTAGCGACGCTTTTGCTCGAATGAACATTTAATTATGAACATTATATGTTACGTGTATGGAACGTTGGACATTGGACAATCCTGAACGCATTTATGCGATTATATTTGACTTTGATTTTTTTGTATTGATTATTATTGTTGTTAAAAGTATATTTATTATTATTGACTTTTTGCTTGAAATGCCAAAAAATTATATACAGTCCCTCGGGAATATTTCTTTTGTTAGGGGGACGCAATATGTAACCAGATTTATATATATATACACACACACAACACAAAACAGGTGTAATTATAAATTATTTCATTAAATCTTAGCAGAATTCAAATTACACACTATCCGTATAAATTCAAGTCTCAAGAGTATGTACTATTATGTTCTAAACTTCGGCGCGACCACAAAATAAACCTTAACAGTGCTGCATTGAGAACAAATATCAATTACTAGACGATCATTTACTTGATATCCGTTTTTGTTTTAATAAAATGTTATGGTTTACATTTGTAGCATTTCTAAAATATATTGATCCTTTTATTAATATCTTATCCAAATTTAAAAACAGAAAACATTTTTGAAAAATTAGAAACTGTGGCAATTAATTATGTACTGTATGTAGAATATGTATGTAAAACCTTCTATAGTCTCTGGCAAAGAAACATAACTCTTGCTGATCGAAACAATTTTTGTTACAAACCTGAACAACAAAGTGCAATTCTGAATAAAAAAGCAGCGTTTCATTATGTTTTGTAATATGAATTGGCAATGTATAAAACTATATATTATTTTCAGATACAATTAATATTTTAACTTTATGCTGCGATAGTGAAATTTGCCTTTTTCTAATCAATATGTTTAGTTTTATTCATATCATGATTAAACAAATTTATTTATCATTTTTTGAAAAATCTAGCAGCGCTTTATCACTTTAACTTGTTTCGATTAAAACTATTGATATTGAATTTGATAAAAATGAATATGAATTTTTTCGAAAAATATATGGTCAAATTAATAGCAGAGGGATTTTACACCTTAAACATAAAATTTCGCAAATATCAATATTAGAAAATAAATTTCATGGTTACCAATTGAAAACGATCGTTAAAAACTTTTTTTGTTTCTTAACCCAGAAGCAAAGCGCCAAGGACCATGTTGTTTTAAACTATTCTGACATTTATGATAGAATATCTATCTATCGATCTATCTATCTATCTATCTATCTATCTATCTATCTATCTATCTATCTATCTATCTATCTATCTATCTATCTATCTATCTACGAGGGTTGTCCCAAAATAACGTAGACAGGACACATAATTTATAATTTGTTCACTGCAATTTCACTAGACTTCTATGTTTTCTTCAATGACTCTTTGGCAAACAATACTGAAAAAGTCAAATCTGTACTTTATTTATTTCTCGAGAAAATAAATAATTATTAACAACAAGTTTTGTCAGGCGGCGCAATGTGCGACGTTGAAAATTTCCAGTTTTACGTTGTTGCTAAACCCTCCACATCGTTTTACGATAACATTTACGTTTTATTTCCGAAAATGTCTTAGAAAAAATATCATCTTTGAACATGTACCCTGAGTGTACATTCAACATATATTTCTAGTTCTGTTTTTTAAAAATAGTTTCTAAGTACAAAGGCTCTGTCGGCTCCAAACTTGTTCTGTATTACTTGTTGTCTAACGTCTGTCTTACCAAAATGTGTCGTTCTGCATTTTAACGTCCATTGATATCGTTTGGGGTTTCTTTTTTTCACTTATTGTCATCATACTTGTTCAAATATTTTCAATGTTGTTTAACTACTTATTCGCAAAACGCATTTCTGATTGATTTTGTTAATTTTATTTACTTCCAAAGCCGCTTAGGATTTTATTTCATGGTTTTTACAAAATTGTGTCAGTTACTGCTGCGCCGCCTTAAACGCTGACATCGTCATTTTATTACGAGTTAACTTTTCAACTTGTCACAAAACGCGCTATATAATATCTAAAAGTTTTGTTATAGCCAAATCATTTTCTGAGTAACTAATAGAATTATTATCAAATATCAATGTATGTTTTATTTGAATTTTTTCATTCAAAACGTACTTTCCCTCGCAATTTTCATTTCATTATGTTGATTTTAACTTTGCTTTTGACATTGCGCCGCATGTCGAATTTCTGATCTAACATGCTTTCATTTCATTAATTTAATCTCAAACAATATTTGATTTTAAAACATTATTTGAATACAAATATCTTGAACCCTTTGTGGCACAAATTCCATCTTCCTTTGTCTACGATTAATTGAATAACGCCACTTGTCTACGCTATTTTGGGACAACCCTCGTATCTATTTATCTATCTATCTATCTATCTATCTATCTATCTATCTATCTATCTATCTATCTATCTATCTATCTATCTATCTATCTATCACATCATTCAGCCATTCATTTAATATTTATCTTTATGTTTTTGTTATATTTTTTGTTTTGTTTGTGTTGGTTTTTTGTGTTTCTTTAATTTTTGACTATGTCATTCAGCGACGCTTTGACGGTAACGTGACAAACTTTGGACGGGTTTTAGGAACAATTTTGGCATTCATTAGGACACCAACTGGTTCAGTCAGTATTGTTATCCAGTCAAATATCAAAGAAACACATATAAATCTGCACAATCAAAGCAATCACACACAATATCACTGTGTCACAGGTTGACTGTGCTTAACTCAGTATTCTGAGCCCTTTTTCGGTCACTATTGTTACGTTAATTTCTCGTTCAATTTTACTGTAGTCATTTGTTATATCGTTTTGTCATTATTCACACAAAATTTATTGTTTATAGCAAATATTATAATAGTATTTGTTTGCCTGTAAATTTGATAATTAAATATAACGTAAATGTACATATTGGTATACATATTACTCCTTTAAAAAGGTACATGGTAAACTAAGCAAGTGTTGGTATACATTTTTTTAGATGGAGAGAAAAATCAAAGGTGCAAATTAAAACAATACATGAAATATGGGACAGGGACATTAGGGGGGAAAACAGATGGCGATGAATGTTCCAAACGTTGAAACATATCTTTCCAAAAAGTATCAAACACTAGCAGATATTTAATACAGTTTCTGGATGCATTTTTTTTAGATGCATGAATAAAATAAATATTTTTTCGCCTATGAATAAACTTATTATTATACATGTACTTTCCAAAATGGAATAAATATTTATCAAAATTTGATAGTTTGCTGTAAATTTATTTTCAAATCTTCCTGTCTGTTCTTTGTTAAAAAAATGATTTTTCCAAAACATCGATCTGTAAATGTCGCTGGCCGGTTCTTTGTATTTTCAATAATGAATATTGTGTATGATTGATTGGGATAAGTTAGAAAACATTTCAATCCTGATTGGTTCTACCAACATTTAACAACAAAACGCAAACGTTTCACCGCATACATGACTACACAAAGTGAATATATATCATTAAAAGATAATCAGTCAGTGAAAACTTTTGATAAGTGTCATTACATGCGCATCCGTTGTTAATCAATGCTTATCTGTTAATCATTTCAAATCCTTATATCTCTTTCGAAACACAAGACGTTTATGTGTTGTTAAGGTTTTATTTTAGAAGAGTGATTGTTGTATCCTCTTTACAAGTACTAAGAGAAATTTCTTTATGAAAAATCAAGAAAACAATTGCCTTCCAATTACTTGTAATATCGTATTAAATATGGACTAGAAAAAACTGCAATTTCCAAAAGCATAAAATATTGTTATTGTAACCCATTAACTCTTTGTTGAAAGACCCGTGCTAGAGAATGTTTCTCTATTTTGTTGTTTTCGCCATTCTTTGGATGCCAGTAACTCTACAATCGGTTAGGAAGCGATCTTTTTTAGCGACACCGAGCTGTGACGATAGAATCTCCAACATAGAGTTTGTAGCAGAACATCAGGCTACATCGCGCCATTCTTGCGCTGCTATGTGTGACATTAATTGTGGATGTTTTGGGTTTAACTCATTGGTAAAAATGTGTCGGATCCATCGGTCATGTGTTTTCGGAAACATGATCTCAACAGAAGATGGCTGGAGATACTACCAAATTAGCGGTAAGTACTTTAACAATGAAAGGCAAAACCTTTAACAATCTTCAGCTTGGAGATTGTTAAAGGTTTATTTTTTAAAGCTGATTTTTTTAAGATAATCTGACAACCGTGCTTTTTGCGGTCTAAAATTAGGTAGATAAAATGCAATTTTAGTCAAACATGTCTGTCCTGGCACATATTGAAATTTTTAAACAGTATTCTATGTAGGAGAGAAGGAAATATATAAATCCGCCTGATGATAGATTTTAATTTATAAATGTAACAAAAAAACCTTTCTCACTGTACTCTAAAATTGGATTATTTCGTTAAGTAAACGGTAACTGTCGCTTTAAATTTAACACTAAAGTACAGCATATGATTTAGATACTGTATAACTTAGATAAGGACGAAGTCGAATAATGAAAAAAAACTTTTGATTTGTACGCAATTTCACTTCATAGTTATCACAGCTATTTCTGATTACTAAAACTTATTTTCTTAAGTAATCCCGCACCTACTTGTTTTTAATCAACACATTTTTAAAGAAGTATATCGTTGCAACATGCAGACAAACATACTTAAATTAAAAATAAGGGGGCGGGGGGGCTGATGGCATTCCTCTGATCATGAGTTATAACCAATTTAATTTGTTCTTCTTGCACCTAAAATGCAATTTCAGCCTGAGTAGGATTTGTTTTCTCTATTTTTGACTAGGCAAACTTATTCCCTCAATTATTGTTTTAAAACATGCACAAAGGTCACACCTAAAAGACAAATTTGGTGGGAAAAAATGCACGAAGCTGCATTCTTTTTTTTACGTTTTTGTACTAAAAATTTACAGTTTCCATAATAGTTACAAGTTGATTTAGAATAAAAACTTTTTGAATAACATGAATTTCACCAGATTAATCCGGTATGCCTAAATAGGTTTTTAGATTTTCTTTGACATAATTTAACATAGGGGGTAAGTGATATCGAATTTGATATATTTGGCTTCAAAAGTAAAATTCTAACACAATTTGGCTATAAAAAAATAGACAATTTATATATATAGCCATGATTTTATGCTTAACGTTCTTTAACTCTCTCAATATTTTGTTTTGAACATTTCACACAGATACTATATAATACGTTACAAACCTATCAAATTTTAAAAAAATGAATAATGAATAAAGTATAATAAAAAGTTACATTGACAATTCATAAAATGTTTCGTTTTGTCATTTTAATTTTGTTACATTAAAGTTTTAAAATTCAGAGAATTTAAAACTATCTATAACACCTGAGTGTTAACTCAGCACAAGTTAATTTTTCTATTTTTAGCATTTTAGAGTTACAATTTTTATTTCAAAATCATTTAAATTTTACTTATTTTAAATGCTTTGTTTTTCTCACTGTTAAAAGTTAAACTTTATTTCTTAATCGAGGAAATTTATTGGTAGCGTTTTACTTTTTAATTGTATAACCATGGCATATAAATAATTTGACACTTTTCTGGAAATTATTTAGTTACGACAGATTGTCGGACAATAAGTTAATTTGTTAAATAAACTGACAAATTCCTCGTTCAGGCAAACCTTTGAAGATAAATTCTTTATGTTATCAGAGCGACACTTTAGCGACTCGCGAAGATTATTCTATTTTCATTACGTCAGAAAACTTATTTACTCGTTTCGGCTTTACTTAATCTTCTCTTTGTTGACATACGTACATCGAAATTCATCTAATTGACTTTATCACCTTTTTGGCCTTAAGTAATCAGTGTCAGCTCATAGAAGAAATTCTGTGAAATTAGCCCGCTAGCATTTAAATCAAGTATCCTGATTGGTCAATGAGAGCAATTCCAAGTTAAGCCGGATGGTTGGTGAATTTACTTAATTCACTTTCCATCCGACGTTTAAAGAATAAAGAACTTGTTTTAATTTTACGGAATTGTTTCTCTTTTCCATTAGGTAAGCTTGAATGAAATGTTATCTATTTTCAGTAATTTAGGTTTTCATTACAGTATTTTATTATATTTTTCTGTTGCTAATTTTGATAAATTTTAGTTTGTTTTGTTTAAAATACTTAAGAACAATGATTACGGTAACTATATATTTCTTATTATTCGGCGGAACTATGAATTTGTCATTCCAGAATTTTAGTTTTCATTTCTATAAAAGATATTTCGTGTCATTGTTTATTATGCCATGATACATAATTTTGCTTCATTTCGTTTAAATGTGTGATTTTTATTATTGAACTTCTATGCTGTTAAATGCTGTTTTTATAAAGCTTGAATTCGCCGCGTAATTATTGTAAACCTGTAGTGAACTCTTCAGTGCGAGAAGGTGAATTTAAGAATCGGTAGAAATTTGTCAGCTAAGTAATATTTGTAAGTTATTTCCTCTTTAAATATTTAATGACAACAGTTTATATTTTGTTTTCTAGTTTTCTTGCATTTGATAAGCGTTATGCATTTTCATACTTATGCGGAATTATCGATCCTTAGATTATAAGCGTAAAAACGATCTCGCTTTCTCGCATTGCGGTGTTTTACTACAGGGTGTGTCGAAATATGTTTTTGTTTTAATACACTTTCCATCCGACGTTTAAAGAATAAATAACTTGTTTTAATTTTACGGAATTGTTTCTCTTTTCCATTAGCAACCAGTAGAAAGCCGAGTGGCATCCTACCAAGCTATTCCCCAACTTAATCATATTCACAAACAGAGAAAGTCTCTGTGTGAAAATTTTGTCTAAAAAAACCTTCCATATGAAAATAAAGGTATTTCAAAAAAATGTTTATGTTTGTTTGGTTTTTTAATTCAAAAGAATTTTCATTATGAATGCTATGTAGTAATGAAAAAGTAATCTTTATGAGATGATTCAATGAATATAAAATCATATTCATCAAAATATAAAAATCATCTGCGCAAGGAAATCAGCACGTCAGTATGAGATACCTTGGGAGAACGGTATAGGGAAAATAACATGTAATAATTCATTTTGTTGAAACCGGGGACGTTGAAATACTTTTTAAAAAAAAATTTTGATTTGTATTTTGTTGTCATTTTTTTTAATATTTTGTTTATTATTTCTTATGACATATAAAGATATTAAATTCATTTCTATAAATTAAAACTTTTAGCGCCACCAGACTGTCATGGTGTCATTGAAACCGGAGAGCGCACTTCAGGATCATACATCATTGATCCTTTTGGGGGTCGACAGCGGCCGGTCACTGTCTACTGTGATATGGATACAGACAATGGGGGCTGGACGGTAAAAGTTATCTATCGATCTATCCATCCATCCATCTATCTATCTATCTATCTATCTATCTATCTATCTATCTATCTATCTATCTATCTATCTATCTATCTATCTATCATATATCTATCTATCTATCTATCTATAACGACTTTTTTATCATTTTCAAACATGTAATCTCTTGCTGATACTTTGAAAAGAAAATCGATAAAATTATTGCTTTAAATGCTCATTGCAGACAAAGAAGAGTCATTATTTTAAAAAACCGATTACCATTCAAAGTAAACATAATATTGATTCAGTTGTGTATTATGATATCTTTATTTTCTACAGGGCATTCAGTGCCGCTTAAGAGGTACCATGAAATTTGACAAAACTTGGACGGAATATAAGAACGGCTTTGGCGATCCCCCAAACGCTTACTGGATTGGTCAGTAATATTACCCAATTGAATTTATTTAATTATTTTTATCAATGGGTAAATAAAACATCAATCAATATATGACTCAGTTTGATACTAGTATGTCAAAGAGTACATACAATTATTATACGTCAGTAAAAGTGGTTATTTATGCGGGAGGTTGGGGGATTAATGCTAGTTTTCGGTAAGCCTAAACACACGCGTTCTAAAAATTGAAAACATTGGTGTGTTAAAAATGCATCTGCTTTTTTGATACCCAGGCGTATTGTTAGACCATAGAAAACCACCAGCGTAAATAGCATATTTTTTCAGTATGTTTGTGGCCGTATTCAACACGCTTACTTACTTTGGTCGCACACAGTGGACGTTTGCTATCCCCGTGATCGTTCATTATTCCCCATCCTAATTAGATATACAACGCCTGTGTTAGTACGTTAGTGAGAACGCAATTGAATTTGTTTATTCACGAACTTTTCTGCAAGCGGAAGTATAAAAACTTGATACTGCGTAATACATGTATAATCGTTGGAACAATTCAAAAGTTAATAAGTTACTGCATCTCTCTTCAATCTGTAAGTAATACTTGACATGGATTTCAGATAATTGTGAATAATTGACGCCAAAGCTTTTGGATGACTTTTAATCGATGATGAATTATCTAATGATTTATTTAAACGATGCAACTATTAAAAGCAGCTTGTAGTTTTTTTGGTTTTTTGTTTTTGTTTTTTGTTTTTTTGATAAAGTAAACTTTATGTTATATGTCGAAAATGTATACTTTGTATAAAGTAAATAAACATATTTGTCACATACCTTTCTTATTTCTGATTTCAAAAAAATGAATGATCGATGATTTTTTTTAAGAGAATTAACATAATGTAAACAACGTTCATAATAAGTCAGGAGATTAATTAATTTATTTCATGATGCCTATGTTAGAAATGAAAATATTTTTTTCTCATTCTACAAATAGAAAACGACGTCATTCATCATCTAACAAATCGACAGCCGCATTTCATGTATGTGATTTTCAAATTGAACAATGGAAGCATATTTCACCAGAAATACGAAAACTTTTCCATTGGTGACGAATCTACAAACTACCGCCTCCACCTGGGAGGACCAAACAGCGGAAATCTAGGTACGAAATTAAAATTGCTTATTCCAACTACTTATTTCGCCTTTTTGGCTAAATGTATAGTGTATATATCTTTCGTAAAATTACATTTTTGATTCTAATTTGATGCAAAATACTAACTTCGCATCAAATTCGAATTGAAAATATAAATCTTTGCTGGCCCATGGACCCTTAAGTGTTCTCACAACGTTTGCCATCTCAAGCATTAGTTTTCTTTTTCCATGCAATATTTATTTAAACCAATGTATATTGTTGATTTTCTGTTTTGGTTTAATTGCCGATAATGAGAAAAAGCGAAGTTCACATTATCCTATATATTTTTGATAAACTGGTTCATAATCGTTGAAACTCATTTTCATTATTGTTAAATATTATTCAATTAAAAACGTAAGGCTAAATTGCCAATAAATGACTTATAAGATTCACTTCAAAATTTGATAGATTAGTTCTTAAAATTTTCCCATTATATCTTTGTACAAAGTCCAGTTTGTTTAAGGATATCCATAAATCAATATTGTCTAAAATGGCGAAGGCCATCCAGTACTCTAATATTTGAACGAAATACAAGGTAAACATACCCAATGCATTGGGTTTTTCATTTAGTTGCAATTCGCTCATCAAAGTTTACAGATTACAAAACTTATTTTTGATTTCAGGAGACAGTATGATCAACGCTGGCCACTCTAGCGCCAATGTGAACAGTACGTCGTTCAGTACCGTGGACCGAGACAACGATCAGTGGGACAGTGGTAACTGTGCCGTAGCATATAAGGGAGGATGGTGGTTCAATAACTCTCATGACGCCTTCCTTAACGGACCGTGGCCCCCGGAAGATTTGTACGAACCATGGGTCCCAACCATTAGAAATGCCGGCAACATAGCAGAAGTCAGAATGATGATTAAACCGACATAGATGCATGCTGAAATGAAATACTGTAAACTGACGTTAATTTACTTGCTAGTAATTTTCGCAAGGTTCACGAGAGCCCCGTCAGCGCAAACTTTTGTTTTCATCTCTAACTAGACCTTAAATGTTTTCCATGTAATTTACATCCTGATCACAAAAATTAGTCCCCATTATATGATATAAAGTTGTTGCGATTAAAGGTTGGTTTTTCATATATTTTAGACTATCCGTTATAACAGATCTGGGATTTTTAACCGGTTTTTTGCGAAGAAAGTCGTTGGTTTGCAGCACATCAGATAGAAACTCTACGTGATTACAGTTTTAGTGATAGTCTAAAGATTCATATAAAATGGAATTTATAAATATGCAGTAGTGTGTCTGTGTTGTTGGTTTTTTTTATCCTTTTTATTTGGTATTTCCTATTTTCATATCATTATTTTTAAAAAGAAAACAAAGTTGTTCATGTCACTAAATTGTTGTGTAAAAATATCTCATACATTTCTTTTGTTTTTCTCTTATTTGTAAAAAAAAAATAAAAATAAAAAATGAAAAGATTGCATTTTCAGATGACTTCATGCATGGTCGTGTAATAATCTTCTAAAACAGTTGTTACCTCGCTTAGTTCTATTTTCAATTTAAGGTGGAATATCCCTCTGATAAGAGAGTGACTTTTGTAGAAAATACTCTCCCTTGGTTTCTGTTAACTCACAGTTATTAAGGCATGTAGCAACAAGGGACGCAAAGCTGGGTCGCAATTTATGTTGGAAGGCAACATTTATTTATATTTGAATATAGAAAAGAAAATTTGAACAGAACGAACTGAACATCAACATTTAGCAGGGAAAAAATAGTAAAGAAAACTTTTACAAAAACTGCAAGAAACAAATCAAATTGATCAAATTTGAGGCAAAATCTCCATGAATATCCCTCGCCATTTCCCAAATGGATTATTTTTTAAAAATAAAACGGAATTGTATGTACTAGTTTCAAACATAACATTTCAAATGTTTAAAATTGAATAAGGGTTTTCTATTCTGATAGAGCAGATACGGGACAACAAAAATTGAAGAGAAGTAGAGACGAGCTCGTTGCAAGCAACGATTAGGTCTTCAGTCGCAGCTGTCTCATACTTGTGACGTAACACAAAAATCATCTGACCATGGTACAATATTAGATGTATAAACACTGAGTAAAAAAAGTACTATATATACTACATGTATATAAGCAAATAAAGATCTATAAAAGTTGTCTATAGTTTTATTCGCCGCATGTTGTTTTTTGCATGTGCATTTAATCTTGAGAAACGTATTTAATCATCATAATTGACTCAATAAGACAGAACATAGACGACGATTATATTCACACAGTCGGTATGCCTGTATAAAGGTAAAAAGACCGAACATTTTACACGCATTTTTTTATCGAACGCAAGCGTCATTGAATCTTTAAGTATATATGCGGAGTACCTGGACATTTCAAAGGGTGTTGGAGAGTAATTTTGTTCTTTTGAGGAGGGGGAAGATGTGCGGATCAGAAAATTTTTCCAGGGGGTGGGGGTTGAGGGTCTGACAGTTATTTGAGTTTGCCAGGGGATGTCCAAGACATATTTTTGATAATTTTATAATATACATGTAATTGAAAGAAATTTTCCGGGGAAGGGGTGGGGTTGGGGTGGGGTCTGGAACCCATCCCCTTCCTTTCTAGTTCCGCGCATGGGGAAGACCGACGCCGGTAATTTTACGGTAATTTTAACCATTTTTTTTACATATTTATTTTCAAAATTATTGGAATGCCAATATGACCTTTAAACTCAGTTAAAACTTAAAATACGGACCATTTAGTCTTGGTAGGTATTCGACCAACATGCGTCCGCGTACGGAAGAAATGGCAATATTCAAGAAATTCGGATGGACGATTCTTTTTCAAACTTAGAGCTACAGACCTGCAGTTAAAGATTGTCAAAATCTTATTGATTATGGCAATTATTTTGTCTCAAAGAATCAGGTTTTTTTAAGTCAATAAAGTTTTACCTTAAAAAACAAAAATAAATTGGGCACAATTTTCAATGTTAGCATTCTGATAAAATTTGGTATGAAGTTCAAGATACTACTCTTCATTGTTTTATCCAATACATTGCATGTAAAAAACATTTACATCGCAATTTTTTAAATTACAAAAGGATATGCAAAATGAACTTAGATTAATCGCTAACAAACAAGCATAAGGACAAACTGAGAACTAATTTCTTCTTTTTTACATCAAAATAAATCAGGAAAAATTTAATTTTTTTTTCTTTATATGCGTTAATGAAAAAGTTGATCAGCAAGGGGTTCTATGTCGTGCAAACACCTACTTAATAGATTGTTACACAGGTCTACAATGATGACAAATATCGAAAAGGCAATTGTGGGTGAAGGATGAATGTGTAGTTTGTTTTTGAGGTTTAGTTTTGATAATTATATTTATCTGGATCAATTTTGTTTGTTGGTTTGTTTTGATTATTGAAAAAGGGAACAAAAAATTAGTAATTTCCGATATAAAGTCAAGCATATATTTTCATTTTATCATTGACTTAAAGCATGTTGGAAAAAATAAATATTGTATTAAGCAGTTTAGTTATTATGCACAGATCATGCATTCCTTTATAGTTTTCACAATTACATGTATCAGTTACTACACGTACTAACTTACGGAGAAATGCATTTCTAAAGAGATGATATCGGTAACATGTAGTTAACAGTTAATTTCCAGTTTATCTTCTGCGCATGCAATCACGTGTGTAATCCTGATTTTAAAATAGGTATCAAGGCCGGGGTGGGGGGGGGGGGTCATCACAACAAGATTGTGTACGAGCGTACTAGAGTGTACATTGTTACTTAATAGTTGCTGTTAAATTATTATTAATAAACAAAATCATAAATTTATAATAACATGCAGTCTGGAAAGTTAACTAGATAACTAAAATGCCAGGACATTTTGTTTTCTCTATCTGCTGGACTGACGATTTCATTCGTCTTAAATTAATAGGGTGTAAGGATGCCTGCCTGATAAATACATATGCTCACTCACGCGTCAACCGATCAAAAATGACGGTAATGTGGATTAGTAAATCGTTCTAAAACATTCCATCTGATATATAGTTGTTAAGAATTCAAAATTTTGAACTATTAAATTGGTTTTTATACCTACCCCAACCCTCACGAAATAATCCATTCTGATCCATGGAAATTTCATTTACAAGACTCCGCGCCAGAATATCTCATTCATTAATTTTTTCGCAGTTATAGCGGATGAGTCCAAAATAAGAACTTTTGAGACGCATCGTACAATATGAACATGTACCGTGAATGCAGTTTACTTTGAGTCTATTTTCTTATTTTGAGAGTCTTTTTTATCATGGTTTGAAAATGACGGAAAGGCCTTGCATATTGTTATCTCAATATAATATAACATGTGAAACTGTTTTCATTCCACCCACAAGCTTGAAATAATAATATAATATTATTGAAAACAATATGAATAGACGTCATAAATCCTATATCATATTACCACTTCAATCTGCCCGTCTTTTTAAAAAAATTTATGAAGAGCAGCAAATTCTAAAAATGTATTTTGAAAGGTATTGTTAGCTGCAAATCTGTAGCCCTTGTATGAAAAATGTCGGATGGTGGTCAATTTTTCCATAAAATTTGTAAAAAAAAAAAAAATACATTGCGTGTCTATTGTTTGGTAATGTGTCAATCTATCAATAAACAGTTTCTTAATTATTTTCGATTGCTAAGGCTACAGCGTATTTGATGAATATTAAACAACATATTTTCATGCATTGTTTTCCGCGGAAGATAGCGAGTACAATTATAAAGCACAATTTTTTTATTCATCTCTTTAAAATTGTGTATGTAATAAATGATTTATAAATTGCTGCTGAAGGTTGTTTGATATTTACGTTTGTAGATGTTTTGCAAATAAAAAAACGTGAAACGCAGGGCAAGTCATAATTAACATCCCTAATAACCGTAAGTTAAAATAAGCGGCTTTTGATTCAAATATTATCGAAAACGAATATTAAGTTCACTTTTTAAAATCATCTCGACGATGAAAAATTTATCTTCATCGTAAATCAGTATTTTGTTTTGCTTGAAAAGAAATGTTCTACGGAAGGCAATCCCGTGCACGTTTAAATTGCCAGCGTACATTTGCTATGTCAGTAATGCATATTATGCTCTATATGACGGCCGTGTATTGTAGAAAAGTGGAGTTTAATTACCATGCATTGGAACCATTTTATTAACACATCTCCTAGTACTGAAACAATTCAAGATGTTTTCGCACAGTAAAACAGTGAAGCTTAAACCATTGTACGTTCAGCTCTACAAGCACATGCACTGTCGTCTGCGCGACGGCCTGAATACAGCTAGCGACTCTGCTATCGATGGGTTACCTGAGTCTTGTAATGCATCTAAATATAGATAGGGGCACAGGTTTGAAGCAAACAGCAAAAAAAGGTCAAAGAGCTTTATCTTTATGAAATGATAATGTATATATGAATATAGTGCAGTACAAGAAGCCGTTTCATAACTTCCTAAACGTGCACACTCCAACATTAATGGACGAAAGTGACAAAAATTGTTTCTGCAAATACTGACTATAAATTCCTAAACTATTAAATTGAAAACTAAGGAAGGATTCGGAATCAATTTTTTTACAACTTTGTTTCAAAAATGCATCAGAGATTCTTATTCCTTTACAAGTTATTGACAAAAACTGTTGACGCCTCTAACTCTCTAATTATAGGGGCCAGCCCCTTTTCTGTATACCGAATGAAAGGTTTGGGTTAGACCAAAAACTTTTAAAACACATCTTAAAACAATTTATTGTCAAGTATAAAACTATAACAGTAAATACGTGAACATTTTTGCATTTTTTTTAACCTTTGTTTCAGCACCTACAATGTATATAACTCCTTTTATTTGCTTATATTTACATTTTCCAGTGCCTTTGCCTGTGATAACACTACGTAACTATCAATTTTGTACTGTATGACCCATAATACAAATGTCGCCAAATTGAGGTGCCAGAGGGGCTTGCTTATTTATATTTAAATATTTAATCGTACAATGGCTTAAAATTATATTAATACAAGTAATTAGGAATCATTCTTTGAATACTATGAGGTGATAATTTCGGTCAAGCGTGATCAAAACTATCATAAAGCCCTTCGGGATTTATTGGATTTAATCACGCCCAGACAAAAATTATCACCTCATAATACTCAAAGAATGATTCATTTTTCCTTATTTAAATAACAAACGAAATGTGAAATGTGTCTTGCACCAATTCAATGTATCAGCTTCTTAACCAGTCAATCTTTGAGACTCATTTCTTTTCATCAAGTTAAATATGAAACGACATCATCGCGCGGTATGTTATCAGACATGAAAATTTCAAATCAATCGGTGAACAAACGAGCGAGATATCAAGGATCAAAGTTTGCGTGTAGCAAACAAAATAATAAGAATTTTGATTTTGTTTTCAAAATAATAACCTTAAAAATCAATATCGCATTTTCTTCAAGACAATATTTCCCTATATTGAGAACATATCATTGACTAGAAGAATATTTGTGGCGTTTTTAAAACCTATGGATACTTTTACTATTATCTTATCCAAATTTAAAAACAGAAAACCTTTTCTGAAAAATTAGAAACTGTTGCAATTTATTTTATTATACTTTCATGTTAAATACTGAAATCTGATTGGTTAAGACACAGTTGATAACCCCTCGAAAACCATTGTCAACCTTCCTCGGGGTGTCAATTTCAACTGTTACCCTCCCAAACAGGCACTATTTATATAACATACTGTACTTAAAACATGTAGGTAAAACCTTCAATAGTCTATGATAAAGAAAAATATCTCTTGCTGATCGAAGCAATTTTTATTACAAACCTAAACAACGTAATGGATATAGCTATATATTATTTTCATATACAACTATTTTTTTTTAAATTGTATGCTGCAATGGTAAAATTTTGCTTTTTCTAATCGCTATGTCCAGTTTTCTTCATATCATTATAAAACACATTATCAGTTTTTGAAAAATATCTGGCAGCGCTTCATCACTTAAACTTTGTTTCATTTGAATCTATTGATATTGACTTTGATGAAAATCAATTTCTTTTTTTAAATATATGATAAAATTAATAGCAGAGAGATATTACACTTTAATAGACTAAATAAGGTTTTTTTAGAAACCGAGGGAAAAGAGTGTTTCAAAAATATTTTTTTTTCTTTTCAAGCATTTTTTCATTAATAAATCGTCATTTTAAACTTTATGAACTAATAGGCTAAATATTTTTTTTTTCAAAAGACACCACCAAAGGTTTTTGAGAATAAAATTGCGTTTATTTATTTTTTAGTCAACATACGGGATATAACTTAACTGTTTAAACCGGATTTTATACTTCTTAAAAATGAATACTTCGTCTTAATAAAATGTTAAATTATATCAAGAAAACATCTTTACTATATATTACGATCAGCTACAAAGAAAAAAATAATAAATGGAAAACGAGTATAAAGTTCATTTAGCTTTATTTAGCATATATTTAGTTGTTTTTTTAATGAAATACAAATTAATGAATTGAGCCCCGTATTTTTCTGACTTATTGTTGACTTTTTGTGTTGGTACTTAACTAGCTTTATATATGTTGGCATTACAGATATGTACCTAAACACTACTCTAAAATGAAAAATAAACAGGATAATAATCCTACAGAAGATAATTGTTTCTTTTTCTTAATCATGGTTCAGGTTTTCTTTTTAATTTAAAATTGTGTGGACAGCTTAGCTTAATAATTTGACATTAAGTCTTTAAAGCAGTAAAGAACGCCGATTTGAGTTTTTGTTGTTGTTTTTTTTGTTGTTTTTTTTTTGTTGTTTTTTTTTGGGGGGGGGGGAACTACAATAGTTAAACTCGTTATTGTTCGATCATATGTCATTTATATCAAATCTAGTTTATTTCCGAAGTGTCAAGAAATTGACCCTTTGGTTCTTTTGAGAGACCATCTCAAAATATAAGTACATTTACTATAAAAATAAATTAGTGGTTTTCCGCACTTCCTATCAGATCAAAAATACTACAAGTGGGTTTTTTTTCTTCTTTAAATTTGTATAGGGGATTATAAATAACATTGTCTACGTTATATGTAAAACTTGATAAAATTGTATCGTCCGTTTCTTTTGTAAAAGCAAGCGCAGTGAGCTCTAAGTACTAATGTGCGCGGGAAAAAGAACGAGCTAAACCTTCATCAAACAGAATTTTTTCCCACATCCCATAATGCTCTCTATTTTTTTCACCCGTGGTACTATGCCAAAAATTGGCCGATAATTAACTCGTAATTTACGGTGTCTTGAGGTTTGAGGACGCATTTTGAGTACCGCAAAAGCTTTGTTGAGACCCTAACGGAGATGGCCAATGTGCAACTATTTTTATAAAACAAAAGTTTGCAATTGGAATTTGAAGAACTGATATTTTAAGCAACCCCCTTTTCCCCTCCCATACCACCCAGGTCTAGCACCTGTCGATTTCGCTTTGTTTTCTTATCTAAAGTCAAAGCTGCCTGAACAGAGATTGTTTGACCTAAATGATGTACAATATTCCACAAACGACATTATGCAAAAACTTGACATATACATGTAACTGTATATAGATGCAGTTAAACAATGGGTTAAATGACAAGAAAAGTGTGTGGAACTAAAAGGTGTTCACTTTGAAACAGAGTGACATGTCTGCCTTTTAGTTGCTTGACGTCGCCTTACGTTGTGGAAATATGAAATGGTGCTCCGTAAATCTATTTCACGCAAAGTAAAGATTGCTATATATATATATATATATATATATATATATATATATATATATATATATATATATATATATATATATATATATATATATATATATATATATATATATATATATATATATATATATATAAAGAATTAATGCCAGTCGCCATGTTTGTTTACTTATTTTTTTATACAAATGTTAACTTTGTGCATTAAGTCGGCAGTTGGAGAGCGACAGTTCTACTAGGTTACATTAATATTTGATGCATTTATACTTTATTAGCATTGTAGTGCCCCTGACCATTCGAAAAATTTTATAGCTAAAACAAAAGATTTATTAAAGGCCTTAAATTAGTACAGCAATTTTATAGCATTTTATTCTTGTTTTGGAATGATTTGAAAATAAAAGGAAGATTTTTTAGTGGGTTTGAGCAGAGCATTGCTTTAGATCCTCAAAGCAAATATGATGCGTAGTAAATGTCATTAAAGTTATAGGCTTTTAAATTGAATCTGAATTTCAAATTTCAACATAATGTAAAAGAAGGGCTGTTTAACTATAAAATGAATTATAATGGGTAGGGATGGGATCTCTAAGGGTTGCAAATATATTTGTTTCTCGCAAATATATTGATTTTCTATACATCTTCAGTAGACAGTAATGCTTATTGCCTAATTGTCTATTGACCATGAATCCGAAGTTCTTTTTAACACGCTTGCTTTATAATAATTACCAATTTTTGTGGATTTTTTGAGGTTGAACTTAACATTTATTTTGGTTAAGAATATACCTTTTTGTCAATTCAAACAAGAAATGATTTAAAAAAAAAATAAACATCTCACATCAACAAAAATATGTAACTCTTCGCTTGTATAGCAAGAAGAAAACACTGGTTCATTGTTGTGTTTCAACAGTGTTTCATAACAAAAAAAATACATAAATAATAATAATGTTTTAATAAATTCTATATAGCATTGAAATCTCATAGCAACTCATAAAAATTGCATAGCATAGCATAGCATAAAACTGTAAAAGATATGCATGAAATGACGTTCGCTATATGGGAATTATTCCTCTTTTCAGTAATAAGAACAGTCCCGCAAATGATTGTTTTCTAGATATATTTCAAATAAATGAAAAATCCAACTTAATGAAAGAAAATCCCTAAAGGATATTCCATGTGATGCAAATTTACTTTAAAACTCTTCTGCAAACGAAAATAAGACGATTTTAACTCGTGGAAATCGTGCCTCTTTAATTGCTTTTTAATTGCAATTCGCTAAAGATTACAGTACTTGTATATGATAATACTTTTTTTTTTAATTTCAGGAGACAATGTGATCAACGCTGGCTTCTCTGGCGCCAATCCATTGATATATCCATAGTCACGTGATGTAACAAACTTTTATTAGAACGTATGTACAAGATGTTGACGCGACAACGTGGTAGGTCCGTTGGTATTGGAATAACGCGTTCGAAAAGAGAGAAAACAAAGAAAAAACCACTTGAAAAAAGAACGTTGTAAAATGAGAATCTTTATTGGAGACCACTTTAAGGGGTTAACACTTATTAGAAACTTGTGTATGAAATATAATATATAAACAAAATATATGCACGGAGCATAAAATTATGCACCAAGTACACAATGATATATCTTTGCCTAAAACATTTTGGCTATCTTTATGAGGGAAAAAGAAAAAAGAAGTAATGTAAACTTTCTTAGCATAACTCTTGGCTATTTCGTTAAGAATGTACAAATGAAATCCTATGATTTCATAATAAATATGTGTTAATTTCATCCTACTCACTCCATGGCCTTACGAACAGATTGATATACATGTATACATGTACGTGAAAAAATGAACTGAAACTATTCTATTAAAAACATGTGAAATATAATTGCAAAGATTCTCTTAAATTGAACTGCAAACGAAGTAACACAAAATGCGTAATGTTCTGCTGACATTGTCAATATAGTATTTTATAAAAACTTTTAATAACAAAATTTGATATTGCTTTTATCAAATATACATTATTTTTGTCGATCCGTATACATTCAAGTCTCTAGAGTATGTACTGTTATGTTCTAAACTTCGGCGGGACCACAAAGTAAACCTTAACAGTGCTACGTTGAGAACATATCAATTACTGGACGATTATTTATTTGATATCAATTTTTGTTTTAATAAAATGGTATGGTTTAAATTTGTAGCATTTCTAAAATATATGGATCCTTTTACTAATATCTTATCCAAATTCAAAAAAAAAAAGAAAACATTTTTGGAAAATTAGAAACAGTGGCAATTAATTATGTACTGTATGTAGAACATGTATGTAAAACCTTTTATAGTCGCTGACAAAGAAAGATAACTCTTGCTGATTGAAGCAATTTTTGTTACAAACCTGAACAACAAAGTCCAATTCTGAACTAAAAAGCAGTGCTTCATTATGTTTTGTAATATGAATTGGCAATGTACTTAATTATATATTATTTTCATATACAATTAATATTTTATTTTTATGCTTCGATGGTAAAATTTTGCTTTTGCTAATCATTATGTTTAGCTTTCTTCATATCATGATAAGACACATTAATTCATCATTTTTTGAAAATCTATCAGCGCTTCATCACTTTAACTTGTTTCATTTGAATCTATTGATATTGACATTGATGAAATTGAATATGAATTTTTTTGAAAAATATATGGTAAAATTAATAGCAGAGGGATGATACACCTCAAACATAAAATTTCGGAGAAATCAATATTAGAAAATAAATTTCATGGTCATCAACGATCGTTGAAAATTTTCTATGTTTCTAAACCCAGAAGCAAAGCGCCAAGGGCCATGTTGTTTTAAATCGTCTGACATTTATGAAAGAATATCTATCTATATTTCTATCTTTCTATCTATCTATCTATCTATCTATCTATCTATCTATCTATCTATCTATCTATCTATCTATCTATCTATCTATCTATCTATCTATCTATCTATCTATCTATCTATCTATCTATCTACCTACCTATCTATCTATCTATCTATCTATCTATCTATCTATCTATCTATCTATCTATCTATCTATCTATCTATCTATCTATCTATCTATCTATCTATCTATCTATCTATCTATCAGATGATCACATCATTCAGCCAGTCATTTAATATACATCTATATCTTTTTGTTATGTTTTTTGTTTTGATTTGTTTTGGCTTTTTGTGTTTCTTTAATTTTTTACCATGTCATTCAGCGACGCCTTGACGGTAACGTAACAAACTTTGGACGGGTTTTAGGAACAATTTTGTCATTCATTAGGACACCTACTGGTTCAGTCAGTATTGTTATCCAATCAAATATCAAAGAAACACATATAGGTCTGCACAATCAAAGCAATCACACATAATATCACTGTGTCACAGGTTGACGGTGTTTAACTCAGTATTTTGAGCCCTTTTTCGGTCACTATTGTTACGTTTATATCTCGTTCAATTTTACTGTAGTCATTTGTTATATAGTTTTGTCATTTTTCACACAAATTTTATTGTTTTTAATGGTTATAATTAAAAGTATTCCCCTTCTCTCTCTCTCTCTCTCTTTCTCTCTCTCTCCTTCTCTCTCTCTTTCTGCATGTTGCCATCTTTTTTTTAATATAACATAAAATACAGGTCAGCATAAGTAGCCATTGATCGTCGTAATCCAGTAACTGATGTTAACAATTTACACGTACGGAAGGATTTAAAAAGTAGATATTTCAGTGACGCACAGAACCGATTATCGTTTAATATCAATCGATAAGAATGAATTAAAATCGATATGGACAGAAACTGCCTAGCTGATTACGTGCTATCTAACACTTTACATATCGGACGTCTTGTGTTCACAAAGTCACCTGGGGTTTGAAATCACGTGGTAAATTATAATATTCAAGAGGTCAAAGTATACCGTTTACAACAGAAAACCGCATAACCAAGGAAAAACAGTGTTTTTTTTCTATTTTAACATTGGTGCAAGCGTATCTATTGTTCTCCTTTCAACATAAGCTTACATTAAAAAATATACAGCTACCATTAAAAGAGTTAACGGTAGATAAACATGCGCTGACTCTGTGTTAAGTCAGTAATTATATAAAAAGAAAACGTGAGCGTCCTCATTATTCTCTGGAGATTCGAGAAAATAAAATGACCCCTACCTATGAAAACGACTTCGTTCTTTGTTAATATGAACTTTATATTGATGTAATTACATTTCTACAATTAAGAGAGAAGGCCCATATCAAACATTTATTTTGTCGCAGTTTTTAAATGTCCTTAAGGGCAGGCATCCTTTGTTCGCGAAATAAATCATAAAATCAATGTTTTTCTGCAAGAAGAGAAAATACGTGTAATGATGTACTTTTTATTTAGTTTTCTATTGTTGATGGTTAATGAGTATAAATATGTCAAATACTAAACAGTCAAACTTCGTTGTATCGAACCAAGTGGGACTGTTTAAAATCCTCGAGATGTCCGCATATTTGATATATATGGAGGAGATATAATACTTAAAAAATAAGTGGTTGGAACTTGTAAATTACTTTGAAATATCCATTGCAT
Organism: Magallana hongkongensis; assembly: GCA_015776775.1. Lineage (NCBI taxonomy): Eukaryota > Metazoa > Mollusca > Bivalvia > Ostreida > Ostreidae > Magallana > Magallana hongkongensis. Next base: position 185,503 of record VIAA01000046.1, on the reverse strand, counting down.
TCAAGATATCAGTGTTCGAGATATCGAAGTTCAACTGTATTTAAAATTGTTTGATGCAAAACGTAACGTTAGGTTATTAAATTTTATTTCCTTCTTAAAAGATAAAAAGGGACTTTATAAAAAGTAATAAGTTAAAAAGGTTTGTATTTTTTTATAAATCACACTAATGATGTTTTCAAGAAAATCAAATTGAATGGGATTTTCCTACTTTTTTTATATTAAATATAACATTAAACGATGTGATTCACAAATGTACGAAAATACAATTAAATTTTGTGTGTGTATTGCAAAGAACTAGGTACAGTTTCAATCATATTTTGCCCTGCTTAAGAGTGATTTTGAAATATAACCAAAAATGGAAATGTAACATTTATTTACACAACAATATCCATAAATTATGAATCTATAAATAGTTACCTGATACGACTTTCACAAGGGTTATTTTAACGTCACAAACAGTGCATTTTCTCGTAATTTTAATAAAACTGAGCAGAAGACCCCAGTTTCTTGATGTTTTTTTTTAATAGAAAACTATGTCCGCAGCCGTCGCCCACGATGAAACTCACATTATAACTTAACTTTATTACGTTAATACACATTAAATATATTAATGTTGTTGTTGGCAACGGCTGCGGACACATTTTCCTCTTCAAACAACTATGAGTAAATGTGCCATTTTTCACAATTTTTGACTAAATCTTAGACATTAGCCGAAATGTTGAAATCATAATTATTTACAATAGATTAGATACAAGTGTATATCTTGGCATTTTATATACACATATGTTCAAAATTTTATATGTGTATTTTCATGAGGTTTAAATACATTTTGAATTTTAGGGGAAATATTAAAAGAAACTGTATTTTCTTCAAACACAAACACTAGCACATTTCATCAGAAATACGAAGATTCTTTCATTAGTGGTAAATCTACACATTATCAGCTCTCTCTGCTATTTCTGCCGGGGTCGACCACCCGAAGTTTTGGTAAATCAAAAGAAGTTCTGCTTTTACTCTAAAGTACGACTTTTTTTGCGATTTAATTTTAATACATGTATTGAGAGCCAAAACAAAACACACAATGCGATAAATGTATTATAAGAAATTATATAATTCCAATCTCCGATTCTTCATTTACCTACTTCTAATTCTACTGCTCTGTGCTTTGAGTCGTATGGAATGTTGGTTGTAACTAATGGTTGCATTGTTTAACACTATTGTATTCTCAATGTGTGTGTAACATGTATATGATTACACTACCACAGTCTAAAAAATACAATATCTTTCGAATCAATATACACTATACGTATAGTCAACGCTGGTTCCACAAACGCAGAGCTAACAACTGGTTCAACCAGCGCCATGACATATACCTAAACGAAATCTTTAAAAGTGAAATCATCAATCATCAAATCTAAACGAAAGGTGGCAATCATTTCAGTTCTTATTTTGCTGTATTTGTTTTATTGAACTTTCACAATTAAATTCTTATATCAGAGTATAAGCATAGTGCATATGGTTGTAATATATACATCAACAAATATCATAATAGTATTTGTTTGCCTGTAAATTTGATTATTAAATATAATGTAAATGTAGATATTGGTATAGGTATTACTCCCTAAAAAAGTTATGATGGTAATGTAAGCAAGTGTTGGTATACATTTTTTTAGATGGAGAGAAAAAATCAAAAGTGCAAATTAAAACAATACATGAAATATGGGACAGGGACATTAGGGGGAGAAAAAGATGGCGATAAATGTTCCAAACGTTGAAATGTAACTTTCCAAAGAGTATCAAACACTGGCAGATATTTAATACAGTTTCTGGGTGCATTTTTTTTTAGATGCATGAATAGAATAATTGTTTTTTCGCCTATGAATAACCCTATTATCATACTTTCCAAAAAGGAATAAATATTTATCAAAATTTGATAGTTTGCTGTAAATTTATTTTCAAATCTTCCTGTCTGTTCTTTGTTAAAAATTTTTTCCAAAACATCGATCTGTAAATGTCGCTGGCTGGTTCTTTGTATTTTCAATAATGAATATTATTTATAATTGACTGGGATAAGTTTGAAAACATTTCAATCCTGATTGGTTCTACCAACATTTAACAACAAAACGCAAACGTTTCACTGCAAACATGACTACACAGAGTGAATACATATCATTAAAAGATAATCAGTCGGTGAAAACTTTTGATAAGTGTCATTACATGTGCATCCGTTGTTTATCAATGTTTATCTGTTAATCATTTCAAATCCTTATATCTCTTTCGAAACACACGACGTTTATGTGTGGTTACGGTTCTATTTTAGAAAAGTGATTGTTGTATCCTTTTCTTAAGTGCTAAGAGAAATTGCCTTCCCATTACTTGTAATATCGTTTTGAATATGGACTAGAAAAAACTGCAATTTCCAAAAGCATAAAATATCGTGACTGTAACCCATTAACTCTTTTTTGATAAACCCGTGCAAGAGAATGTTTCTTTCTTTTGTTGTTTTCGCCATTCTATGGATGCCAGTAACTGTACAATCGGTTAAGAAGCGATCTTTTTTAGCGAAACCGAGCTGGGACGATAGAATCTCAAACATAGAGTTTGTAGCAGAACATCAGGCTCCATCGCGCTGTACATGCGCTGCTATGTGTGACATTAACTGTGGATGTTTTGGGTTCAACTCACTGGTAGAAAAGTGTCGGATTCATCGGTCATGTGACCTCGTGAACATGACCTCAACTGAAAATGGCTGGAGATATTACCAAATTAACCGTAAGTACTTTTTAAATTAAAGGCCAAACTTTTAACAATCTTTAGCTTGGAGATTGTAAGCTGATTTTTGTTTAAATAAATGCGTCCGATAACCGTACTTTATTTCGGCCTAAAATAAGAGTAATAAAATGCAATTTTAGTCAAACGTGTATTTCCTGGCACAGATTGAAATTTTTAAACAGTATACTAGGTTAGAAAGATGGAAATCCACTTGATGATAGATTTAGAACTGTAACAAAACACCTTTTTCACTTTACTTTAGAATTGGGCTATTTCGTAAGGTAAACGGTAACTGTCGCCTTAAATATAACAGTAATGTAAAGCATATGATTTAGATACTGTATAACTTAGAAGTCGAGTGATGGAAACCTTTGATTTGCACGCTATTTTAATTCATAGATACAACAGCCATTTAATTGATTACTAGAACCTTTTATCTGAAGTAATCCCACACCTCATTGATTTTAATCAAGAATTTTTGAAAAGTATATCGTTGCAATATTCAGACAAAACATATTAAAATTAAGGATAACGGGGGGGGGGGGGGGGGCAGGTTTCATTCCTCTGATCATGAGTGATGGCCAATTTAATTTGAACTTTCAGCACTTCTTTATCTAAGTTATGGTCACACCGAATAAACAGATTTGCTGGGACAAAATGTACGAAGCTGTCACATATAACACAGAAACTATATAATATGTTACAAACCTATCAAATTTAATAAAAAAATGAACCATGAATAAAGTATAATGAAAAGAAATTTTAATTTTGTCCAAAAAAAAACCTTCCGTATGAAAATATAGTTATTCCAAAAATCTTTTTGGTTCGATTGTTTCTTAATTCAAAAGAATTTCCGTTACGAATGTTGTGTACTAATGAAATAATGATCTTTTAGAGATGATAAAATAAATAAAATCATATTCATTAAAATAAAATGATCACATGAGCAAAGATATCAGCACGTCAGTATTGATATCCCTTGAGATAACGGTCTAGGTAAAAAAAGATGTAAATATTCATTTTGTTAAAACCGAGGAAGTTAAAATACGTTTTTTTTTTTGTTTTTTTTTCTTTTTTATTAATTTCTTGTTTATTATTTCTTATGACATGTAAAGATATTGAATTCATTTCTATTATAATAATTTAAAACTTTAAGCGCCCCCAGACTGTCAGGGTGTCATGGAGTCCGGAGAGACCACTTCAGGATTATACGTCATTGATCCTTTTGGAGGCCGACAGCGGTTGGTAACTGTCTACTGTGATATGGAAACAGACAATGGGGGCTGGACGGTTAAAGTTATCTATCTATATATCTATCTATCTATCTAGCTATCTATCTATCTATCTATCTATCTATTTATCTATCTATCTATCTATCTATCTATCTATCTATCTATCTATCTTTTTTTATCATTTTTAACCATGTAATCTCTTGCTGATACTTTAAAAAGAAAATGGATAGAAATATTGCTTTTACTGCTCATTGCAAATAAAGAAGAATCATTGTTAAAAAAAAATTAAATTTTATAAATGATTACCATCTAAAGCAAACATAATATTGATTCATTATGATATCCTTATTTCCTACAGGCCATTCAGCGCCGCCTGAGTGGTACCATGAACTTTAACAAAACTTGGACGGAATTCAAGAACGGCTTTGGCGATCCCGCAAACGCGTACTGGATTGGTCAGTAATATTACCCAATAGAATTGTGTTAATCATTTTTTTTCAATGGGTAAATAAAACGTCAATCAATATATGACTCAGTTTTATACTAGTATGTCAAAGAGTTCTTATAATTATTACACGTCAGTAAAAGTGGTTAATTATGCGGGTTGGGGGATTAATGCTAGTTTCTCGGTAAGCATAAACACACGCGTTTGATACCCAGGCGTATTGTTAGACCAAAGAAAACCATCAACGTAAAAAGCATATTTTTTCAGTATGTTTGTGGTCGTATTCAAAACGCTTACTTACTTTTATCGCACACAGTGGACGTTTGCTATCCCAGTGATCGTTTTTTATTCTTAATTACCCATCCTAATTAGATATACAACGCCTATGTTAGTACGTTAGTGAGAACGCAATTCAAAACGCTTACTTACTTTGATCGCACACAGTGGACGTTTTTTGGTTAATTATAATTTATAATAAATTAAATTAGTGAGAACGCAATTGATTTTTTTTTTCATTCACGAACTTTTTTGCACGCGAAAGTATAAAAACTTGATATTGCGTAATATAATCGTGGGAACAATTCAAAAGTTTAAAAGTTATTGCACCTGTCTTCAATCTGTAAGTAATACTTGATATGGTTTTCAGATAATTGTGAATAGATGACGCAAAAGCTTTTAGATAACTTTTAATAGATGATGAATTATCTAATGATTTATTTGAAAGATGCAATAATTTAAAGCAGCTTGTTGGTTTGTTTTTTTTGTTAAAGTTAATTGTTTGTTATATGTTAAAAATGTATACATTGTATGAAGTAAATAAACATATTTTGTCACATACCTTTTTTTATATTTCTGATTTAAAAAAAGAATGAGCAATGGGTTTTTTTATGCAGAGAATAAACGTAATGTAAACAGCGTTTAGAATAAGTCATTAGATTAATTAATCTATTTCATGAACGCTATGTTAGAAATAAAATTTGTTTTTCATTCTACAATTAGGAAACGACGTCATTCATCATCTAACAAATCGGCAGCCGCATTTCTTGTATGTGTTTTTCAAATTCAACAATGGAAGCATATTTCACCAGAAATACGAAAACTTTTCCATTGGTGACGAATCTACAAACTACCAGCTTCACCTAGGAGGACCAAACACCGGAAATCTAGGTACGAAATTAAAATAGCTTATTCAAACTACTTATTTCGCTTTTTTGGCTAAATTTATACTGTATATATCTTTCGTAAATTACATTTTTGATTCAAATTTGATGCAAAAGACTTACTTTGCATCTAATTTAAAACGAAAATATAAATCTTTGCTGGCCCTAGAGACCCTTGAGAGTTTTTACAACGTTTGCCATCTCATGCATTAGTTTTCTGTTTCCATGCAATATTTATTTAAATTAATGTATATTGTTGATTTTCTCTTTTTGGTTTAATTGACGATATTGAGAAAAAGCGAAATTCATGTTATCCTAAATATATTTGATAAACTGGTTCATAATCGTTGAAATGCATTTTCATTATTGTTAAATATCATTCTATCATTCACTTAAAAACGTAATGCTAAATTGCCAATAAATGATTTATAAGACTCACTTTAAAATTTGATAGATTAGTTCCAAAAAATCGTCCCATAATATCTTTGTACAAAGTCCTGCTTTTTTTAAAAGGAAATCCATAAATCAATAATTTAAAAAATGGCGAAGGCCATCCAGTACTCTTATATCTGAACGGAATACTAGGTAAACATACCCATTTCATTGGGTTTTTCTTTTAGTTGCAAATCGCTCATAAAAGTTTACATATTAGAGTATTTATTTTTTATTTTAGGAGACAGTATGATCAACACTGGCTCCTCTAGATTCGATCTGAACGGTACGTCGTTCAGTACCGTGGACCGAGACAACGATCAGCACAGTGGTAGCTGTGCCGCTTTGTATAATGGAGGATGGTGGTTCAACGCCTGTATTGGCGCCTTCCTGAACGGACCTTGGTCCCCGGGATCTTGGTGGCCCTGGTTCCCGACCATCACAAGTGACAGTAACATAACGGAAGTCAGACTGATGATCAAACCGACATAGATGCATGCTGAAATAATATCCTGTTAACTGACTTTTGTTTACGTGCGAAATGTTTGTGAGGCTCCTGGGAGCATCGTCTTCGCAAATATTTATTGCTGCCCTTTTCACAAAAAAATATTACGATTAATTTTTATCGTAAGCGAAAAGTTAAGTTTTTGGTTATTTTCACAAAAATCCTATGATATTCTTACGTGTAAAATTCGATTAATTTGTATCTAAAATGAAAACTTCAAAATTCTAATGAGATTCTTACAGGTAAAATTTGTCGTTAAATTACGATAGCACATGTATACAATGAATCCTCTGGTACATGTAAGTATTTCAGAACTGTAAGAAAATAAAATTCAACACGCAATGTGAAATACAAAAATAAACAGCTAAACAGAACGTTTTAGACACACTACACCATTTTTCTGCATTATATAGCAGTCATTGACAGAAAAACAAAGAAATTAATACTCAAAAAAATTTTACAGCAATATTATTTTCTTATAAAAATATCCTACAACACACCAAAGACACATTGTGATTGTGGGTCATTTTTGATTCATACTAAACCACATTAATTTCATTGAATGTTAGTCATGTAAAGTATCAGTTTTTATGTCTTTTTTATGAAAATTTTGCTTTACTTGTATTTTTCAGCCCTTTTATGAGAACAAACAAAATGAATAGAGATCGTTGCTAGGGAAAGAAAAACTCGTAAGTGAAATTTAAGTGAAACCTGTTACAAATGCGTTCGTCATAAGCACTAACGATTTCTAGTAAGATATTCTTCCGTTAAAATCTTGCACAAATGCTAAAGATTTTTAAAAAGAAAAAAAGGGCTACGTGTTTTTACCGGTATGTTGCAAAATAAGTCGTTCGTTTGCAGTACATTAGATAAATAATTTACGTGATTACAGTTTTAGTGATAGCCCAAAGATTTATATTCAATCGAAATCTTTAAACACAGGATGAATCTCTGCCATTTAGTCAACTGATATGTGACTGAACGGTAACTGAAAAATGGCTAAATGGTATAGCTTCATCCTTTGAAATGTGCAGTATGTTGGGTTTTTGTGGTGTGGTATGGTGTTTTTGTTTTTTGTTTTTTTTTTCTGGGAGGGGGGTGTTTTTTTTTTATTTATTTACTATTTTAATATAATGCCTCTTCAATTTATACTGCTGAAGTAAAAAACAATTACAGTGTTGTTCACTAAATTGTTGTGTTATTATGTCTCATAAGTTTTCTTTTCATTTTCTCTTATTTTTCAAAAACCACATATTTAGCATGAAACATTTCAAATGCAGAAATTCACTTGTAAATTGATATTTTCTTTTTTTTCGTGCTAAACCGTAGTACAAAAAATTTCAAAATGTATGTTGAACTAAGCCTCTGCGCAGGCGCACTGCCTTCTGTTGTTTTTTTTACATATATATAACTGAATAAATGATTGAAAAAAAAAATCAAAAAATGGCATCGTAAGAGGCCTTGATGGTCGTGGTCATTTTTATACTGTATTGATCTGTATTGATATCCCTTACAAAAAAGAGCTTTCATAATAATCTATCATAAAGTCCTTCGGATTTCTTTGGGTTTTATTACCTAATTAGAAATAATTGTATGTTTTTTGCATATGTGATGCAGATGACACCGAAAAACTCATATCGGCCTCCGGGGCTGATCCATGTTACATGTACGAACCCTGTGCTAGTACGGATCCGTATCACATTTGGTGCAGAAGTCCTCTGCCTTTTTCCGTTTCTGAATTTTTGCATGTTAACATACGAAAAATGAAACATTTTATACAGTCAATTTTAATTAAAGTTAATTTTAAACCACGAAAAAAATCCGGTTCTGTAGCCTCATGTTTGGTAAAACAATAAGATCTCATATTTACATTAAATACATGTTCAGACTACTTTCAAATAATATTTGAAATCAATTTGGTCTACTTGATGCTTTTTTAAAATTTTATAACTAAATATATAATAACATATAATAATGAATACCGTTTTCCATATCACAGCCTGTATCAGCCATCGACCAATATCATACCTTAGGACTTGGACCCTCAGGATGATATTGGAATCTCGGGCTGATACTGGCTGTGATATGAAAAAGGGTATTTATTATTCTCTATTTATCATCACGCCCCGACCGAAATTATCACCTCATAATAATCAAATGATGGTAATTCTCCATTATTGTTATTCTTCCTCTAGACGGTTTTTAAACCCTAATAACGTTTTTGTTTGTCATCCGATTTCATTCAGATTTGCAAGGTATATTGGAAATTAGAAACAAAAGGATGAAAAATCGTAACTTCTTGGTTCGAGTTATTCCCCTTTCTGAAAATTTTTAGAGGCATTCGTTTCCGGTCAAATGCTCCGAAATGGTCCTTAGCAAATAATTCAAAGATAGAAATCTTCAAAATTGACACTTTGAATGTTGTCCTCTGATTTTTGTATTTTAGATTCTTTCAAATTGTACCGCTTGAATTATATAATCGAAATCTATGTTTTAAAAATTGCTTATTTTTACTCATGTTTTTTGCTTCGTATTTTTTTAGCTTAATTTTTTTTCTAAATGCATGTAGAACAAACGTTGTGCATAAATTAAAGGGCTTTCATGTGTGACCAAAAGAAAAGGGACATGTCCCTTAAATAAGGGATCTAGGCGCCCGGTAAGTCTTTGCTGTATAACCAGAAAAAACGATACATGCTACGATATTGATATCGCTGGAAAAGTTATCCTTCGCTATCTTATCAATCTAATTGTAATAAAGTATTGTTTGAATATTGCGTAATATGAGAGTTAAAAGCTTCACATGAAGACATTGATATACCTTTCATTTTGCTTATGGTGAATAGCTCCCTATTGTAACCAGACAGCCATATATATATATATATATATATATATATATATATATATATATATATATATATATATATATATATATATATATATATGAAATATAATTTTGTGATTGTATTCTGCTTAACGTTAATTAGTCATTAGCTTGTTGTGCACTCGATACAAGATAAGTGTATGGTGAAAAATGTTAAAGGTCATTGACCGAAAAGAATAACTGCGTAGTTAGAATTCGTGGAGTCATTGGAATGACCAAAAAGAATAAAACTCCTGATGATGATTGGACTTTGAAAAGCGGTCAACGGATGCATGACCCTTAATTGTAATTAACCTTTAACAATGGACTTTGTTAATAAGTCATTTATGAACTGTGACCCGAAAGGATGTATTAACAATTGCTAATTCTATATACTGAATTTTATGCTTACGATTTGATTAAGAAATAGTAGATTGATGTTATACCATTATACTATTAGTGTGCTTAATAAATATCATAAACATGAACTGACTTATGATTTCAAAAGTCTAAAGAAAAATAACATAAGGATCACACTGTGCGTTATAGTGTTTAAATCGAAGTTAATGGTTTTCTTGTCTAAGTATATCCCCAACTTAAAATATAAAATCACAGACAAGCCTTTATCTGTTTTACGAGAGGTCTAACTCTTAACTACTCTGTAGTCTACAGGTTACATAAAAAATAGGCATGAACTAATTTTCAAGAGTTTAAATTGATTTTCTAAAGCCCTGATTTGTCAGAAGTTAAGGTAGTGAGAAAATGACCTCCTATCAATTCAGGTCAGACCCCTTCTTCGCTAACCAAGGGTGACGTTCCACTCTGCTACTCTTTTCGCCCTTGGCAGATCGCTTTGAAGGTGATACGATCTGTTCTTTGATTGGACGCAGCTATGCATAGCTGATCCAATCGCAACGCTTGTATCACCACCTCGTAAACAAATATGGCTACGCCCATAGACGTATGTCATGTTTGTAATGACTGTCTGCCTATCAAACACAGACACGTGATTTTTGGTGAAACCTTTGGCGTTTTTTAACAGTTGACACAATTTTTAGATTATAGAGCCTGTCCAAACGATGGGCTTTCGAAATACGTATGTGGGTTTTGCTTTACGAAGCTTAATAAACTGTGCAGTATTGATACTGATTAGATTCACAAAATGGACTCTCTCAGGAGGGGGGAAAGAGTGAAGTATTAGGGTACAAAGTAAGAGCCCCAAGGTCAAAAGATAAACGAACATTAGTGCATTCACCAACTCCAAGGAAAAGTAAAAGAACTTTAATGTCTACCCCCAGAAAGTCGACCTCAGAGAAAGTCATGGCAAAATCAGTTTACAAAAGGCAGATCAGATGGAGATACAATGTGTAGAAACATTTAAATCAACTTCAAAGAATCAGAAAGCCATGTCTATTACCATTTAGTCGTTCATACATAGTGAATTCAAGGTATTTTGGCATTTTATATTATTACTATTATTATTTTCTCAATACCAGAACACACTTTCATTTTATGATAAGATGAGCTGACAATATGTTGATAACTTGAACAAGTGAATATAATATATATTCAAAATTTATAAACTGTTGATTTTAGGTGCTGTACAGAACTGCCAAGAGTAAAAAAGTGAAAAGTAGAATTATTCCATTAGGTCATTGCCAGAAAATTGTCAAAACCTTAACAAACAACAGTTCAGTGACAGAATTGAAAGAATCATCTACAAAACACAACTAAAGGCAGCATAGGACAAAGCCGTTTTCTCTGAAGTGGAGAACGGTTGTGCTGCCATGTGTTCCAAAAAGTTGCCTTCGGTAATAAGAGATTTCAGTAGTGAAAATGTGGCAACTTTCTACTTGGACAAATTAAACAATGAAATACAAAGGAAGCTCCATGGTTGCTTTGAGTTCTGCAACACTCTGTGAAAGGATCCATTTTGGGATCTGTTGTCACTGCAGCAGTGGCCCTGGAATTTCACATCAACCAGTTGACAGCATTACACCATATAGTAGCTCAGATTTTAGATAAAGGGGGAGCAACAGATGAGATCGTTATATAAGTTAATTTTAGGATAACACAAATCTTTATAATCAAGGAGTTAAATTTTGTCATTGATTTTATTTTATTTTACAATTTACACATTTAACTATATAACGGGTGGTATACTGTTTTTGCTTCATTAAGAATAGTTTACAATGAAGATTGAAGAATGATATTTGAATTGATCAATTAAACAATTATGATGATCACAGATTTATAATTATCACAAGGTAAAATTAACCTAAACTGCACCAATTTAAATGGCATATATTTTGTAAAAAAATTGTCATGAATACAGAATAAGCTTGAATTGATATTATTTGCAATATAAAATTTAGCAGGGACCAAACAGATTTCACATGGGTATACTTGAATATCTTTCATTGCAGGCTATTGATACTTTAGCAAAACTTGGTGTACGTGTATCATCATTAACAATGTCAAAGCAGAAACAGAGGTTCTTACTGGGACAGAAAGATAAAATTGGAACCCTTATGCTGAAGGAAAAGGAAGAATTAGAAGAATCAGGTAAGAATGATTCTCAGATATCTTGTGATATTATTGGGGATAACGTAGACATAACTAAAAGTCCATCTCTAAAGTAGATAGCAAAAGGCAGAGTTGGCACTGGTTTCTTCTGGTTGGACAACAAAAAAGATTTCTGAATCCATTGTTAAATGATACAGCACCAATTGCACATATCATATCAGTTGACAATTGTACATTTATACCAAATTTTGACGAGTGTAGAAAATTGGACGAAAACTTCATATATCATATAATAAATGTTCTTGTCAAGTATGCGGGTTGCCTTAAAAAGTACAAAGATTGTGTGCCTAAGTTCATTCCAAACCCTCATTTGAAGGAACTCGCAGAAAGTTCTAATGTTGTATTGCTTGACATGTTGGATAAAAGTGAAAACAAGTCTGAGGATATGATCACTATTTTGGTACACATACATGCCAATTGCATTGCACATACTGATGGAGAAAGTCCAGCTGTCATGAAGAAAAAAGTGTTCGGAGGTGACGTGCTTACCAATGAACGAGCTTATTCAGCTCAACTTGCCATGTTGAATAATGACATAGATTATGACAGACTTGTTAGGTTAATACACTATCCCGAAGGATTACACAGAATGATGAACCTACTTTTGGTACCAAATGGGCCATAGCTGATGTTTAAGTTTCTTGTTTCAAAAGGCATGTTTGTTTTACATTTTATTAGTCAGTTTCATTAACAAAAAAAGTCTGGGGTTGTTGGGTTGACCATGGCTAGATATAGATGATAAGAGATAGTTTGATGTCAGACAACAAACCCGAACAACGTGTTCTGCAAAGCAATACACATACTCATACTGAAAGGAACTAATAATTTTGATTGTGTCATGTGCATAATTTATTTTATCTGGTACCGGTAAATTTAAATGCCTCTTCAAGAAAACCAATCTTCTATAATTATTGTTATTTATATCCTCACTTTCGAAGAAGGGAGGGCATATTGCTTTTCTGCTGTCGGTCGGTCCACCAATTGTTTACATTCATTTTTTTCGCAGAGACTGCACATACTGAAGTGACATTTGTTCATTTTCTTCACAGAGGTCTAAGGGAGAGGGCATAAGTGTTTTACAAACATCTTTTAATATACTGTATGATTACAGAATTTGTGAAACATGGAAAGGGGGGGCACTTGTTCAAATAGCAAATTTCCTAAACCCCTAGTCTTTTAGGGTTAAAATTGTTTTCTTTCAAATTTGTATTTTGTGTTTACATCATTTTCAAAGTTAAGGTGGCTCACTACACCGTGAAATATTTTCTCAAATCAGCAGAAAACCACTGGATTATGATAGATATCATAATAGGTAAGAAGTAAGTCTAAAAGGCAAAAACAATGACACCAGGTGGATTCGAAATTATGATCTGCGGTTCAGAAGCCCAGTACTTTAACCTTTAACAACTGAGCTACGATGATAAGCAACCCAATAGAACGATATATACATATTAACAACATTTAAATCGCCACCTTGTGACGTAGTGTCTTAAATATTATAAGTCTAGGTGTAGTGAGGTATCTTTAGCATTTATTGATGATTTATTTAATTAATTATAAGCGTAGCGTTTGTTGCGTGGACTACTATTATCTTTTCTTTTGATGTCTTAGCATTATCACTATCCGATTTATATCATTTTAATCTGATATAAAAAATAAATTGCCATCACTTCAGATCATTAACTCCATTCATCTATGTGTACATTTTCTGTCACTTTTACATTGCAATAGTGTCAATAATTGTTTATTCTTAACAGAAATTATCATTTATATTATTGTCAAATTCTACTTATTTCAGCTTATATATCAGATTTTCTACAACAAAACTGCCCCAGGAGACAGAGGATCTTTATGCCAACTCGCGAACTTTATAGGTCGGATTGACGTTCATGGCTCTGAAGAAATTGTGCAGAAATACATGTATGAAAAATTTAGCATCCTCAAAAATGTTTTTATGTTTATTTACATTCTGTTGAGCAATATGTATATTGTACTTTCTTCATGATTGTATCTCTAGGGCCCACTATTCATTTATTGATGATTGTTTGGATGCCTACATTGTGACAGCCTGTTTACACCTCTTGGATCTGTCGGACGTAGATGAAATTTCTAGTAGAAAACAGACACTGTTTGACATCCTGCCAAAGGAGGAACAGTACAATTTCGTCTCGCAAATATCTACGGAAATTTTGGAGAAATACATAAAAATACCCAATGGTACCTACTTTTTATTTAATTATGCACCTAATTAATGTGTAGGATAATGAAATAATGCCAGTTAATTGTATGCTCTGTGTTTAACTAGTAAATTAAATGCTTATATAAATTTTGTTCATCTAGGAAATTGACGTGATAAGGTCACTGGGAAATGAACTTGACTGGTCACATGATTAAATCATGTAAAGTGCAAATCAATCGCTTCTCAGTAGATTTGATCATGTTTCAACAATATTCATATCCCTGGGAGATTTTTAGCATTGTTAATTAATATTTACATTTGAGTCAGCTCATTTCAACCAAAATCAGAATATAACACAAGCTTGTGTGATCTCCGTTTTGATATTCATTGTGGCATTATGATCTTTAAACTCGATAAGAATTAAATGTGTTTGCACTAATTTCTTATTTTAAGAAACAATATTTGCAGTTGCAAATATATGAAATTTATGGCCTCAGCAGTACAAAATTAAAGAAATGTATTTTTCATGTAATTTTCAGACTTGCCAACATTATCAACATAAGCTGCTGCGATGGACACACAGAAACGACAGATTGAGGCTATGTTTGACAACCAGAAACAGCGCTATGTTTGTGAAGTTTGTGACAGGCAATACACGACTGCAAATGGCCTTCAACGGCAACTGAAAGACCAGCATCAGTGGAACATCACAGAAAACTCAGGGGTGAATATACCTTAAGAAAACTATGATCATATTGCTGTGTACTCTGCCTTATTATTGAAGTGTGTCCTGCTTTTAAGGGAAACAAACCAGATGGGGGATGGCAATCGAATTTTGCTAAACTCCAAATTGCAAATGTTACTGTCACGTGGGGGAAACCATAGCAAGTACCAGTTGTGGTTGTTCAGGTTTATGGCCTACTGCTATGCTTTGCTAACACCAAACAATGGCTTACGAATACTTATGGAACTGTACAGCTAACATACAAGGAAATACAGGTCACAATATACCAAATGACAACCTACAAAAATGTAGTTGAACTGTTAGTTCAGGCAGTCAAGAAAAAGATCTATGTTCAAGGATCTAATGGAACTTACAGAAGTGCTAGAAACGCAGCATTGTCCTTGCAAATTCAAGAAGAAATACTTATCTATATGCAGAAAAAAAATGAAAAAAAGAAGACTGGACACAAAAGACCCCCACCATTAAAACTAAATGACATTGTTGCTATGGTGAATGATCTTATGTCAGCAAACATTTTTGAGAGAACTCTTGGCAGAAAATTTTCTAATTTTCCTGGATTTAAAGATGTATATTCGCGTGTGAAAGTGACTGAGCTACATAAATGGCTTTTCGAAAACAAGGAGCGACTGTCCTATGAATGTATTTAAACTTAAAAGTGTATAGAAAGTGAAACAGTTGATGGATTAAATGAATTACAGACCTTTCCAATTTTATAATAGTTCAACAATTTGAATTTATGTACCGTAAGAGTGTTGCATTTAATTGTCATATTTATATGTTTCAATTATTTTAACAGTGTACTTATATAATCTTCTATATAAAATTGGATTATGATGTTTTATTCTTTTATAAGACTTTTTATAAAGAGAAATGAATATATGTCCCTATTTTAATTGTGATTGATATTTTGAAATATGTAATACATGTACATGTATTTCACTTATGGTTTAGACAAAATTATCCATTTTTTTTTCAATTCACATTCAGCCCAGCATTTGTAAAATAATGCCATTTTTTTTCAAAAAGATTAATAAATACATCAGCAAATGTATTTTATTTCATATAAATTTTATATCTTTAGAGTAAATAGGCACAACCAGAAGAAGAAAAAATGATGTATCATTTGTTATAATAATACCTGAACCACGGGAGATGTATGTACATCAAACATTATAGGAAATAAAAAATTGTTGAAATGGTTGACTAATCTCTTGAACTCGAAACTATTATAATTCAACAATAATTGATTGGCATATCGAGATGTTGTGGGGCACATTTATATAGAACACTTTATTATTCGAGTCGGTGTCTATCTTATAAAATTATATGTCCAAAAAGACATCATTGACAATATTACATACAATTACAGCTGATGCGTATGACCATATTTGACAACACTTCATGACATCATCTGGATTAAATATTGGATGACATATTTCAACAACACTATCAATAACTTTATATGTTAAAAAATAAAGTCAAATTGCAAAACACTGTCAAATTCAACCGACATTTGATATTTCAAAGCTAATAACTTTTGTTTAAGAAATGTTCTTCTTCAGACACCTCTCGACTCATTTCTTCCTCTGCTTCTTCTTCCTGTTCTGTCTCTTGGTTAACTTTGTGGGTGTTGGGACAAGTGTCATCACCACAACTACACTTCTTCTCACAAACATCACAGCAATTATGAATGGGAATGATATTAGCGTTTTCCATCGCGTATGCTTTGCACAAATTGTTTCGCATGCATTCATTGCATGTCCTTTGCCAATTTTACGAGTTCACATTAAACCTTCTTTAACAAGGCCGAGTACAGAACGAGTACGCACGCTTTCGCGCAGCGTTTCATTTGTATTGTGACGTCATCTTTTTGCTTTGTTGACGCCAGGGCGTGATAGTTTCAACTGCAGATATTCAGCGAAATTTGTTGAAAATAGCTTGTTTGGTGCGTGAAATTCATATTATATTGTGGAATAAAAATAAATGTCTCGAAGTATAAACTTTATTTGGGCTCGGGTTGAAAACGTGAAGAGGGTTTAGCAAGCCTAGCCCTCTGTCACGTTTTCTTAACCCTCTTAAATATAGCTTTATACCTATATTTCAAAATAGTGACCATGTATTTTATATTAATGACCTTTAATGTGTGATGTTATATATTTATTTATTACTAAAATATGTCTGAATGTTTTTATAATATTATAAAGATCACCATTTTCGTCTTTGTCAAATGAAAAATAGCCATTATCTGACAAACTGGGAAATTGGGAATACAAAAAACAACTTTGATAAGACCCCTGGAACAAACCAGGAGGTAAAAGGTTTTTTTATTTGACCATTTGATGCCTTTTAGCAATAACTTTAATATGTAGAATAGAAAAAGAAATCCCTAGGGCAGAATTTTAAGAAAATTGTAAGAAATGTGCAAAATTGAAACAAAATTTGAAAACAAGTATAATGAATAAAAATATAATCATACAGTATACAACTTGACTGTTTAACCGAGGTTTTATATTTCTTTAAACATTATTAACTTTTTCTTAATAAAATGTGAAGTTTTATCGAAAATACATCATAACTTTATATTTGAATCAGCGGCAATAAAAACATACAATTGCAAATTAGAGTAAAAGTCTGATTTAGTTTACTTGGCAAAATTTTTTGTTTGCTTTAATGAAAAACATATTAGTAGGTTAAGCACTGTATTCTTTTGACTAACTGTTGTCTTGATAGTGTTAGAAATGTAATACTTAACCCTATACATGTATCTATTGGTTGAAAGCAATATTAGTTGTATTTTTATGAATTTTATTTTGCTACAAAAACCTGCTAGGATACTTAGTCTGCATATTACTTAAACTTTTATGATAAATAAGATTTAAAAAATCACTAATTTTTGTCAGATGAAAGATTTATCTTCTAGGGAATATAGCAGTTTAATTTTTGTACAGGACGACAATAATTCAATTTTGCTTCAATTAAGTTTTCTTAACGGCTCTCCCAACAAAAATAAAGCTAACAAAAATTAAAAAACCATGATATTTTTGTCATTTTAGTAGAGACTAACATTTTCGTAAAAAAAAATTCAGCATGAAAGTTGCAGCTCATATTGCTTTAAACAGACGCGTACCAGAACACTAGTTTGAAATGGGAAAAATATTACAAAAAAAGATTTATCCTTCAAATGGTAATTTTTCATTTTCCTGAATGTAATGAAGATCATATAGTCCAAGTTTCTTCAACTTAAACGTTTGTGGATTGCTTACATATAGACTATAAACACCAAGTCTTTGAAGCAGTTAAGAAGCAGAAAAAAACATGCTAAAATTGCACGTTTGATTTTTTCTTCTATCAATTAAACACATAGAATACGTCTACGAGGAACAACAACTTAATGAAAAAGGACCTAAAAAAATCTATTTACGTATACGATTAAGCAAAGATCCGTGTTTTGCAATTACTTAGAATAAAATGGTAAGAGTTAATTAGCGTTAGATACTGTTTTGATACACTATTCTGAAGTATCAAAGAATTAAAGGATGTCAACAAGTTAACCATCAGATCTACATGACTGTACTTTAGAATTTAGATATGATTTATTAAGCCAAAAACTATTGTCATTTCTGATATCATTTATTCTAACAAATAAACTATAGAACATAACTGGTCGCAGACTTATATCCGAAATCTTGACAAATAAAAAAAGGCGGGAAAGAGCGGAAAGGGTGTTCTTCAGCATAACCTTTTCTTTTTTTTTTTTTGGTTGGTTGGAAAATATTTTATTGCATAAACATATACAAAAGGTTTGAACACAAGTTCTTACAACTTACGAGGTTCTTACCAAGTATAACAATTTACAACTATTTAGTAGTTAAGAATGGAAAGTACATAGAAATGGATATTACTAAAGTAGTTTAATTATTGAACAAACGTACATGTATTAAAAAAAAACCTTTTTGTAGTACTTTTAAGTAGTGTACTTTTGTGCACGTATTATACTGTTAATTTTATTCATACCATTGTACCATTTCCAACAGGCTGCAGTTAGGTACGAATGTTGGTAGGTGATCATTTATTTTTAAAGCTCAGAAGCTAACTACAGTAAAACTCGTTTAGTACGAACAAAGCTATAGTAGCAAAATTTCGGATATTGCAAAGATTTTTGAGTCCCCAGAAAAATTCTTTACGAATCTTTGCAAAATTTTACGGTTACAACGAATTCGTATAAAACGAATTTACGGATATAGCGAGTCCCGTAGAGGTAAAAAATGACGATATTTAATATTTTTATAACAAATTTCTTTACGGTTTAAAAAGTTTAAACTACCATTGAACCTAATAATTTGAATAAATTTATTTTCACATAAATTCTTAAATCAACAATCCGATTACATATATTTAAGATATGAAAAGAATGTGTTTTCATTCTCAGCCTTAATGAGCAAAACCTGAAAAAAAGAAAACATGTATATAGTGAATTACACGGATATAACGATTTACGGATATAACAAAGTAAATCCATTGGTCCATTGGTCCCTAGGACTTCGTTATAACGTTTGACTATAGTCATTAACTGCTTTATGCCGTTAAAAAATAACACATTTCTCACTTCATATTTTGTTTCACGGAATTATGTCAATTCCTTGCTTTCTTACATCCGGCCACAAACGATCTCATAAACACAATAAAGACTAGTAAAAGCTCAGAGTTTTAAAATTCAGACTCTGTTTTAGTCAATACGTATTATGGTTATCTCATTTGTAAGCAATTGATACCACTTAGAGAATTACATGTATTTTCACTTATACACACACAGAGAAAAATTGTTTTATATTTTTTCAACTGTAAAAGCACGTTTAATATTGTTTGAACAATAGTGAATGTACCGGATTTATCTTATTCACACAGTGGATACACATAACACGCTTATAGATAGATCTATGGAATTTACCGTTGTTTCACATGGAACGTTTCAAAGACAACCACCAGAACAGGAGCTGAGACTTCTACCCTTGTGTAGTAATATCTATTTTATCTTGGTGGCGTCACCATCTCACACGGGATAAGTAATTACTGATTTTGCGATATTATCTATTGCAAGGTATTGTACATTTGCTGAACACAGACAGAATTAAGGGCATCAGTTAAATATTGTATTTTAGACACTCATAGCCTGTCATTTAATTTCATCATAGAACCATTTAAACAAGACCATGGACTTTCAGTAGGAAATAACGATCTATTTCTTGCGTCAAAACAAGTTAAAATGACGCTGGTTTCAAGCAAAATGTACACCGATTGCGCAGTTTTCGCTCAAAAGCCAGACAAATCCTGTTGATTTCAAAGAGCCATGGCTGCGTGGCCTACCATGGAAGAGAAAGGCCAGCATGCTGAAAGGTGAACAAATTAACTATCAAAATTACTTTTTAAAAAGATACGATTTTTTGCCATAAACTTCTTTTAGTAAATACAAATGCCTATATAACATTCTAAATTTAAGGTTTGAATATTTGTTACATATAAATACAAAGCTTTCCTTCTAAAAGATATCAAAAATAGTCTTTAAAAGGCCAAAACCATCTAACGTTCTTATATCAGATCGACTGCTTTGTCTTAAAATACAGAAAGCTTGACGCTGGGGATCATGCGCGGCGCAAGGATTTTTTTTTCCTGAAGGTGAGGTGATTTTGTTTGGCAGAGGGGTCCAAGGCTTACCTGTATTTTCGGCAACTTTACTATGTGGTTAACAAGTTTGAATTAACAAGTCTGAGTTTTTCAGAAAATGTATCGGGACTCCCCGTCCGAACCCCCCCCCCTCCCTCTTAGATCTGCGCATGTGCATTATTTTCTTTTCTTTATTTTTTTGGGCGAGGGGGGAGACGGTCAAGAGTTTTGTAGAGGATTACCTATATAAAATAGAATTGACGTAAATTTAGAACATATTGATCAAATGTGGAACAAATAAAGGACGGAAATGTCATTGAGGAAGTCACCTGAACATGTTCATGTACTCGTCCTAACATTAGTATCGTAAAAATAATCAATGAAATTTAAAAATTTGAATTGAAAAACCGTGATCGTGCGCTGACTTACGCTAGGCGGTCTCTCCATTCATAAATCGCATGCACTCTATCCATTGAGAGACAGGGTGTAAACCTTGATAAAATATCTCGATTTGAATGTTAAACAAACATTTAGATAGAGATCTCATATTGCTAAGAGATTAAAACCTCCCTATTCCTTACACAGAATTTTCTTGTAATTTATGTAATTTAATCCTTTTGTTCGCTGGGTTTTTCCTTTTTACGACTTTTGGAGATCCCAGGTAAACCTTGGTGTCTTGGCATTGAGCATTAAATGATAAAGAAAGAAAGTTTTTTAAAGGTATTCTGAAGAAATTGGAACAGGTTCTATTTTTATTTGCGATTGAGGAACATGCTGGTAAAAAAATTGACCAAAAAAAGGAAGGATTCATACGTGTTTTTATGCCCTCTCTCTCTCTCTCTCTCTCTCTCTCTCTCTCTCTCTCTCCAGACAGTTTTTTTAATCAACCTCCTTTTGTTGTGCTCTGAATGGAAAATGAAAATCAATAATCATTCCCACGGTATGTGACTCCCAGTGACGTAAGACATTTAATTCTATACCCGTACATTTTTATCTCAAACAAAAATTGCCCTCCTTTCATCTCGATCTCGACACCGTGAGGAGCAGACGAATATTTATTTACTATTCAATATTTCTTTATTTTGGGGGCCGCATAAGGCGTTTTGTCAATATTAGTACATGATTTGTTGTTTATTGAAAAGTGAATAGTTTGTTTGATTGTTTGTTTTTTTCTTTTTTTCTTTTTTTCCTTTTTTTTTGGGGGGGGGGGGGTTGTTAGCGGTTAATCTAAGCCCATTTTGCATATCCTTTTGTAATTTAAAAAGTTCTGATTAAAAACACCTATAGATAACCGTTAAGTTTCAGCTTGTCTTCTGCGCATGCAAGCACGTGTGTAATCCTGATTAAAAAATAGGTATCATGGCCCGGTGGGGAGGGGGGGGGGTTATCACAACAAGATTGTGAACTAGCGTACTAGAGTGTACATTGTTAATTAATAGTTGATGTTGAATCATTATTAACAAACAAAATCATGAATTTATAATAACATGCAGTCTGGAAAGTTAACTAGAATAACTAAAATGCCAGGGAATTTTGTTTTCTCTATATGCTGGACTGATGACTTCATTTATCTTAAATTAATAGGGTATAAAGATGCCCGCCTACTAAATACACATGCTCACGCGTCAACCGATTAAAAATGACTGTGTTTTGGATTTATAAATCGTTCTAAAACTTTCGATCTGATATATCGTTGTTAACAATTCTAAACTTTGAACGATTAAATTGGTTTCAAACCTACCCCGACCCTCACTGAAGAATCTATTCTGACCAGTGGAAATTTCATTTAAAAGACTCTCTCATTAATTAATTTTTTCGCAGTTATACAAGTAGCGGATGAGTCCAAAATAGGAACTTTTGAGACACACCTTACAATGTGAACATATACCGTGAATGCAGTTTACTTTGCGTCTTTTTTCTTATTTTGAGATTCCTTTTTATCATGGCTTGACGGAAAGGCCTTGAATATTGTTATCTTTATATCATAAAACACGTGGAACTGTTTTCATTCCACCAACAAGCTTGACATAATAATATAATATTAATGAAATCAGTATAAACAGACGTCATCAATCCCAAATCATATTACCACTTGAATCTGTGCGTCTTTTTATTGAATTTGTAAAGAGCGGCAAATTCTAAAATGTCATTTTAAAGGTAATGTTAGCTGCAAATCTGTAGCCCTTGTATGAAAAATTTCGGATGGTAGTCAATTTTTCGTGACCGAGAGCTACATATGTATGCAGCTAAGGTAAATAGTAATACTTCCGATGAAATACTTTGTTAGCAATGCAAGCAGCAGTACTTATTTGTTGAAAAAATAACACCCTAATACTTCGTCTTACATTCGCTATTTGTAGAACAAGCACAACCACTATCAGGCCGACCCTCATTGTATACATTTATCGAATTTGATAGCCTTAGCATTGCATTGCTTTGCATGTACACAATATCTTTTAAAAATTCAACACTAAACGTGTTCATCTATATGGCTATTAATCGATATGTACAAATAGCGTTCACACGTGATGCAATATACCCCAGACGGAAAACAGTAAAGAATTCAGTCATTGAGTCTACATTTTATATTTATACAACTTTTATAAAAATTTATAAAAAATACATTGCGGGTCTGATTGCTTGTTAATCTGTCAATCTATCAATAAATAGTTTGTAAATTTTTTTCGATTGCTAAGGCTACAACGTATTTGATGAACATTGAACAACTTTTTTTCATTTAATTTTTTCCACGGAAGATACGACGTACAATTATTAAGCACAATTTATTTATTTATCTCTTTAAAATCGTGTATGTAATAAATAATTTATAAATTGCTGCCGAATGTTGTTTCATATTTTCGTTTGTATATGTTTTGCAAATAAAAAACGCGAAACGCGGGGAAAGTCATAATTAACATCCCTAATAACCGTAACTTAGAATAAGCTGCTTTGGATTCAAATATTATCGTATACAAATGTAAAGTTCACTTTTTAAAATCATCTCCGCAATGATGATATTATCTTTATCGTAAATCAGTATTTTGTTTTGCTCTATATGACGGCCGTGTGTTGTAGAAAAGTGAAGTTTAATTACCATGCCTATTAACACATCTCCCAGTACTGAAACAATTCAAGATGTCTTCGTTACATGTACAGTAAAACAGTGGAGCGTAAAACATTGTACGTCCAGCTCTACAAGCACGAGCACTGTCGTCTGCGCGACGGCCTGAACACAGCTAGCGACTCTGCTATCGATCGGTTACCTGATTCTCCTAATGCATCTAAATAAAGAGAGGGGCACAGTTTTGAAGTAAACATCAAAACTAAGGTCAAAGAGCTTTATCTTTATGAAATGATAATGTATATACGAATAAAACATTTGGGAATTCAATGTGGAATCATCTTTACGCACTGCATCTATCGGTTAGTGCAGTACAAGAAGCCCTTTCATAACTTCCTAAACGTGCACATGTGACGTATTCACTTTGTTGTTGAATAATAAATACCGTTTTTAAAATTTCCAAAATTTATTAAGTCCGAAAATCAATAATCACATTACATACAAAAGTACAACTCAATTTAACAAAATTCGGAAAAAGAAGAACAGACAATTTTCACTCACACACTTTTCATCTTAGACAACTCCGCCTTCTCTCACCTAAACTGACCAATAGAATTAATTAAAAAGTTTCAAATAAATTTTTATCAGCAAGCAGAATTTTACAACGCTCACATATGAAAGACAGGAAACCGTAATTCTAACCATGAATAAATCAAAGAAGCGTATTCCTCAGATCTGACCGTTAATTTTACAATAATTAAAGAATAATGACATTGATACCAAGATTCAGGGAAGGGAGATGTCAAGATGAAATTTCTAACATATGTGAATGCAACTTTCCGAAGTTCAGAGTAAACTAATTATTTTCCAATTTCCAAAATGAAGAGACTGAATAATATTATAGTACAGATATTACAAATTATAATAAATTATTTCTGTCATTTATAAACCCTATTACACATGAACATGACAATCACTCCCACAAAAATGGACCAAAGTGACAACAATTGTTTCTGCAAATACTGACTATAAATTCCTAAACCATTAAATTGATTACTAGGGAAGGATTCGGAATTAATTATTTTACAAATTTGCATAAGAAATTCTTATTACTTGATAGGTTATTGACAAAAAACTTTTGACGCCTCTAACTCTCTAATTATAGGGACCAGCCCCTTTTCTGTATACCGAATGAAAGGTCTCAGTTAGACGAAAAACTTTTAAAACACATCTTAAAGCAAATTATTATCAAGTAGAAAACTATAACGGAAAATAAGTGAAAATTTTGCATTTTATTTAACCTTTGTTTCAGCACCTACAATGTATATAACTCCTTTTATTTGCTTATATTTACATTGTCCAGTGTCTGTGCCTGTGATAACACTAATCCATTTTGTACTGTATAACCCATTGAGAGATGTCGCCAAATTGAGGTGCCAGCGGGGTTTGCTTATTTATTTTTAAATATTTAATCGTACGATGGCTTAAAATTATATAAGTATAAGTAATAAGGAATAATTCTTTGAATATTATGAGATGATAATTTCGGTCAGGGCGTGATCAAATCTATCATAAAGCCCTTCGGGATTTATTGGATTTGATCACGCCCAGACAAAAATTATCACCTCATAATACTCAAAGACTGATTCATTATTCCTTATTTAAATAAGGATCTTAAATTATATCAAGAAAACATCTTAACTTTATATTACGATCAGCTACAAAGAAGAAAAAAATAAATGGGAAACGAGTATAAAGTTAATTTAGCTTTATTTAGCATACTTAGTTGTTGGTGTTATTTTTTTTAATGAAATACAAATTAATGCATTGAGCCCCGTATTTTTCAGACTTATTGTTGACTTGCTTGTGTTGGTACATAACTAGCTTTATGCCTCCTCATTCTCCTACATACACATCAAACAAACTCACAAATGTGTTGAAATTTTATTGATCAGAATATGATTATATCCTGATCAAAACATATAAACATTGATGTACATCATCTCTAGTACATACCAATAATTCAAGTAGAACAAAAATCAAAATACTGTAACTGTAAGAAACATATGTTAAAACCAACTGCAGCATATATAATATGTAGAGCAGAATATTACGCAAGGTAAACTATGCATTCAAACACATAAGTAAATTATTTATAACACAAACTGATGGCAGAAGGTGGGGGAATATATGTGAAAGGGAGAACATATACAGTGAATAAGGGAGGTGGGAGGGAAATTCGACAAAACACAGACTGTACAATTTGTAGACTGATAAAACGAAAGTGACGCTATCTTTCAGCCAATCAGATTGCTTTAAATTCAGCATTAAACTGAGGGGATCCCCATGGGGAAAGCTGTACATGTTAAAATAATGTTGTTTATATCTACACAGTAAAATTACATTCGTCTGCATAAAACCATTTATAATTATAAATTGCATTTATGCCTCCTCATTCTCCTACCTACACATCAAACAAACTCACAAATGTGTTGAAATTTTATTGATCAAAATATGATTATATCCTGAACAAAACATATAAGCATTGATGTACATCATCTCTAGTACATACCAATAATTCAAGTAGAACAAAAATCAAAATTATGTAACTGTAAGAAACATATGTTAAAACCAACTGCAACATATATAATATGTAAAGCAGAATATTACGCAAGGTAAACTATGCATTTAAACACATAAGTAAATTATTTATAACACAAACTGATGGCAGAAGGTGGGGGAATAGGCCACCAGTTGGGAGGGTTGTAAAATTCTTCCAACTACCCCACCAAGGCCACTGCAGGCACATCAAGGCTCTTCTACTTCACTTTAACAATAATTGACTAAAAGATATATTATGTAAAGACAAGACTTAACATTAAATCTAAACTGCATAATAAGTAGCAGGTAACTATTTGACACAGATTAAATGTGAGTTACTGGCCCAAGCAAGTAACCATGACCTACAACAACTAAAAACTAACTAAATCTACCTACTAAAACGAACTAATGACATATCTCAAAGCATCACCAGCCCAAGCAGGTAACACTGTCTTAAACATTGTTTTAACATTAACAAGTTAGATTTATCATTAGTTACTATCATGAAAGACCTCTACAATACATATATAAGCAAACAACGCAATTAAAGTTCAAATTTCACTAAGATTTCAATGACATTATAAACCAGATGGCACACAGTTTACAAAGTCTGGAATAATCAAATAAAATGTTAGTAATGAGAAAGACAGTGCTTTGCTACCAGCCCAAGCAAGTAACAAGAGAAGTAGGAGAAAAAGAATGAAGTACCAGCCCAAGCAGGTACCTTTGCTCAGAAATTGAAAGATTATTACTTAGAGTGCATTATGAGTGGGGTCTAATATATTTTTGGAAGGCATTTGAATTCCACCTCCCTAGAGTTCTAATTTGAGCATCAGATAAACCCCTCTAAGCTGCTGATGTTGCAGCCCCTATTCTGAAGCTGTTCCCCTTGTAACGCTTACTATCTAGTCCGCATATGCTCAAGCATTGGTGTAGAGTTTTGACAAGGCATGAATGCATTACCGGTGTCCCTGATTTTGTCAAAAAGAATGGACCTTGCTCAGAAGAGCGTGAACCTAAATGCCCCAAAGTGGCCTCAATTGCGGATTTACCGCAATCCCCATGAGAAAATGTTATGTATTTTGGAAGGCCCGCTGAATTGTGTTTATATTTTTTAAAACAAACAGTAGCCCTTATAACCGCACCATTCTATTTTGCAAAGAATACATCAGACAATTGAATGACATCAGTAACTTTTTCAGATGATGAACAGACCAGCTCCCCAATACGGGCAAAAGTTGAAAATGCAAACAGAAAAATAGCTGCGTACAATTTCTGATCATATTGATCAGTAAGTGCCTGTGGAATACTATCAAGGATCTGAATCAAAATCTGATGTGTAATAGGTAATCGAATGTCAAAAGTATTTCCTAACCTATATGCTCCTGCAACTAACTTTTGAATAAAAAATATTTGAGTAGGATCAGAGTGACCTGCTACTTTGTGTAGATAGCCTATCGCAGATAAATAAGTTGAGATAGTTTTTGGGGAAAAAGACTGGGTATACAAATAAGATACAAATAAAGCTATATTTGACATATTAAAGGTTAAATAATGTGGAATGTCATATTTGGCACAAAATGTATTAAATATTGTCCACGCCGTGCTATATGTAGCTTGTGTAGAGGGGGCTAATTCTGCAACTGCAAGTTGTTTAATGTTGCCCAGAAGTTGTCTGGTGCCAGATCCATCGGGACTTCCGTTGGATGTTTTAGTACATTTGGTGCCAAACGATGGAACTCTGCAACCTGTAACCGAGAGAGACTATCTGCTAAAACATTTGATTTACCTGGAATATGTTTAGCTCTGAAAACTATGTTATGCTTGAGGCATTGCAAAACCATAAATCTAACCATCTGCATCTTGTATCTTTACATGTCTGCTTATTGATTACAGCCACTAATGCCTCGTTGTCAGTGAAAAATAAAATAGAATGATTGACCCACAACTTCCCCCAGATTGCAATAGATAGTATAATTGGGTAGAATTCTAATGTCATTATATTTATGACTTTCCAAACTTCGGGAAAACTACCAAAAAATACTGCCTCCCATAAATACCTGCAAACCCTTTAGATTGAGCCGCATCAGTATACAGATGCAGGGTGTTGCTTGAAATAAACTTCTCATCAAGAAACATAATTGTGCCATTGTAACTGTCAAGAAAAACTAGCCACATTGCCATATCATCCTTGCATTCCTTGTTTATTGATACAAATTTCTGATTCTCTGAAACTTGCATTGTCAACTGAATAAATCGTCTAAGAAATGCCCGGCCTGGTAAAATAACCGAACATGCAAAGTTAAGAACCCCTACCAAGGATTGGATTTCTTTCAACATGCATGCTTTCTTGTTTTGATACTGATATAATAAAGTTCGACATTTCTCCACTTTGTCTCTGGGCAATTGTGTTTCTTTCTGCCTAACATCTATAGTAATACCTACAAATTCAATAACCTGTGTCGGCAGAACTGTTTTGTCTGCTGCTAATGGAATTCCTATATCTGCACAAACATCCAAAAACTTTTTAAATTTGCTTAAAGCTGACTGCTTAGAATTCTCAATAAAAAGGAAGTCGTCCAATATATGAACTACATGCGTTATACCAAGTTTGTTTTGGGCTATCCATTCAATCGCAGTACTAAATTCTTCAAATATTTTGCAACTAGTCCGACATCCCATCAGCAGACATTTATCAAAATACTATTTACCCTCCCAGTAAAACCCTAACAGCTCATAGTCTTCAGGTGCCACCGGTAAAATCCTAAAAGCTGATCTAATATCAGTTTTACAACAAAAGGCTGTATCACCAATGTCTTTAATGGATAAAATAGCATCATTTATACCCGAATAATGAACTGATGCAGCCTCGTCCGAAATACCAGCATTAACTGAGCCCTCTTTTTTGTCAGGAAATGACAAATGGTGAATCATCCTGAACTGACCTGGGGATTTCTTTGGTACTATGCCTAATGGAGAAATTTTAATTGAAGGAATAGGGGGATCAGAAAAGGGGCCTTGTATACGACCTGCTTGTAATTCTTTAAAGATCTTGTCATTTACTACCTCCTTATTCTCTAGCGCTGACTTAAGATTAGGACTAAATTGATAACCCCCTTTTCCTTCAAATTAAAGATAAAAACCAGATCTAAAACCATTTAGCAAAAACTGAGCTCTATCCGAGTCATAACCTGTCAAATAATTAGCCAATTTATCAACATTAATTGGCGTCGGCAAAGCATGACAGTGTTTACTTCCTATCACTTTGTGACTGGTTTGTTTTTGATGAAGTGGGTTAATTGTTGAAGGATGATTTATCATCTTTGCTTCTCCAGCATTGGACTTTTGGGTGTGGTTTAGAGCACGAGGCACAGATGTGTGCATATTTACAATTTGTGGTACAGGGCTTTCCTTCGTTGAATTTAAAGCAAAATAGGCGAAAGGAATTGCTCCGAAAGGAATTGGTGGTAATGGATGGGCCCCTAAATTTTTTCATTAATGCCCTACTGTACAACACCTGGTCCACTTGACGCCAAGATAAAGAAGTATCTGCCTGTTTGGCCTTTCGAAAAGTCACATCATAATTGTACCAGTCACCCCCATCTTTTTGAAGAGATCTGATAAGATCCATATAAATCGCTAAGTCCTCAGGCAGGTCACTGTTACCTTTGTTCCCTTGTCTCAAAACAGATGCAAAGATGCTGAATGTATCTGTCCATGTCTCAATTGTAAGGTACTGTTTCTTTTTACCCGATGATAACCCAACCCTTCCATTGTGTTTAACCGAAAGATGAAAATCATAAGGTTCAAAATCTGAAGGGGGGTCAAGAATATCAGCCATGTCTACAAACTCATTAGCCCTAATCTTTTCTTGTAATTTACCATTAATCTTGGTATACAGTGGCCTGCCTAAAGGTTTATAACTTGTGTTAGAAAATTCACTAGTACCATCTGGTTTTGTGGTTGTGTTTGCAAATAACATAGCTGGTAGTTGTACGGAATCGATGTTGTTCAGAGTTGTAGTGGAAGATGCCCTCTTTTGTCCTTCATCAGGAGGCGCAGTTGTCACTGTCTGGGAGAGTGTATTGTCTTGATGTTGATCTGGATGAGCACGGTTCGGTGGACCTCCTGGCTGCGTATTGCTTTGAGTGTCATACTGGCTTTGACCTGCAATTATTCCCGCTTTTTGGAGTTCACCCATAACACTTTTTGTTACCGCAGCGGTGATGGACTGTAGCATTGCAGGATCCGTAGTGCTTTGGTCATGGATCTCGTCATTCCTGGGGCTGACTGTCTCCTCTGAAATCCTCATTCTTTTACTCGTCCTACCGGCAGAATTTGCTTTCTTCTTTGGTGGTCCCATCCTTCTTTGGAGGGCTGTAATATGGATATAGAATAGTTCGTTTTTTTGTTTTTGTTTTTTGTTTTTTGTTTGTTTTTTTTTGCCAGAAGTACCAAATTACATTGAGTTTTACTGGACAAAATCAATCTTTGAAATGAGACCAAATTACATGGCCCATAAACATATTCTTATGTATATTATTAATATTATATGTCATAACTGACTTCTGATCAAATATGCCAAACTACATGGCATGCTCAGTTAAATTAAAATATATTTTTGGCTGCATATGCATGCCACCAATAACAGTTTTTTCTTAAACCAGTTTTTAAAATGTTCTAGGCCAAAGTACATGAACAGTCAACTGAGTTTTAAAGAGTGTAAATATGAATTATATGTATTAACCAAAATACATGGTATTTTCAGTGTAAATGAAGTAACCAACACAGTTCACAAGGAAAACTGGAAGTTGTAATTCATTCAAAGTACATGAATTTTTGAATTAAGGACCAAAATCCATGGTCTGATAATTAATATCACCAAATTCACAAGCAAAACTGGAAGTTGCAATCCATTCAAAGTACATGAATTTTGAATTAAGGACCAAAATACATGGTCTGATACTTGATATCACCAAAATACATGGTATAAACTCATTGACTGTCTTAAACAATCATTGTTACTGTAAAGTTCATTAAATATTCCATAAACTTGCTAAATTACATGACCAGCTCATTTCATTAATATAATAACATGACCAATATCTTGAATTCAGCCTAAATGACTGGTGGTTCATTATCTACCGTATAGCATGAAGTAATGCCAGTCGCAAACTTCTATAGAATTTCTTGGTTCCAAGTGTGGTCAAATGTACGCCATCTTTATCCAAAACATCAAGCGGACTGTTCATAAGCCTTAAGTGTCTCCAAAATGTCATATTCTCTTCTGCATCTAATATAGCTTTTAACATTTTATTAACAATAGTCCTGCGGTTTTCATAAGTTTGTACATTAACACCTCTAGTTATTCGACGACCGAACAGCTCACAAATAAATACATGCTTAATGTGTACATGCTGCCCCATCAATGTTTGCATCCACTCCGTCAGTTCACAAGCGAACACTTCTGGTCTGGTATTCGGAATACATAAGTCGTTACCTCCCAGCTGCACAATAACAATCCTAGGGCAAAGCGATCTGATTTTTTCTGCGAAGACAGGGTCCTCTTGTAATTTACGTAGAGTTCCACCGCTCACTCCGTGAAATGTCACCTCACATTGGTGAAAACTAAGACCAAAGTTCGATAATAATTCCGAGCTATGTCCGACAGAACGTCCAAGCCGCCGTATAAAACTGCGTCCAACTAACAACACGTTCATTATTACGATTCTCTAGATTCACTCTACATAGTACAGTCTACAAATCACAGTCACATAATGTAAACAAACAATGGCGGGCGAGATCAGCATGCTCAGTTAAAAAAGATTAAATTTACCTTTATTAGGGCATTAAAGCAAGCCAAAGAAATACGCATCAACACCCACACAAGTAAGTAATGTAGAAATATAGCCGCTCCGTGGGATTATAATTGGTTAATTGGCGTTAAAGTTCAGAAATTCGACAAAACACAGACTGTACAATTTGTAGACTGATAAAACGAAAGTGACGCTATCTTTCAGCCAATCAGATTGCTTCAAATTCAGTATTAAACTGAGGGGCTCCCCATAGGGAAAGCTGTACAAGTTAAAATAATGTTGTTTATATCTACAAAGTAAAATTACATTCGTCTGCATAAAACCATTTATAATTATAAATTGCATTTATATATATTGGCATTGCAGATATGTACCTAAACACTACTTTAAAATGAAAAATAAACAGGATAATAATCCTTCAGATGATAATTGTTTCTTTTTCTAAATCATGGTTCAGGTTTTCTTTTTTATTTGAAATTGCGTGAACTGTTAAGCATTATGATTTGACATTAAGTCTTTAAAGCAGTAGAGAAGGCCGATTTGAGGTTGTTTTTTTTTGTTTTTTTTTTTGGGGGGGGGGGTGGTTGGACGAAAAAACTACAATAGTTATTGTTCGATCATATGTCATTTATATCAAATCTAGTTTATTTCCGAAGTGTCAAGAAAATTGACCCTTTGGTTCTTTTTAGGGACCATCTCAAAATATAAGTACATTTATATCAAATCTAGTTTATTTCCGAAGTGTCAAGAAAATTGACCCTTTGGTTCTTTTTAGGGACCATCTCAAAATATAAGTACATTTTCTATAAAAATGAATGAGTGGTTTTCCGCACTTCCTAGTTGATCAAAAATACTGAAAGTAGGTTTTTTTCTTCCTTAAATTTGTATAGGTGATTATAAATAAAATGTTCTACGTTACATGTAA
The DNA here is from genome assembly GCA_015776775.1 of Magallana hongkongensis. Lineage (NCBI taxonomy): Eukaryota > Metazoa > Mollusca > Bivalvia > Ostreida > Ostreidae > Magallana > Magallana hongkongensis. The sequence goes on along the minus strand of VIAA01000046.1, from coordinate 152,523 downwards.
GAATTGCTAAAATTGTATCGTCCGCTTCTTTTCTAAAAGCAAGCGCAGCGAGCTCTCAGTACCAATGTGCGCAGGAAAAAGAACGAGCTAAACCTACAGATTCATCAAAAAAACATTTTGCCCACATCCCATAATGCTCTCTAATTTTTTTCACCCGTGGTTTGTATGCCAAAAATTGGCCGATATCTAACACGTAATTTACGGTGTCTTGAGGTTTGAGGACACGTTTTGAGTACCGCAAAAGCTTTGTTGAGACCCTAACGGAGATGGCCAATGTGTGACTATTTTTATAAAACAAAAGTTTGCAATTGGAATTTGAAGAACTGATATTTTAAGCAACCCCCTTTTCCCCTCCCATACCACCCAGGTCTAGCACCTGTCGATTTCGCTTTGTTTTCTTATCTAAAGTCAAAACTGCCTGAACAGAGATTGTTTGACCTAAATGATGTACAATATGCCACGAACGACATTATACAAAAACTTGACATATACATGTAACTGTATACAGATGCAGTTAATAATGGGTTAAATAACCTGAAAAGTGTGTGGAACTAAAAGGTGTTCACTTTGAAACAGAGTGACATGTTTGCCTTTTAGTTGCTTGACGTCGCCTTACGTCGTGGAAATATGAAATGGTGCTCTGTTAAACTATTTCACGTAAAGTAAAGATTGCTGTATATATATATATATATAAAAAGAATCAATGCCAGTCGCCGTGTTTGTTTACTTATTTTTTTTAGACAAATGTTAACTTTGTGCAATAAGTCGGCAGTTGGAGAGCGACAGTTCTACTAGGTTACATTAATATTTGATACATTTATACTTTATTAGCAATGTAGTGCCCCTGACCATTCGAAAAAGTTTATAGCTAAAACAAAAGATTTATTAAAGGCCTTAAATTAGTACAGCAATTTTATAGCATTTTATTCTTGTTTTGGAATGATTTGAAAATTAAAGGAAGATTTTTTAGTGGGTTTGAGCAGAGCTTTGCTTTAGATCCTCAAAGCAAATATGATGCGTAGTAAATGTCATTAAAGTTATACGCTTTTAAATTGAATCTGGATTTCAAATTTCAACATAATGTAAAAGTAGGGCTGTTAAACTATTAGATGAATTTTAATGGGTAGGAGTGGGATCTCTAAGGGTTGAAAATATATTTGTTTCTCGCAAATATATTGATTTTCTATACATCTTCAGTAGACAGTAATGCTTGTTGCATAATTGTCTATTGACCATGAATCCGAAGTTCTTTTTGACACGCTTGCTTTATAAAAATAACCAATTTTTGTGGATTTTTTGAGGTTGAACTTAACATTTATTTTGGTTAAGAATATACCTTTTTGTCAATTCAAACAAGAAATGATTTAAAAAAAAAATAAACATCTCACATCAACAAAAATAGGTAACTGTAAGCCTTCCGTCTTACAGGATCCTATTGAGGGTCAGCTCAAGCTTATAGATGACAAGTCCAGTATTTCTTTCTCAAGCGGTTTTATTAAGCGTGATCGTATAGTTACAATTACATCAGCTAATAGCAGCCCAAATCAGGAGTCTCTGAATATCTATAAGCGGTATCTATCTAAATCTGTTCAACATCATTTTACATGGGTATATATAACATTTTACTTATGATGGACAGTTCTGACTAGTTCGGCCCATTTACGACGATCATGAGTGAACATTTAGTGTTCAAAATTAAGATTAATAGTTTATTCCTAAATAAAGTAACAGAACCGTCAAAACTGCCAATCAAAGAGTCTGGATGCAGGATGTGGGTCTCCGAGTCCTGGGTCTCGGAGCCCCCCCCCCACCTAGTATGAGGCATCACTTACTCACAATACGTTCATTCATACACGGCATAAAAGGTTACAAAGGTTAATATATAGAATACACAATACATGACTCAATATAGAGTACTAGAGCTATCGTTGCAGACACAGAATCGCCAAACAGGTCACATGTTGTTAAACTCTCAATTTGGATATTATTCTGCCCGTATTATGCACCTGGTTTCATAACATCATTTAGGAATACTACGCATTGCTACAAGAGTCACAGAGTTCATTCTGTCAATTATCATTAACACCATTCAGTGCGCAGCATCTAGGTACACATAAATATCATAGTGACCATTATGTAATACTAGCAATTCAAGGTCATAGCATGGCTATCTGTTTACATACGTCCCACAAACAAAAGAAATATCCCGAAGGGAGATTTCTCATGCCTGGCGCCCGGAATAGGAAAGCGTCCTTGATCTACCCTTGATCAGACGAACTTCCTAGTGACATACCAGTCAGAACATCTATGTTAAGAGATAGTAACAAGTGACATGTTTCCACCTCCGGCTTGGAACATCATTCATCTATAAAAACACATCTATAACCAGGATGTATACATGTTCATAAAATCATATAGCTTGATTATATCGCATTACAATCATGAAAACAATAATGAATAAAGTATGATAATAATGACCAAGATGATATAACCATAGTTGAATATAATCGTAATTCATCATCAAAGTAATACTAAGTATGGTTAAACTTGATGTCACATATATATACAAAGTCAGTGCATGCTTATAAGTTCACAAAAATATCTCTTCCTTCCTAGGGGCGAGGTTAGCGTCATAAGTTCGGAGTCCATCGGTTTCTTCCTGAATTTCTCCAGAGTGAATCAACAAATACAAGATTTACATTAGCACAAGATAACGCACATTTCTACTTTAACACATTTCACATTTTTTAATTTTCGCTAAATTTCACAATCCTTTCATAAGGAATACACAACTTCTTCGCGGCTGTAGCTTAATTATTCATCCATCATCGGCACCCGTGGATAGAGGGTCGGCGTGGATGGCGAGGCGACTTCTCGCGGAGCGTCTCCTGCGTTCCTCTGTTGCGTAGACATCGCGGCCTTCTCTTCCAGGTATTTACGTGCCAGCTCTGGGTCCGGTCTATAGTATTTGGTCCATGGATAGTCTTCATTTTCCTCCTCTCCAAGAAATTGTTGTGCTAGTTTAGTCGAAATTGTCCCCGTGTTACTGGTCAATTTGCGAGTTTCGAGTCTTCCGCTCTGTCGGGGTTTCTCTTGGATCCTAGTGTTTTTGGGATTGGTTCAAGTTCAATAATGTCACTAGTGGTCCATTTCTCTGGATTCACACAACAAAATACAGTGTCTTTGGAAGAACCTTTCTTATCTCCGTCACTACCCCTTTTTCGACAACCTGTCCAGCAACCACCACAGCATATACCACCCCACTTTTTAATAGTTTTGCGTTTCTCAATACAAAGTCCTATCGTTATTGTTACTGCCAAAGTTAAACACACATAAAACCAGGGGCTTCCCACCCAAGACGAGGTTTTCATGGGTTGCAAATTAATTACTGGCAATACCGCCATAAGTGAATTCAAAGGGAAAACTTTTAGTCTTAAGACATTAAACCAAGAAAAACTGAGCAACTTTGTCCCATACTCAAGATGTTGATCGCAAAATTTGATTGTTTTTACGAATTATCTTAAATCACTTAAAAAATTAGTCTTACAGTTTCTTTACTTAGTCGCTGTTTAATGTATTTCGAGAATATGTTAAACTCTTTAACTCCGCATATTTATACAAATAACCGAGGGGCTATGTTCGCGTTTGCTAGTCAGCGTGTCTCAATACATGGTTTAATGTCACAGGGGGTCATCCTGTCATATCTTTTTAAAAACGTGCAATATATACAAAGCTAAGCTTATTCAAGATTATTTACATCTACATTATACGATAATAAAACTTTTTTAGTTTATTATTTTGGCTAATTCCTTTATAATAGCCAAACAATCTACAGCAAACTTTTGTTTGCTATTTTCCCTACGGGGCTTAGGGATTAGTTTACGCGGTTTAGGGATTGGTTTGAAGCCTAGACCTACTTTAGGGGCTATTTCGTCTATTTCCATATTTTCATCTAAGGGTACATATGGGTTATCTAAGGGTATTTCATAGTCTTGACCACTATTTTCACCACATTGATTTGACTCATGGGTCTCATCCGATTCTGAATCTACGGTCGGATCATTCTCGTGTTTATACTGCTGATCATCCATGATCTTCTTAGCTCTTATACGTCTTTGAAGTTCTGCTAGGGGAATATCCTCTTCGTCTGAAGATCTTTCTCTTTCCCATTGTTTGGACTGTATAGCTCTTTCAAGTGGTTCTGGTTGCATGTCTTCATTTTCTGACGACGATTCATCTTCCGGTGGCACCACATAGTTAGTTTTTCTTAGAGTTCTTCCACCATCTTCAGTAGTTTGTGAAAGGGGCCAGTGCGAAATATCTGCCAGTCTTAATTGTCGTGCATGGCATTTGGTGGTTAATCCAGTCAATTGATCTCTCACCACGAAACTAACTGGTCCTTTCTGCTCTATGATTCGATAATATGGTAGCCACTTTTTATCTAACTTATTTTGTCTTCGGTTGTTCTTAAGGTAGACAGGGTCACCTACCTGAAAATTTTCATCTTTGCTTCTCTTATCGGCCTGAGCTTTCTGTTTCTTCTTGGCTTCCTTCATATTACGATGTACTAGCAGGAAAGCTTTATGCTGTTCTTGAAGGGCGATCTTGTGTTGATCTTCTCCCGCATATCTCCTTCGAGGTTTCATTAACGTATCAAGAGGTAATACGACATCTCTGTTGTACATAAGGTAATATGGGGAAAACTTTGACGAATCGTTAGGATGGAAACGAATGGCTGCCAACGTCTGATTAAGATGAATATCCCATGTTTGAGCGTTGTCTGTTGTTTTCTTAGCCATCACGTCATGAAGAGTTCTATGAAATCTCTCTACTTTACCATTACCTTGAGGGCTGTAATAAGATGTTTTGATATGGTTGATATTCAATTCTTTTAAAGTTTCTTCCACTTTCTTATTCACATTTTCTGTTCCGTTGTCTGTGAGGATTTGAAGAGGACAGCCATATCTTGGATATATTTCTTCTAAGATAAGATGTACTATGTTGTCAGCCGACTTATCAGGAACGGGAAAAGCTTCTGGCCAACCAGAGTAAATGTCAATAAAAGAAACTATGTACTTGTTTCCCGACAAGGATGTTGGATATGGTCCTGATAGATCAAGTCCTACTTTAGCCATTGGAAAAGGTGGTATATCTGTCTCTTGAAGTGGAGGCTGATTTTTCTTATTGCTCCTCGTTTGGCATACTACACATCCTTCTATATAAGAGTGTAACCTTTTGTACAAATTTGGTATGTAGTACTTTTGTCTGATTACGTCATATGTTTTGTCCACTCCCATATGTCCAAGTCCGTCATGATATTGCTGCACTACTAAAAGTTCTAACTCACGTGGTACATACAGGCGAAGTTTTGGGCCTTCTGAGTCTCCATCTGAAAGATAGTACATTAAACCATCAATTTCCAAAAACTTCCTTTCTTCGGTTGCCGTTGCTGTTCCCTTATTTAACCGATTCTTCAGTTTCTTGATCTGCTCATCGTGTTGTTGACTTTCTTTGATGTTGATTTCTTCTGGTAGATCAATAAAGGGTTTGACCAATTCGTCGTGTTGTTTAACTTCACATCTGGCTAATCTCTTAGGCGAAAAGGCATTGGAGTTAAGTACGTTCACTTCAAAGTCCTTAACATCTGGTTCATCATGCTCTGATTGTTCTTCCTCTTCACACTCTAGGTTGACTGTCGGTAATCTGGATAAGAGATCTGCACAGCAGTTAAATCTTCCTTCTATGTACTCTACCTTACAGTTATATCCTGCAATACTTAATGCCCATAGTTGAATTTTCTTATTTTGCATTGGAGATTCCAAGATATACTTGAGCGGCTTATGGTCTGTTCTTATAGTAAACTGAGCACCGTGTAAATAATGGTCTAACTTCTGAAGAGCGTAATGGATTGCAAATGCCTCCTTTTCTATGGTTGACCACTTTTCTTGAGTTTTACTCAGCTTGTGGGATAAGTAATATATTGGCTTATATTCTCCCTCATCTGTCTTTTGAGTAAGGCACGCTCCAATACAATTGTCGCTGGCATCGGTGTACAGGATGTAAGGCTTATTAGTATCTGGATATGCTAGTAAAGGCACTACCGTTAAACTTTCTTTAATAAAGTCAAACGCTTTTTGACAACATGGTGTCCATTTGAACCTTGCATATTTTCTGGTTAAGTCAATCAATGGTTCTGCAATCTTAGAGAAGTTCGGTATAAATCTCCTGTAATAACTACACATACCTATAAAGCCACGAACTTCTCGGACTGTAGTGGGCGCTGGTAACTTTCTTATAGCTTCGACTTTCTTTGGATCAGGTGTAACGCCATGTTCATCAATGATGAAACCAAGATATTCTGTCTGTTCCTTGAAGAAACTACATTTCTTTAGCTTCATTTAAAGTCCATGCTTCCTTAGGCGGTTGAAAACGTCTTGAATATGCCGAAGATGATCTTCCGGTGTCTCTGAGAATATAAGAATGTCATCCAGGTATGCGATTGCAAACTCCTCTTGTCCTTGAAGAACTATGTTCATCAGCTCTTGAAAGACTGCCGGTGCATTACTCAACCCAAATGGCATCCGGTTGAATTGGAATAGTCCTTTGTGACATGCAAAGGCCGTTTTTTCTTTACTTGAATCTTCTAATTTCACTTGCCAATATCCACTCTTTAAGTCTAGTGCAGTGAAATATTTTGCCTTACCTAGTAAACATAGGATGTCATCAATCAACGGTAGCGGGAATGATACGGGTTTCACTATCTTATTCAAGCTTCTAAAGTCAACGCACATTCGGTCTGATCCGTCCTTTTTCTTCACCACTACTAAGGGAAATGACCAAGGCGATTGTGATCTCTCAATTATCTTTGCGTCCATCATTTCCAGTATGGCCTTGTCAATTATCTGTCTTTTATTTAAGGGTACACGGTAGGGTCTGTTCTTTATTGGGTGGTGATCTCCAGTTTCTATCTTCATTTTAACAGTATCAGTCACTCCAAGGTCACTGTCTTTCTTTGGAAATAAATCATTGTTTTTGCTCACAAGTCTTTTGATTGAGTGGTCAAATCTTCTAGGTACATCAATTTCTTCTTTTGTGTCTTGAGTAGTCTGTATTTCTGAGATTTCCTTCTGTTTTAATGCGGTAATTCGTCCTACTATGTAGCCTCTGGGAATTTTATAATTTTTGTTAGTTTGGTTAACGAAGATCATTGGAACTTTCTTATCCTTCCGAACTATACAAACGGCGTCTTTTAAATATAGTCCTGGGTCTTCCATAATGCAGTTATTGTCTATGCTGTTCACTTCAACCAAGTCATTTTTTTCCAGAGGAAAATTGTTATTTATTTTTCCATAGAATACAGTCACCGTGTTTGGTCTCATAATAAGTTTCTTAGGAGTTCTTACAATAGTTGAGATATGTAAATCTTCTTTAAGTTCCGCGTATACTTTGCCATCAATACGCATGAGTCCAAGATCAAAGTATAAACGAACATTGTTTTTTTGAGCCAATCACGACCGAGAATCATGTTTCGGTTGAGTCCCTTTGTCACATAAAGTTTGTGGTCTAAAGTTAACCCTGAAATCTTAAAGGAAATATTTACATACCCTATCGCAATTAAAGAATTGCCATTTGCTGCTTGTAAAGAGGGGATGTCATTATTAAACAACTTGGGGCGGGGAAATAGATTATCATACATTTTCTTACTAATTAGAGATACGGCTGCACCTGTATCTACCAAAGCTCTAAATTTATTTTTACCTACTTTTAATAAACAGCTACTGGGGTTGTTAGTAAAATTAATTTCATATGTAGGTCTTTGTTTAAAGTTCTTTCCTCGGGCTTCAACGAAGGAAGAACGTCTTAGTTTTCCTGTTTTTGTTTGTCAAAATAAGAGCGCGATTTGAAATTTTGAGACGATCCCCTATTTGCTTGGTCGCTAGATTTATATGTTCGGCCTTGGCGATTTGATGGTCTGCCCCGATTTTGCTGTGTTCTTTGATACATACGCGAGCCCCAACAATCTGCACGCACATGACCTACTTTACCACAATTCCAACATTCCACAGGCGAACGGGGTATCTGCTCTATATTATGGACGGGTTTGTTTTGACTGGGTCGTTTATCTATTTGAGGACGGGACCTGACTTGGGATTTATTTTGAGTACAAAATCGAGCCCTATGACCCGTCTGTTTACATTTAAAACACCTACTATTACGCGCATGGTCAATTTCCATTGGTTCTACATGCCTTGTCTCTACTGAGGTAAGATTATCTGCTCTATCCTTTAATAAGGGAAGAGTAGTATCAAAATTTGAAAGAGTTCGTCTGTTGTCATTACTTTGTACAATTTCTGTTATATTTGACCCTCTTATCGCTAGCCTCTGTCTCAGATTTTGTTCTCGCATTGCTATTTGAATTGCGGATTCTAAATCTTTAGGGTTTTCTCGCAAAATTTTCATTCTGAGGTAGTCGAATGTCAACCCGTCACAAAAGATATCTACTAACTGTTGTTGTATCAAAGGGTCTTTTAGTCTGTCATTACTGTAGGCGTCTTCCGCGATTTGCAATAGTCTCTCGGCGAACAACTGAACACTTTCATTTGAATGTTGTCGAGTCTTACGCATTACTGCTAACGCGTGTTGGGGGTCTGTTATTTCTGCAAATCTATTTTTAAGGGATTCCTTAAGATCGTTCCAAGATGGGATTTCTTCAGACGCATCTGTTTCATCTAAATACCTTTTAATATAATCCCCAACTGAACCCTTACTCGTTATGTATGCAAGCATGGGGATCTCATGACCTTGTTTCCCAGACATAACACTGTACTTTTCAACTTCCTTTATCCACTGTTTAAATTTTTGAGCATCTCCCTCAAAAGGAGTTATCACAGAAGATAGGGGCACTGAGAGTGCAGCTGTTATAGCTTTAACTTGACCAATAAAAAAATCTTTTTCATCATCCTGATCTGGGACTCGGTGTCGAGTTTCACGAGTTTCATACGGCCTAGCATCATGATATGTTTCAAAAGTATTTTGTTTAATCTGCTCTTTTTCTGGGGATTTTTGACCTGTTTCTTGCCCTTTATTTTCTTTGTTCTGACCCAACCTCGCGAATTGTTTTTCTAATTGCTCCATTTGATTTTTAAATTCTTTTTTATCAAACCCATCACCTGTCGCCATATTGGTTGCTTAGACAAAGTTGTTTACTTCGAGATAGCTATAAGAGACATATAGAAATGGTTCTTACCTTACTCTGTATTGAACTTCGCTCAATCCTGGTCACGGCACCAAGAAAGTTTATGTAAGCCTTCTGTCTTACAGGATCCTATTGAGGGTCAGCTCAAGCTTATGGATGACAAGTCCAGTATTTCTTTCTCAAGCGGTTTTATTAAGCGTGATCGTATAGTTACAATAACATCAGCTAATAGCAGCCCAAATCAGGAGTCTGCACAATCTCATTTCATATGGGTATATATAAGGTTTTACTTATGATGGACAGTTTTGACTAGTTCGGCCCCGATATACGACGATCATGAGTGAACATTTAGTGTTCAAAATTAAGATTAATATTTTATTTCTAAATAAAGTAACAAAACCGTCAAAACTGCCAATCAAAGAGTCTGGATGCAGGATGTGGGTCTCCGAGTCCTGGGTCTCGGAGTCCCCCACCTAGTATGAGGCATCACTTACTCACAATACGTTCATTCATACACGGCATAAAAGGTTACAAAGGTTAATATATAGAATACACAATACATGACTCAATATAGAGTACTAGAGCTATCGTTGCAGACACAGAATCGCCAAATAGGTCACATGTTGTTAAACTCTCAATTTGGATATTATTCTGCCCGTATTATGACCTGGTTTCATAACATCATTTAGGAATACTACGCATTGCTACAAGAGTCACAGAGTTCATTCTGTCAATTATCATTAACACCATTCAGTGCGCAGCATCTAGGTACACATAAATATCACAGTGACCATTATGTAATACTAGTAATTCAAGGTCATAGCATGGCTATCTGTTTACATAACTCTTCGCTTGTATAGCGAGAAGCAAACACTGATTCATTATTGTGTTTCAACAGCGTTTCATAACAAAAAAAAATACATAAATAAAAATAATTTATTAATAAATTCTATATAGCATTGAAATCTCATAGCAACTCATAAAAATCGCATACTATAGCATAGCATAAAACTGTAAAAGATATGCATGAAATGACTGTCCGCTATATGGGATCTATTCCTCTTTTCAGTAATAAGAACAGTCCCGCAAATGATTGTTTTCTAGATATATTTCAAATCAATCAAAAATCCAACTTAATGAAAGAAAATCCCTATAGGAAATTCAATGTGATGCAAATTTACTTTAAAACTCTTCTGCAAACGAAAATTATACGATTTTAACTCGTGGAAATCGTACCTCTTTAATTGCTTTTTAATTGCAATTCGCTAAAGATTACAGTACCTGTATATGATAATACTTTTTTTTAATTTCAGGAGACAGTGTGATCAGTTTCAGTTTCAGTTTATTTCACTCAACACCATATAATGGTACAAGAGGTACATAAGAAGACCAAACATATTAATGACATTTACATATATACAATATAGTTGTAAAGTTCAAGAAAGTAAGTGGGATGAACGATCAGTATGATTAATTTTTGAGATAAAGAAACACAATTTTTTTAATGTGATATAATCGACTGAAGACATAATTTCATAGAACATTTTAGTGTTATGAGAAGAACAGTAATATGAATCTAAAAACTGACTTCGTAATTTACTTAATGCCTTACATTCTAATATAACATGAAATTCATCACCAATTTTGATACAATTACACAAATTACAATAACGTTTACTTCTTTCAACAATATCCCACCTTCCTATTTCAACAGGAAGATGATGACACTGGCCACCATATGTAATGAGTTCTTTTTGGATTTTGTCAGCTGAATGAACAATAAGATTTTGTAAAGAAAATAAACAAGTTTAATTTGAAAAAAAAAAAATAAACAAAACAAATCATTATTCTCACTCCCCCTTTCACACCACTCTCATTCGAACATAACAAAAAAAAAGAATAATAATTCAATTAAACAAATGAACAAATATCTGATACTATCAACTTAATTCAAGATTAAATCACACTGTATCAGATATAAAATGGAAGTAAACTACAAAATGTTGTTTAGAAGCTATTTCAACCAATAAAACTCTTGTTGAAAAATTTACTCCAAAAAAATTAAAGTTCAATAATTCAAAATACCGTGAATTTACAATTACTTCAAATTTCAGCTCAAAAGCATGTATATGAAAATAAGCCTGTAATAACAGTCGCTTTTTAACACTTAAAACCTCTCTGAAAATGAACTCAAGGTCACTATGCACTCGAGACGCTCCTGCCCTCGTCAAATTTCCTGTCCCTCTTGTCGCTATCCTAACCGAAAGCCCCGGACTCGCAGGTCTCTCGCTTCCAGTCTACGACCACTGCCCGGATAGAAAGCCACGCCCCACTCAGCATAGAATGCGTCCCCGACCTTCGTCAATTGTCCCCACGACCTTCCATAGGAAAATTTCCGTCTAGCACACCAGTCTGTATTTCAGATAATTGTATCAAACACCCCTACGCACTGAAAAAAAACATACTGTGACTAATAAAGTCCCGATAAACATACAAACATACTACCAATTACACTAAGAACTAAATTACCAACGAAATGTACAAAATAACAACAAAACAACCTTACCGGCTAGGAAAACATGTGCCCGCCTAACAGAATCCAAAATTTCAATGGCTACCCATTTCTCCTTAGTATTAAGCTAACTTGAGATATTCACCATATCTTGAAACAGGAGCTGCAAAACGTGGCACCCGGCTGATGTCGTTACCGGACCCTCTACTGACCACTACACCCAAACCGGTCACTTTAAATACTCGATCTAAAAATAGCACACTCACCCGACACTCGTCACTCACATACGGTAACCCATTCATAACAAAATTAAAGAGGAACACAAATATAAACACCAGTATATACAAAACTGAATCAACTTTATTACACCATGTAACTAGGTGTACAACTTTTCAGATTAAGTATATGTTTCAAATATTTTAAATGGACGAGTTCAATAATCTCAATATTTTCATAACCCCAAAATTTGCATGCATACAATAAAACTGGTACAACAATTTCATCAAATAAATCTAATTGACAGTCAATAGGTAAATTAAGAATTCTTATCTTCCTTATAACTCCATACATGGATTTCTGTGCTTGCTCACATCGCCGTTTTTTGCTTTGAAAAATGAACCAGTTCTTGAGAAAATTACACCGAGATAATTAAACGCTGGCTTCTCTGGCGCCAATCCATTGATATATCAATAGGCACATGATGTCACAAGCTTTTATTAGAACGTATGTACAAGATCATGACGCGACAACGTGGTCGGTCCGTTGGTATTGGAATAACGCGTTCGAAAAGAGAGAAAACAAAGAAAAAACAGTTGAAAAAAGAACGTTGTAAAATGAGAATCTTTATACCACTTTAAGGGGTTAACACTTATTAGAAACTTCATGTTTAACTATGAGCTCGTCGGGTTCTAGCTATATAGACAGGTGGGCGAAACAGCGTTATGTTTTCTTTGTTTAATAATAAAGATAAAGGAAAAGTACATTCAAGTCTCTAGAGTATGTACTGTTATGTTCTTAACTTCGGCGCGACCACAAAGTAATCATCTGTATACATTCAAGTCTCTAGAGTATGTACTGTTATGTTCTTAACTTCGTCGCGACCACAAAGTAATCCTTAACAGTGTTGCGTTGAGAACATATCAATTACTAGATCATTTATTTGATATCAATTTTTGTTTTAATTAAATGCTACGGTTAACATTTGTAGCATTTCTAAAATATATGGATCCTTTTACTAATATCTTATCCAGATTTAAGAAAAGAAAACCTTTTTTGAAAAATTAGAAACTGTGGCAATTAATTATGTACTGTATGTAGAACATGTATGTAAAACATTCTATAGTCGCTGACAAAGAAAGATAACTCTTGCTGATTGAAGCAATTTTTGTAACAAACCTGAACAACAAAGTGCAATTCTGAACTAAAAAGCAGCGCTTCATTATGTTTTGTAATATGAATTGGCAATGTATATGATTATATATTATTTTCATTTATAATAAATATTTTAACTTTATGCTGCGATGGTGAAATTTTGCTTTTTCTATTCAAGATGTTTAGTTTTCTTCATATCATGATTAGAGACATTAAGTTATCAGTTTTGAAAATCTAGCAGCGCTTCATCACTTTAAATTGTTTTATTTGAATTATTGATATTGACTTTGATGAAACTGAATATGAATTTTTTTGTAAATATATGGTAAAATTAATAGCAGAGAGATAATGCACCTAAAACATCATATCAATATTAGAAAATAAATTTCATGGTTACCAATTGAAAACGATCGTTAAAAATGTTCTATGTTTCTAAACCCAGAAGCAAAGCGCCAGAGGCCATGTTGTTTCAAATCGTCTTACATTTATGAAAGAATATCTATATATCTATCTATTTATATATCTATCTATCCATCTATCTATCTATCTATCTATCTATCTATCTATCTATCTATCTATCTATCTATCTATCTATCTATCTATCTATCTATCTATCTATCTATCGATCGATCACATCATTAGCCATTCATTTAATATACATCTATATCTTTTTGTTATGTTTTTTCTTTTGATTTGTTTTGGCTTTTTGTGTTTCTTTAATTTTTTACCATGTCATTCAGCGACGCTTTGACGGTAACGTAACAAACTTTGGACGGGTTTTAGGAACAATTTTGGCATTCATTAGGACACCTACTGGTTCAGTCAGTATTGTTTTCCAATCAAATATCAAAGAAACACATGTAGGTCTGCACAATCAAAGCAATCACACATAATATCACTGTGTCACAGGTTGACGGTGTTTAACTCAGTATTTTGAGCCCTTTTTCGGTCACTATTGTTACGTTTATATCTCGTTCAATTTTACTGTAGTCATTTGTTATATAGTTTTGTCATTTTTCACACAAAATTTATTGTTTTTAATGGTTTTAAACTGTGTTGCAATAAAACAAATCGTTGTTTTCTTACTTTCACTGTCCTCTGCAAATATCTTGATTTTAAACTTATCTGCCCTTGATTGATAATAAGACATAAAATAGAGGGTTTATCTAATATTGTAATGAGTAGTGTAAGAGAATACCTGTACTATAATTAAAAGTATTCCTCTCTCTCTCTCTCTCTCTCTCTCTCTCTCTCTCTCTCCTTCTCTCTCTCTCTTTCTGCATGTTGCCATCTTTTTTTAATATAACATAAAATACCGGTCAGCATAAGTAGGCATTGATCGTCGTAATCCAGTAACTGATCTTAACAATTTACACGTACGAAAGGATTTAAAAAGTAGATATTTCAGTGACGCACAGAACCGATTATCTTTTAATATCAATCGATAAGAATGAATTAAAATCGATATGGACAGAAACTGCCTAGCTGATTACGTGCTATCTAACACTTTACATATCGGACGTCTTGTGTTCACAAAGTCACCTGGGGTTTGAAATCACGTGGTAAATTATAATATTCAAGAGGTCAAAGTATACCGTTTACAACAGAAAACCGCGTAACCAAGGAAAAACAGTGGTTTTTTTTTCTATTTTAACATTGGTGCAAGCGTGTGTATTGTTCTCCTTTCAACATAAGCTTACATTAAAAAATATACAGCTACCATTAAAAGAGTTAACGGTAGATGAACATGCGCTGACCCTGTGTTAAGTCAGTAATTATACTAAAAAAAAAGTGAGCGTCCTCATTATTCTCTGGAGATTCGAGAAAATAAAATGACCCCTACCTATGAAAACGACTTCGTTCTTTGTTAATATGAACTTTATATTGATGTGATTACATTTCTACAATTAAGAGAGAAGGCCCATATTAAACATTTATTTTGTCGCAGTTTTTAAATGTCCTTAAGGGCAGACATCCTTTGTTCGCGAAATAAATCATAAAATCAATGTTTTTCTGCAAGAAGAGAAAATACGTGTAATGATGTACTTTTTATTTAGTTTTCTATTGTTGATGGATAATGAGTATAAATATGTCAAATACTAAACAGTCAAACTTCGTTGTATCGAACCAAGTGGGACTGTTTAAAATCCTCGAGATGTCCGCATATTTGATATATATGGAGGAGATAAAATACTTAAAAAATAAGTGGTTGGAACTTGTAAATTACTTTGAAATATCCATTGCATTCAAGATATCAGTGTTCGAGATATCGAAGTTCAACTGTATTTAAAATTGTTTGATGCAAAACGTAACGTTAGGTTATTAAATTTTATTTCCTTATTAAAAGATAAAAAGGGACTTTATAAAAAGTAATAAGTTAAAAAGGTTTGTATTTTTTTATAAATCACACTAATGATGTTTTCAAGAAAATCAAATTGAATGGGATTTTCTTACTTTTTTTATATTAAATATAACATTAAACGATGTGATTCACAAATGTACGAAAATACAATTAAATTTTGTGTGTGTATTGCAAAGAACTAGGTACAGTTTCAATCATATTTTGCCCTGCTTAAGAGTGATTTTGAAATATAACCAAAAATGGAAATGTAACATTTATTTACACAACAATATCCATAAATTATGAATCTATAAATAGTTACCTGATACGACTTTCACAAGGGTTATTTTAACGTCACAAACAGTGCATTTTCTCGTAATTTTAATAAAACTGAGCAGAAGACCCCAGTTTCTTGATGGTTTTTTTTAATAGAAAACTATGTCCGCAGCCGTCGCCCACGATGAAACTCACATTATAACTTAACTTTATTACGTTAATACACATAAAATATATTAATGTTGTTGTTGGCAACGGCTGCGGACACATTTTCCTCTTCAAACAACTATGAGTAAATGTGCCATTTTTCACAATTTTTGACTAAATCTTAGACATTAGCCGAAATGTTGAAATCATAATTATTTACAATAGATTAGATACAAGTGTATAACTTGGCATTTTATATACACATATGTTCAAAATTTTATATGTGTATTTTCATGAGGTTTAAATACATTTTGAATTTTAGGGGAAATATTAAAAGAAACTGTATTTTCTTCAAACACAAACACTAGCACATTTCATCAGAAATACGAAGATTCTTTCATTAGTGGTAAATCTACACATTATCAGCTCTCTCTGCTATTTCTGCCGGGGTCGACCACCCGAAGTTTTGGTAAATCAAAAGAAGTTCTGCTTTTACTCTAAAGTAAGACTTTTTTTGCGATTTGATTTTAATACATGTATTGAGAGCCAAAACAAAACACACAATGCGATAAATGTATTATAAGAAATTATATAATTCCAATCTCCGATTCTTCATTTACCTACTTCTAATTCTACTGCTCTGTGCTTTGAGTCGTATGGAATGTTGGTTGTAACTAATGGTTGCATTGTTAAACACTATTGTATTCTCAATGTGTGTGTAACATGTATATGATTACACTACCACAGTCTAAAAAATACAATATCTTTCGAATCAATATACACTATACGTATAGTCAACGCTGGTTCCACAAACGCAGAGCTAACAACTTGTTCAACCAGCGCCATGACATATACCTAAACGAAATCTTTAAAAGTGAAATCATCAATCATTAAATCTAAACGAAAGGTGGCAATCATTTCAGTACTTATTCTGCTGTATTTTTTTTATTGAACTTTCACAATTAAATTCTCATATCAGAGTATAAGCATAGTGCATATGGTTGTAATATATACATAAACAAATATCATCATAGTATTTGTTTGCCTGTAAATTTGATAATTAGATACAATGTAAATGTACATATTGGTATAGGTATTACTCCCTAAAAAAGTTACATGGTAATGTAAGCAAGTGTTGGTATACATTTTTTTAGATGGAGAGAAAAAATCAAAGGTGTAAATTAAAACAATACATGAAATATGGGACAGCGACATTAGGGGGAGAAAAAGATGGCAATGAATGTTCCAAACGTTGAAACATAACTTTCCAAAAAGTATCAAACACTGGCAGATGTTTAATACAGTTTTTAGATGCATTTTTTTAGATGCAATAATAGATAATTATATTTTTCGCCTATGAATAAACCTATTGTGATACTTTCCAAAAAGGATTAATTATTTATCAAAATTTGATAGTTTGCTTTAACTTTATTTTCAAATCTTCCTGTCTGTTTTTTGTTAAAAAATTGATTTTGCAAAACATCGATCTATAAATGTCGATGGTCGGCCTTTGTATTATCAATAATGTATATACAATGTAACATTTTTATGATTGATTGCGATAAATTATTTATTATTTCAATCCTGCTTGGTTTTTTCAACAGTTGACAACAATACGCAGAACGTTTCATCACATACATGACTACACAATCTGAATAAATATCATTAAAAGATTATCAGTTTCAGAAAAATTTTGATAAGTCATGACATGCGCATCCGTTGTTAGTCAACACTTATCTATTAATCATTTCAAATCCCTTTATCTTTTTTCGAAAATGAAGACGTTTATGTGTGGCTAAGGTTTTATTTTAGAAGAATGATTGTTAAAAAAAGAACAAAGAAAACAATTGGTTTCCAATGACATGTAATGTCGTATTGAATATGGACTAGAAAAAAACTGCAATTTCCAAAAGCATAAAATATTGTGACTGTAACCCATTAACTCTTTGTTGATAGACCCGTCCTAAAGAATGTTTCTTTATTTTGTTGTTTTCGCCATTCTTTGGATGCCAGTAACTCTACAATCGGTTACGAAGCGATCTTTTTTAGCGAAACCGAGCTGTGACGATAGAATCTCAAACATAGAGTTTGTAGCAGAACATCAAGCTCCATCGCGCATTTCGTGCGCTGCTATGTGTGACATTAACTGTGGATGTTTTGGTTTTAACTCACTGGTAAAAAAGTGTCGGATCCATCGGTCATGTGTTTTCGTGAACATGATCTCAACAGAAGATGGCTGGAGATATTACCAAATAAGCGGTAAGTACTTTAACAATTAAAGGCAAAACTTTTAACAATCTTCAACTTGGAGATTGCAAGCTCAAATTTTTTTAAGATAGTCTGACAATCGTACTTTTTCCGGCCTAAAATTAGGTAGATAAAATGCAATTTTAGTTAAACATATATGTCCTGGCACAGATTGAAATTTTTAAACAGTATTCTATGTCAGAGAGAAGAAAATATATCAATCCGCCTGATGATAGATTTTAATTTATAAATATAACAAAAAAAACTTTCTCACTGTACTCTAAAATTGGGTTATTTCGTTATGTAAACGGTAAACTGTCGCCTTCAATATAACACTAAAGTACAGCATATGATTTAGATACTGTATAACTTAGATTACAATGAAAAATAAAAAAAAACTTTTGATTTGCACGCAATTTCACTTCATAGTTATCACAGCTGATTACTAAAACTTATTTTCTTAAGTAATCCGACACCTAATTGTTTTTTAATCAAGAATTTTTTAAAGAAGTATATCATTGCAAAATGCAGACAAACATACTTAAAATTAAGATAATGGGGGGGGGGGGCAGATGTCATTCCTCTGATCATGAGTTATAGCCAATTTAATTTGTTCTTCCTGAACCTAAAATGCAATTTCAGCCTGAGTAGGATTTGTGTTCTGTATTTTTTACTAAGCAAACTTATTTCCTTATTTATTGTTTTAAAGTATGCACAAAGGTCACACCGAAAAGACGAATTTGGTGGGGAAAAAGTACGAAGCTGCATACTTTTTTTTTTTTACATTTTTGCACTAAAAATTGACAGTTTCCATAATATTTACAAGTTGATTTAGAACAAAAACTTTTTGAATAACATGAATTTCATCAGATTAATCCAGTATGCCTAAATAGGTATTCAGATTTTCATTGACATAATTTAACATAGGGATTTAGTGATATCGAATTTGATATATTTGGCTTCAAAAGTAAAATTTTAACAAACTTTGGCTATAAAAAATTAGACAATTTATATATATATATATATATAGCCATGGTTTTATGCTTAACGTCTTTAAATTTCTCAAGATTTTAATTTGAACATTTCACACAGAAACTATATAATACGTTACAAACCTATCAAATTCTAAAAAAAAATTAATAATGAATAGATTATAATAAAAAGTTACATTGACAGTTCATAAATTTTTTTGTTTTGTCATTTTAATTTTGTCTTAAAAGCCTTTCGTATGAAAATAAAGGTATTTCGAAAAATGTTTATGTTTGTTAGGTTTTTTAATTCAAAAGAATTTTTATTAATAATGCTATTTAATTTAAGAAGTATTTTATTCAAGTATATAGATACATTGAAATGGATTGAACAGCAGGCATAATGCCTATTTATTTTCTCTCCTGTAGTCAAGGTATAATATGAGTAATTATATAATTTTATATAAGATATATATACATATATATTGCAACTGAATTTTGTATAATAGATTGATATTATAAATAGCATTGTAAGGAGGTACAGTGCAAAAAAAAATAAACAAAACAAATAGCTTATGATAGGAAAATGAAAATTAAAAAAAAAAGAAAAAGAAAAATGATGGTTAATTGCTAAGGTTGAAAATAAAAAAGTATATGTAGTGTAGTGAAAAAATGAGAAAGAAAAGAAAAATATGTAATAATAACAAAACAAAAATGAATGCTATTTAGTAATGAAAAAGTTTTTGAGATGATTTAATAAATATAAAATCATATTCATCAAAATATAATGATCATCTGCGCAAGGAAATCAGCACGTCAGTAGTGAGATACCTTGAGAGAATGGTTTAGGGAAAATAACATGTAATAATTCATTTTGTTGAAACCGGGGACGTTGAAATACTTTTTTTTTAATTTATGATTTGTATTTTTTTCTTAAACTTTTTCATATTTTGTTTATTATTTCTTATGACATGTAAAGATATTAAATTCATTTCTATAAATTAAAACTTTAAGCGCCACCAGACTGTCATGGTGTCATGGAAACCGGAGAGCGCACTTCAGGATTGTACGTCATTGATCCTTTTGGGGGTCGACAGCAACCTGTAACTGTCTACTGTGATATGGAAACAGACGATGGGGGCTGGACGGTAAAAGTCATCTATCTATTGATCGATCGATCGATCTTTTTATCTATCTATGTCGAATTTTTTTTATCATTTTCAAACCTGTAATCTCTTGCTGATACTTTAAAAAGAAAATCGATAGAATTATTGCTTTTACTGCTCATTGCAGACAAAAAAGAGTCATTATTAAAAAAAATGATTACCTTTCAAAGTAAACATAATATTGATTCAGTTGTGTATTATGATATCTTTATTTTCCACAGGCCATTCAGCGCCGCTTAAGAGGTACCATGAAATTCGACAAAACTTGGACGGAATATAAGAACGGCTTTGGCGATCCCGCAAACGCTTACTGGATTGGTCAGTAATATTACCCAGTTGAATTTATTGAATTATTTTTATCAATGGGTAAATAAAACATCAATCAATATATGACTCAGTTTGATTCTAGTATGTCAAGGAGTACATACAATTATTACACGTCAGTAAAAGTGGTTATTTTTGCGGGAGCTTAGGTGATTAAAGTTGGTTTCTCGGTAAGCCTAAACACACGCGTTTGTAAAAATTGAAAACACTGCCAGTGGTGTGTTAAAAATACATCCGCTTTTTTTATACCCAGGCGTATTGTTAGACCATAGAAAACCACCAGCGTAAATAGCATATTTTTTTCAGTATGTTCGTGGTCGTATTCAAAACGCTAACTTACTTTGGTCGCACACATTGGACGTTTGCTATCCCAGTGATCGTTCTTTATTCTTAATTCCGATCCTAATTAGATATACAACGCCTGTGTTAGTACGTTAGTGAGAACGCAAATGATTTTTTTTATTCACGAACTTGTTTGCACGCGAAAGTATAAAAAATTGATACTGCGTAATATAATCGTGGGAACAATTCAAAAGTTAATAAGTTATTGCTCCTCTCTTCAATCTGTAAGTAATACTTGACATGGTTTCAGATAATTGTGAATAGATGACGCCAAAGCTTTTAGATAACTTTTAAGAGATGATGAATTATCTAATGATTTATTTGAAAGATGCATCAATTTAAAGCAGCTTGTCGGGTTTTTTTGTTAAAGTAAACTTTTTGTTATATGTTAGAAATGTATACATTGTATGAAGTATATAAACAGATTTGTCACTAATCTTTTTTTTATTTCTGATTTTAAAAAAAAATTATCAATGATTTTTATTTAGAGAATTAACGTAACGTAAACAACGTTTAGAATAAGTCAGTAGATTAATTGATCTATTTGATGATACTATGTTAGAAATAATTTTTTTTTTCATTCCATAAATAGGAAACGACGTCATTC
This sequence comes from Magallana hongkongensis, assembly GCA_015776775.1. Lineage (NCBI taxonomy): Eukaryota > Metazoa > Mollusca > Bivalvia > Ostreida > Ostreidae > Magallana > Magallana hongkongensis. The sequence continues at coordinate 131,026 of VIAA01000046.1, read as the reverse complement.
ATCATCTTACAAATCGACAGGCGCATTTCTTGTATGTGATTTTCAAATTCAACAATGGAAGCATATTTCACCAGAAATACGAAGACTTTTCCATTGGTGACGAATCTACAAACTACACGCTCCACCTGGGAGGAACAAACACCGGAAATCTAGGTACGAAATTAAAATTGCTTATTCAAACTACTCATTTCGCTTTTTTGGCTAAATGTATAGTGTATATATCTTTCGTAAAATTACATTTTTGATTCAAATTTGATGCAGAATACTTACTTCGTATCAAATTCGAATCGAAAATATAAATCGTTGTTGACTTAAGAGACCCTTAAAAGTTCTCACAACGTTTTCCATCTCATGCATTAGTTTTCTGTTTTTATGCAATATTTATTTAAATCAATGTATATTGTTGATTTTCTCTTTTGGTTTAATTGCCGATATTGAGAAAAAGCGAAGTTCACGTTATCCTAAATATTTTTGATATACTGGTTCATAATCGTTAAAACTCATTTTCATTATTGTTAAATATTATTCACTTAAAACGTAAGTCTTCATTCACAAAAAATAACTAATTAGATTCACTTTGAAATTTGATAGATTAGTTCTTAAAATTTTCCCATTCTATCTTTGTACAAAGTCCAGTTTCTTAAGGGAAATCCATAAATCAATATTGTCTAAAATGGCCAAGACCATCCAGTATTCTTATATCTGAATCGAATACTAGGTAAACATACCCAATTCATTGGGTTTTTCTTTTAGTTGCAAATCGCTCATAAAAGTTTACAGATTACAAAACTTATTTTTGATTTCAGGAGACAGTATGATCAACACTGGCGTCTCTGGCTACAATCTGAACGGTAAGTCGTTCAGTACCGTGGACCGAGACAACGATCAGTGCATTGATAGCTGTGCCATATTGTTTAATGGAGGATGGTGGTTCAACTGCTGTCATCACGCCTTCCTGAACGGACCGTGGCCCCCGGAGTATTGGCACGACCCCTGGGAACCGACCATAACAAATGCCAGCAACATAACGGAAGTCAGAATGATGATTAAACCGAAATAGATACATGTTGAAATGTAATACTGTTAACTGACTTTTATTTACGTGCGAAAAGTTTGCAAGGCTCCTGAGAGCGTCGTCATTGCAAATATTTCTTGCTGCCCTTTTCACAAAAACTATTACGATTAATTTTTATCGTAAGTGAAAACTTAATTTTTGGTGATTTTCACAAAAATTCCAATGATATTCTTACGTGTAAAATTCGATTAATATTTATCTGAAGTGAAAACTTAAAGATTCTAATAAGATTCTTACAGGTAAAATTTGTCGCAACATTACGATAGCACATATAATCAATGTAAGTATTCAAAACTAAAAAAATAAAATAAAATCCATCACCCGACGTGAAATACAAAAATAAACAGCTAAATAGAACCTTTTTAGACACAATATACCATTATTCTGCATTATATAGCAGCCATCAACAAAAAAACAAAGAAATTAATTCCCAAAAAATGTTTACAGCAATATTATTTTCTTATTAAAATGTCCTACATCACACCAAAGACACATTGTGATTGTGGGTCATTTTTGATTCATACTACACCACATTAATTTCATTGAATTTTAGTCATGTATAGTATCATTTTTTATGTCTTTTTTATGAAAATTTTGCTTTACTTGTATTTTTCTACTCTTTTATGAGAACAAACAAAATGAATAGAGATCGTTACTAGGGAAAGAAAAACTCGTAAGTGAAATTTAAGTGAAACCTGTTACAAATGCGTTCGTCATAAGCACTAGCGATTTCTAGTAAGATATTCTTCCGTTAAAATCTTGCACAAACGCTGAAGATTTTTAAAAAGAAAAAAAGGGCTACGTGTTTTTACCGGTATGTTGCAAAATAAGTCGTTCGTTTGCAGTACATTAGATCAATAATTTACGTGATTACAGTTTTAGTGATAGCCCAAAGATTTATATTGAATTGAAATCTTTAAACACAGAATGAATCTCTGCCATTTAGTCAACTGATATGTGACTGAAAGGTAACTGAAAAATGGCTGAATGGTATAGCTTCATCCTTTGAAATGTGCAGTATGTTGGGTTTTTGTGGTGTGGTATGGTGTTTTTGTTTTTTGTTTTTTTTTGGGGGGGGGGTTTCTGGGAGGGGTTTTTTTTTTATTTATTTACTATTTTAATATAATGCCTCTTCAAATTTATACTGCTGAAGTTAAAAACAATTACAGTGTTGTTCACTAAATTGTTGTGTTTTTATGTCTCATAAGTTTTCTTTTCATTTTCTCTTATTTTTCAAAAACCACATATTTAGCATGAAACATTTCAAATGCAGAAATTTACTTGTAAATTGATATTTTCTTTTTTTTTCGTGCTATACAGCAGTACAAAAAAGTTTCAAAATGTATGTTGAACTAAGCCTCTGCGCAGGCGCACTGCCTTCTGGTTTTTTTTTTTACTTATTATTAACTGAATAAATGTTTGAAAAAAAAAATAAAAAATGGCATCGTAAGAGGCCTTGATGGTCGTGGTAATTTTTATACTGTATTGATCTGTATTGATATCCCTTACAAAAAAGAGCTTTCATAATAATCTATCATGAAGTCCTTCGGATTTCTTTGGATTTTATTACCTACTTTGAAATAATTGTATGTTTTTTTCATATGTGATGCAGATGACACCGAAAAACTCGGCCTCCGGGGCTGATCCATGTTACATGTACGAACCCTGTGCTAGTACGGATCCGTATCACATTTGGTGCAGAAGTCCTCTGCCTTTTTCCGTTTCTGAATTGTTGCTTGTTAACAGACGAAAAATAAAACATTTTATACAGTCAATTTTAATTAAAGTTAATATTAAACCACGAAAATTTTAAACCACAGACTACTTTCAAATAATATTTGAAATCAATTTGGTGTACTTGATGCTTTTTTAGAATTTTATTACTAAATATATAATAACATATAATAATAAATACCCTTTTCCATATCACAGCCTGTATCGGCCCTCGACCAACATCATACCTTAGGCCTTGGACCCTCAGGATGATATTGGAATCTCGGGCTGATACTGGCTGTGATATGAAAAAGGGTATTTAGTATTCTCTATTTATCATCACGCCCCGACCGAAATTATCACCTCATAATAATCAAATGATGGTAATTCTTCATTATTGTTATTCTTCTTCTAGACGGTTTTTAAACCTTAATAACGTTTTTGTTTGTCATCCGATTTCATTCATATTTGCAAGGTATATTGGAAATTAGAAACAAAAGGATGAAAAATCGTATCTTCTTGGTTCGAGTTATTCCCCTTTCTGAAAATTTTTAGAGGCATTCGTTTCCGGACAAAGGCTCCGAAATGGTCCGTAGCAAAAAATTCAAAGACAGAAATCTTCAAAATTGACACTTTGAATGTTGTCCTCTGTTTTTTGTATTTTAGATTCTTTTAAATTATACCGCTTGAATTATATAATCGAAATCTATGTTTTAAAAATTGCTTATTTTTACTCATGTTTTTCCTTCGTATTTTTTTAGCTTAAATTTTTTTCTAAATGCATGTAGAACAAACGTTGTGCATAAATCAAAGGGCTTTCATGTGTGACCAAAAGAAAAGGGACTTGTCCCTTAAATAAGGGATCTAGGCGCCCGGTAAGTCTTTGCTGTATAACCAAAAAAAACGATACATGCTACGATATTGATATCGCTGGAAAAGTTATCCTTCGCTATCTTATCAATCTAATTGTAATAAAGTATTGTTTGAATATTGCGTAATATGAGAGTTAGAAGCTTCACATAAAGACATTGATATACCTTTCATTTTGCTTATGGTGAATAGCTCCCTATTGTAACCAGATAGCCATATATATATATATATATATATATATATATATATATATATATATATATATATATATATATATATATATATATATATATGATATATAATTTTGTGATTGTATTCTGTTTAACGTTAATTAGTCATTAGCTTGTTGTGCACTCGATACAAGATAAGTGTATGGTGAAAAATGTTAAAGGTCATTGACCGAAAAGAACAACTGCGTAGTTACAATTCGTGGAGTCATTGGAATGACCAAAAAGAATAAAACTCCCGATGATGATTGGACTTTGGAAAGCGGTCAACGGATGCATGACCCTTAATTGTAATTAACCTTTAACAATGGACTTTGTTAATAAGTCATTTATGAACTGTGACCCGAAAGGATATTAACAATTGCTTATTCTATATACAGAATTTTATGCTTACAATTTGATTAAGAAATAGTAAATTGATGTTATACCATTATACTATTAGTGTGCTTAATAAATATTATATACATGAACTGACTTATGATTTCAAAAGTCTAAAGAATAATAACATAAGGATCACACTGTGCGTTATAGTGTTTTTAATCGCAGTTAATGGTTTTCTTGTCTAAATATATCCCCAACTTTAAATATAAAATCACAGACATGCCTTTATCTGTTTTACGAGAGGTCTAACTCTTAACTACTCTGTAGTCTGGAGGTTACATTTATTTAATACATAAAAAATAGGCATGAACTAATTTTCAAGAGTTTAAATTGATTTTGCTAAAGCCCTGATTTGTCAGAAGTTAAGGTAGTGAGAAAATGACCTCCTATCAATTCAGGTCAGACCCCTTCTTCGCTAACCAAGGGTGACGATCCACTCTGCTACTCTTTTCGCCCTTGGCAAATCGCTTTGAAGGTGATACGATCTGTTCTTTGATTGGACGCAGCTATGCATAGCTGATCCAATCGCAACGCTTGTATCACCACCTCGTAAACAAATATGGCTACGCCCATGGACGTATGTCATGTTTGTAATGACTGTCTGCCTATCAAACACAGACACGTGATTTTTGGGTGAAATCTTTGGCTTTTTTCAACAGTTGACACAAGTTTTAGATTATAGAGCCTGTCCAAACGATGGACTTTCGAAATACGTATGTGGGTTTTGCTTTACGAAGCTTAATAAACTGTGCAGTATCGATACTGATTAAATTCACAAAATGGACTCTCTCAGGAGGGGGAAAAGAGTGAAGTATTAGGGATTTTAAGGGAGAAACATTCTAAAACGTTAGAAATGATCAAAGTAAGAGCCCCAGGGTCCAAAGATAAACGAACATTAGTGCATTCACCAACTCCAAGGAAAAGTAAAAGAACGTTGATGTCCACCCCCAGAAAAACGCCCTTAGAGAAAGTCATGGCAAAATCAGTTTACAAAAGGCAGATCAGATGGAGATACCATGTGTAGAAACATTTAAATCAACTCCAAAATTCAGAAAGCCATGTCTATTACCATTTAGTCGTTCATACATTGTGAACTCAAGGTATTTTGGCATTTTATATTATTACTATTATTATTTTCTCAATACCAGAACACACTTTCATTTTATGATATGATGAGCTGACAATATGTTGATAACTTGAACAAGTGAATATGATATATATTCAAAATTTATAAACTGTTGATTTTAGGTGCTGTACAGAACTACCAAGAGTAAAAAAGTGAAAGTAGAATTATTCCATTAGGTCATTGCCAGAAAATTGTCAAAACATTAACAAACAACAGTTCATGTGACAGAATTGAAAGAATCATCTACAAAACACAACTAAAGGCAGCATTGAACAAAGCCGTTTTCTCTTAAGTGGAGAAGGGTTGTGCTGCCATGTGTTCCAAAAAGTTGCCTTCAGTAATAAGAGATTTCAGTGGTGAAAATGTGGCAACTTTCTACTTGGACAAATTAAACACTGAAATACAAAAGAAAGCTCCATGGTTGCATGGAGTTATTCAAAACTCTGTGAAAGGATCCATTTTGGGAACTGTTGTCACTGCAGCAGTGGCCCTGGAATTTCACAACAACCAGTTGTCAGCATTACACCATATAGTAGCTCAGATTTTAGATAAAGGGGGAGCAACAGATGAGATCGTTATATAAGAAAATTTTAGGATAACACAAATCTTTATAATCAAGGAGTTAAATTGTGTCATTGATTTTATTTTATTTTACAATTTACACATTTAACTATATAACGGAATTTGTGAAACATGGAAAGGGGGGGGGGGACTTGTTCAAATAGCAAATTTCCTAAACCCCTAGTCTTTTAAGGTTAAAATTGTTTTTCTTTCAAATTTGTATATTGTGTTAACATCATTTTCAAAGTTAAGGTGGCTCACTACACCGTGAAATATTTTCTCAAATCAGCAGAAAACCACTGGATTATTATAGATATCACAATAGGTAAGAAGTAAGTCTAAAAGGCAAAACAAATTACAACGGGCGGATTCGAAATCATGATCTGCGGTTCAGAAGCCCAATACTTTAACCTTTAACCACTGAGCTACGATCATAAGCAACCCAATAGACTGATATATACATTTTAACAACATTTAAATCGCCACCTTGTGAGACGTAGTGTCTTAAATATTATAAGTCTAGGTGTAGTGGGGTATCTTTTGCATTTATGGATGATTTATTTAATCAATTATAAGCATGGCGTTTGTTGCATGTGTTTGCACTAATTTGTAATTTTAAAAAACAATACTTGCAGTTATATGAAATTTAAGGCCTCAGCAGTACAAAATTAAAAAAAAATGTATTTTTCATGTAATTTTCAGACTTGCCAACATTATCAACAGAAGCTGCTGCGATGGACACAGATTGAGGCAATGTTTGACAACCGGAAACAGCGCTATGTGTGTGAAGTTTGTGACAGGCAATACAAGACTGAAAATGGCCTTCAACGGCTTCTGAAAGACCAGCATCAGTGGAACATCACAGAAAACTCAGGGGTGAATATACCTCAAGAAGACTATGATCATATTCCTGTGTACTCTGCCTTATTTATGAAGTGTGTTCTGCTTTTAAGGGATACAAACCAGATGGAGGATGGCAATCGAATTTTGCTAAACTCCACATTGCAGATGTTACTGTCACGTGGGGGAAACCATAGCAAGTACCAGTTGTAGTTGTTCAGGTCTATGACCTACTGCTATGCTTTGCTAACACCAAAAATGGCTTACGAATACTTATGGAACTGTACAGCTAACATACAAGGAAATACAGGTCACAATATACCAAATGACAACCTAGTTGAACTGTTAGTTCAGGCAGTCAAGAAAAAGATCCATGCTCAAGGATCTAATGGAACTTACAAAAGTGCTAGAAACGCAGCATTGTCCGTGCAAATTCAAGAGGAAATACTGATCAATATGCAGAAAAAAATTAAAAAAAGAAGACTGGACACAAAAGACCCCCACCATCAAAACTAAATGACATTGTTGCTATGGTGAATGATCTTATATCAGCAACATTTTTGAGAGAACTCTTGGCAGAGAATTTTTCAAATTTTCCTGGATTTAAAGATGTATATTCGCGTGTGAAAGTGGCTGAGCTACATAAATGGCTTTCCGAAAACAAGGAGCGACTATCCTATGAATGTATTTAAACTTAAAAGTTTATAGAAAGTGAAACAGTTGATGGATTAAATGAATTACAGACCTTTCCAATTTTATTATAGTTCAACAATTTGAATTTATGTACCGTAAGAGTGTTGCATTTATTTGTCATATTTATGTGTCTCAATTATTGTAACAGTGTTCTTATATTATCTTCTTAAAAAAATGGATTATGATGTTTTATTTTTTATAAGACTTTTTATAAAGAGAAATGAATATGTGTCCCTATTGTAATTGTGAATGATATTTTAAAATATGTAATACATGTACATGTATTTCACTTATATTTTAGACAAAATTATCCATGAATTTTTTTTTCAATTCACATTCAGCTCAACATTTGTAAAATGCCATTTTTTTTCAAAAAGATTAATAAATACATCAGCAAGTCTATTTTATTTCATATAAATTTTATATCTTTACATACATTGAACAGTGTCATGTCTTACTAAGATAAAAAAAGAATAAACATAATCTGTTAGGATGTATCATTGATAATCAACCATGCAATGAACAAAAGCTGCAGATAGGCCTTTGTAAATAGGCACAGCCAGTAGAAAAAAAATTGATGTATCATTTGTTATAATAATACCTAAACCACAGGAGATGTATGTACATCAAACATTATAGGTGAAATGGTTGACTAATCTCTTGATCTCAAAACTATTATAATTTAACAATAATTGAACGGCATATCGAGCTGTTGTGTGGCACATTTATATACAATACTTTATTATTCAGAGTCGGTGTCTATCTGATAAAATTCTATGTCTCCAAATACTTCATTGACAATATTACATACAATTACAGCTGATGCATATGACCATACTTAACAACACTTCATGACATCATCTGGATTAAATATTAGACGACAGATTTCAACAACACTATCAATAACTTTATCTGTTAAACCATAAATTAACTCAAATTGCAAAGCACTGTCAAATTCAACCGACATTTGATATTTCAAAGCTAATAACTTTTGTTTGAGAAATTTGCTTCTTCAGACACCTCTCGACTCATTTCTTCCTCTGCTTCTTCTTCCTGTTCTGTCTCTTGGTTAACTTTGTGGGTGTTGGGACAAGTGTCATCACCACAACTATACTTCTTCTCACTAACATCACAGCAATTATGAATGGGAATGATATTAGCTTTTTCCATCCCATATGCTTTGCACAAATTGTTTCGCATGCATTCATTGCTGTCTTTTGCCAATTTTACGAGTTCACATTTAACCTTCTTTAAGTGTCCCTTGTGGTTTTTTAATAGTATGGGTTCATTTGACAGCATTCCATCTCTACCACATCGCCCCATCTGTTGCACAAAAGTGTCAATTTTCTGGGCGATCCATAATGAACAATATTATTCAGACCAAAAAAATTAACGCACATCCCAGCAGAATTATTGCAGATAAGAATTCGAATTTGCCCATCCACAGCCATGTCAGCTCTGATTATTTTCTTTCAACTTTTTATTAGTTTTACTATGATACATGTAAATCAATTCACAGTTTGCACCAAATATTTTAACAAAAGCAACGTACAGTTTTGAAACATCAGATATAGACTCACAAAATATATCATGACACGCCATCTTTTCTTTTAGTGCTGTCAAGTCAAAAATTAACCGTGAAAACACATTCTCGAATTGGTTATTATTAGGAATACATTTAGATGATATTTTTATTTTCAATCTGTCAGGAGATTCAACAACAATTTCTGCATTGGAAGAAAAGCTTAATTGATTTAATATTTTTCTTCTGTTGTTTGGCCCTGCTGTTGCTGTAAGTGCCACCATTTGAGCGCTGGAACACAGTGAATTCTACAAAACCATTCTCAAAATGGTTCTGTTTTCTTGTATTGAGATTCTCCACTACAACATTATATAACTATATGTTTGTAAACTTTTTTTCAGCGAGCAACTTCAATTCTAAACCAAAATATCTATTATATACAGCATAGATCAATAGTTATAATTTGTTACAACCTCAGCTATTTTGTAAACTGTATGTCTAAATTTACAAAATCTAAGTCACTTACCATTGTATGACTGTGTGTGTGCTTCATCAACTACAATTGCTCTTAGCTTTTGCTGGTAGTCATTAGATGTCAGGATATCTCGCCATTTCATATCACAAACCAACAGTTCTAGACTTGCATAAATTAAGTCATTCTCCCCATTTATTATGTCATTAGTTTTTTTTTAGTCTTTTCCTATGTAGGTGGCTTTGAAACCCTAAGCAGTCAATTCTGTACATTATAGAAATTAGCGGCGTTATTATAACGGCAAACGCTCCTGTAAAACGTATTGGAATGCACTCATAGGTCAGAGATTTTCCACTGCCTGTTTTTGTTCCGACGAAAACATCTTTTCTATCACTGACAGAATAAATAGCTTTCTTTTTATTATGTCTGAAAGCAGGAATACTAAATCTTTTGCAAAAATTCTCCTTCAATATTATTTTCTATGGGCGAAGCCATCTTTGATTATTGCTCCTCATGTTACGTAAACTTTAATTGGCTGAAGTTGACGGAAGCTAAATTCGATTTCCATTAGAGGGCGCTCATCGAAACTAACAAAAGTCGACTCGATCTGTCAAGACTGAAAAGAGTAGCAGAGTTCATCCTCACCCTTGGCTCGCGCAGATGGTCAGACCCTGACAAGTGTAAGAAGAAGGGGGATGGTTTTACTAAGACTGATTGACAATACTTTGTTGACTTGAAGCTGTAACGGAAGATCTCCTCGTTGTTTGCAACGAGCTTGACTCTAGTTTTAGAACTATTCTTCGATTTTCTCCAATGTAATATTTTTTTTTTTTTGTAAACACAAGTCAGTCATAGATATTTTTAATGGGGCGTGTTTCTGTCGTCACCCAAAATCTATGCAAGTTTTTCGGGATTTTGTTTCATGTCACACTACCTGGTATCATTCAGCACTAGGCTAACCAGGTGCACTGTTTAGTCGTGTCAACCAATCTGTATTTTCCATTAAATATTTCTTTAGTTTTTAGAACCCCAGGACAACAGGTTTGATAAATGAGTAAAACAATAAATGAATGAATTGTGCATTTCATTCTTTTTTTCTTTTTTGAGCAGGTTTTTATAATGAAATAAATCGTAACTTAAAACTTCATTGGCAATATGAAAGTTTTTGAAAACAAGTATAATTAATATAGTTATAATCATACAGTATAAAACTTGACTGTTTAAACGAGGTTTTATATTTCTATAAACATTATCAACTTTTTCTTAATAAAATGTTAAGTTTTATCGAAAATACATCATAACTTTATATTTGAATCTGCGGCAATAAAAACATACAATTGCAAATTAGAGTAAAAATCTGAGTTAGTTTACTTAGCAAAATTTATTGTTTGCTTTGATGAAATACATATTAGTAGGTTAAGCACTGTATCCTTTTGACTAATTGTTGTCTGATAGTGTTACAAATGTTATACTTAACCCTATACATGTATCTGTTGGTTTAAAGCAAAATGACCTGTATTTTTATGAATTTGATTTTGCTGCAAAAATCTGCTAGTATACTTAGTCTGCAAATAACCTAAACTTTTATGATAAATAAGATTTAAAAAATCACTATTTTTTGTCAGAGGAAAGATTTATCTTCTAGGGAATATATAGCAGTTTAATTTTTGTACAGGACGACAATAATTCAATTTTGCTTCAATTAAGGCTTCTTAACGGCTCTCCCCAAAAAAATAAAGCTAACAAAATCTTAAAAACCATGATATTTTTGTCATTTTAGTAGAAACTAACACTTTCGTAAAAAACAGATTCAGCATGAAATTTGCAGCTCATAATGCTTTAAACAGACACGCACGAAAACACTAGTTTAAAATGGGAAAAATATTACAAAAAAAGATTTTATCCTTCAAATGGTAATTTTTCATTTTCCTGAATGTAATGAAGATCATATAGTCCAAGTTTCTTCAACTTAAACGTTTGTGGATTGCTTACATATAGACTATAAACACCAAGTCTTTGAAGCAGTTAAGAAGCAGGAAAAAAACATGCAAAAATTGCACGTTTGATTTTTGCTTCTATCAATTAAACACCTAGAATGCGTCTACGAGGAACAATAACTTAATGAAAAGGGACCTACAAAATCTATATACGTGTACGATTAATCAAAGATCCGTGTTTTGCAATTATTTAGAATAAAATGGTAAGAGTTAATTAGCTGAGCGTTAGATACTGTTTTGAAACACTATTCTGAAGTATCAAAGGATTAAAGGATGTTGGTTGGTCAACAAGTTAACCGTCAGATCTACATGACTGTAATTTAGAATTTAGATATAATTTATTCAGCCAAAAACTATTGTCATTTCTGAAGTTATTTATTCTAACAAATAAACTATAGAACATAACTGGTCGCAGACTTATATCCGAAATCTTGACAAGTAAAAAAAGCAGAAAAGAGCGGAAAGGGTGTTCTTCAGCATAACCTGTTTTGTTGGATCATATTTTATTGCATAAACATATAGGCCTACAAAAGGTTTGAACACAAGTTCTTAAAACTTACGAGGTTCTTACCAAGTATAACAATTTACAACTATTTAGTAGTTAAGAATGGAAAGTACATAGAAATGGATATTACTAAAGTACATTGTAGTTTAATAATTGAACAAATGTACATGTATTTAAAAAACCGTTTTGTAGTACTTTTAAGTAGTGTACATTTGTGCACGTATTATACTGTTAATTTTATTCATACCATTGTGCCATTTTCAACAGGCTGCAGTTAGGTACGAATTTTGGTAGGTGGTCATTTATTTTTAAAGCTCAAAAGCTAACTATAGTAAAACTATAGTAAAACTCGTTTAGTACGAACAAAGCTATAGCAAATTTTCGGATATAGCAAAGATTTTTGAGTCCCCGGTAAAATTCTTAACGAATCTTTGCAAAATTTTACGGTTACAACGAATTCGAATAGAACGAATTTACGGATATAGCGAGTCCCGTAGAGGTAATTAAAAAATGACGATATTTAATATTTTTATAACAAATTTCTTTACAGTTTAAAAAGTTTATACTACCATTCAACCTAATAGTTTGAATAAATCCATTTTCACATAAATTCTTAAATTAACAATCCGATTACATGTATTAAAGATATGAAAAGAAAGTGTTTTCATTCTCAGCCTTAATTAGCAAAACCTGAAGAAAAAAAACATGTATATAGTGAATTACACGGATATAACGATTTACGGATATAACAAAGTAAATCCATTGGTCCCTAGGACTTCGTTATAACGTTTGAATATAGTCATCACTGCTTTTTACCGGTGAAAAATAACACATTTCTCACTTCATATTTTGTATCACGGAATTCTGTCAATTCCTTGCTTTCCTGCATCCGGCACCGAATGATCTCATAAACACAAAAAAGACTATTAAAAGCTTAGAGCTTTAAAATTGTCTTTTAATCAATACTAATTATGGTTATCTCATCTGTAAGCAATTGATACCACTCAGAGAATTACAGGTATTTTCAGTTATACACACAGAGGAAAATTGTTTTATATTTTTTCAACTGTAAAGGCACGTTTAATCTTATTTGAATGATAGTGAATGTACCGAATTTATCTTATTCAAACAGTGGATACACATAACACGCTTATAGATAGATCTATAGAATTTACTGTTGATTTACAAGGAACGTTTCAAAGACAACCACCAGGACAGGAGCTGAGACTTCTACCCTGGTGAAGTAATATCTATATTATCTTGGTGGCGTCATTAAGTAATTACTGATTTTTCGACATTATCTTTTGTCATGTAGTGTATATTTGCCGAACATAGACAGAAGTGCATCAGTTAAATATTGTATTTTAAGCACTCATAGCCTGTCATTAAATTTCATCATAGAACCGTTTTGACAAGACCTTGGACTTTCAGTATATGGATGGATAATTGCAATCGCAGCTTCTCGGGCCTTTCCGGCAGAGCTCGGAAAAAAGACCGAGCTCTGCCGAGAAGCTGCAAATGGGATTGTCGTGCCACATTAAGACTATTTCAATCTCCTTTAGAAACAGTGCTTTGTATTTATATGTAAGTAACATTCAAACCTTAAAGTCAGGCATTTTTCTTTCCAAACTGGTAAAATTATGGCTAAAATATTATATCTAGTTTTTAAGTATAAGTCCAATATTAATGAGCTATATATCAGTACTGGTATTTTTTAAGCATGCTGAAAGGTGAAAAATCAACCATCAAAATAACTTTTTATTTTAGCCATAAACTTCTTTTAGGAAAAACAAATGCCTATATAATATTTTGAATTTAAGGTTTGAATATTTGTTACATATAAATATAAAGCTTTCTTTCTGAAAGATATTAAAAACAGTCTAAAAATGGCCAAAACCATCTAACGTTCTTATATCAGATCGACTGCTTTGTCTCAGAATACAGGAAGCATGACGGCGGTATGAACAGGTTGCCAATCCCTGGGGATCATGCGCGGCGCAAGGATTTTTTTTCCTGAAGGTGAGGTGATTTTGTTAGGTAGAGGGGTCCAAGGCTTACCTCTATTTTCGGCAACTTTACCATGTGATTAACAAGTTTTGATTAACAAGTTTGAGTTTTTCAAAAAGTTTATCGGGACTCCCCGTCCGAACTCACCCCCCCCCCCCTCGATCTGCGCATGTGCATTGTTTTCTTTTTTGGGGGATGGAGGTGGGGGGGGGAGACGGTCAGTAGTTTTGTAGATGATTACATGTAGTAGTATAATTGGGGGATGGAGGTGGGGGGGGGGGGGGGAGACGGTCAGTAGTTTTGTAGATGATTACATGTAGTAGTATAATTGACGTAAATTTTGAAAATATTGATCAAATGTGGACCAAATAAAGGACGGGAATGTCATTGAGGAAGTCACCTGAACATGTACATGAACTCGTCCTAACATTAGTATCGTAAAAAATAATCAATGAAATTTAAAATTTTGAATCAAATAACCCGTATGTTGATCCTGTGCGGACTTACACTAAGCGGTCTCTCCATTCATAAATCACATGCACTTTATTCATTGAGAGACAGGGTGTAAACCTTGATAAAATATCTCGATTTCAATGTTAAACAAACATTTAGATAGAGATCTCATATTGCTAAGAGATTAAAACCTCCCTATCCCTTACACAGAATGTTCTTGTAATTTATGTAATTTGATTTTTTTTTTTCACTGGGTTTTTCCTTTTTACGACTTTTGGAGATCCCAGGTAAACCTTGGTGTTTTGGCACCGAGCATTAAATGATAAAAAAAAGAAAGTTTTTTAAAGGTATTATGAAGAAATTGGAACAGGTTCTATTTTTATTTGCGATTGAGGAACATGCTGGTAATAAAATGGACCAAAAAAGGAGGATTATATACGTGTTTTTATTCTCTCTCTCTCTCTCTCTCTCTCTCTCTCTCTCTCTCTCTCTCTCTCTCTCCAAAAAAATGCATAATATGTAATATTTATCGTAGCGTTTTTTTTAAACATACACATTCTATTTCTATCATCTTGTAGAATATTATGGTAGACTTATGCTTGCGCTCTCTCTCTCTCTCTCTCTCTCTCTCTCTCTCTCTCTCTCTCTCTCCAAAAATGCATAATATGTAATATTTATCTTAACGTATTTTTTTAATATACACATACTATTCTTATCATCTTGTAATATATTATGGCAGACTTTACTTGTGCTTTCTCTCTCTCTCTCTCTCTCTCTCTCTCTCTCTCTCTCTCTCTCTCGCTTTCTCTCCAGACAGTTTTTTTAATCTCCCCCCTTTTGTTGTGCTCTGAATGGAAAATGAAAATCAATAATCATTCCCACGGTCTGTGATTCCCAGTGACGTAAGACATTTAAATTCTATAACCGTACATTTTTATCTCAAACAAAAATTGTCCTCCTTTCATCTCGATCTCGGCACTGTGAGGAGCAGACGAATATTTAATTCACTATTTCTTTATTTTGGGGGCCGCATAAGGCGTTTTGTCAATATTAGTACATGTACATGATCGTTAGCCCAGCCACTGGTTTTTAAGAGGGTAGGGTGTGACCTCATAGGAATTTAGGAAAACGGAACAAATCTATCAAATCTACAAAAATGTACATTTACTATAAATTTATTTTATAAACAATTACCAAACTGTTTGAGTAGGGAATGTTAAGCAGTCATTGCGTTTCATTAAAAACCGACATATGAAAAAATGCATAAAATATCCGCACACTTGGTTATCTTTAGAATTTTACCTTTTTCTTTGGGGTAATAAATCGAACTTTTTTGCCCCTTTTTTAATCAACAGCCAAGTGTTCTGATACTTTATCCAGTATTTATGTTAAGTAATTGATTAGTTAATTAATTGATAATACAATTTCAAATTGCTTTACTTTATCGTCCTTATCTAACTTTCTTTTCTTTCTTTTTTTTTTACTGATTACAGCAGAGACTGAAGCAATTGATAAATTTCACCCAGACGCGTAATCGTTAACAATTTTATTGCAATTTTTAAAAAGAATTCCTTAAAGAAGAATATTTCAGACCGTTTAAATGTCTTATCACCGTATTGGAAATTGCCCATTCAATCTTTCTGTCTAGCAGGCCCCTGATCGACAGATCTAAATATAGAAGCATCGCAACTAATATCTAAGGGCCGCCTTTTTCTCCACGTGTTTTACCGGCGAGAGATAATTTAGGTTTTTTAAATCTGTGTGCATAAAAAAACATATCTATAAGATTTTTTTATCTACTGACCGAAAGGGAGGGCAATTCAAACAGCTGTCAAAAGACTTAAACTCAACCGGGTCTATTTCCTAGCTGTGTTGTAGTAATACACGCTATACATTCGCCCGTGCACAGGTGTTAAGACTGTCAAACATCCCGATATACGGTTACCTGTGTTTACCGTTAGTTTTTGTGTAATGGGGATTCATAAAGCACCTGTTTTGAGGCAATCTGATTTTCATAAATAACACCGCTACATTTCTGTGGTATAATATTCATCAAGGGAGGAATCTTATTCAGGTGTCAGCCCAGGTAGGTGAACTTACCTTTTTTGGATGTTTTACCTTTGTATGTATACATGTAACAGGATGTAAGTAACTGTATACTTACGTTGAAGGTAAGGTGATTCAACAATTCATGCTTGCATTTTTATTAGATTTGTTATCTGTATTTTTGTAAATCTCTCGCATTTAGCTGATAACATTTTGAAAATAGTGAAAATATCAAGGTGAATTGCCAGTTAAAATAAAAAAAAATTCGATTTTAACTGTATATGGGTTACGCAATAGCTGATTCAATTTTTAAAATCGGCGCGTCGATATTGAAACCGAGACAGGAACATATTTTTATTATTTTGCGCATGGCCCCAGAGTTCAAGCATAACGGTAAGGTAAAATTATGTTTGGTTAGAAAGGGGTGCAAGCATTGCATAATTGTACGACTCGTGTGATTTGCCTCGCAAGACGTTTCAAACTTTCTTTTTTTTTTAATTATCCATTTGAAATAGTAAAGCAAATAAAGATAGATTTACAATTTGAATCAATTTTATTCGTTCAGAAAAGAATTTGACGCACGCGTTTTCCCTCAAGGTGGACCCCAGTAGATGGAATGTATTGAGTCTAAAATCAATAATTTTTCCATATTTAATGCAAGCACTTCATTTAAATTTTGTTCTTGTCGTGAAAATTTAATTGAGCATGATATGATCAGAAAGTACTCGTGTGAGGAGAGAGAGAAAGAGAGTGAGAGAGAGAGTGTGGGAGAGAGAAAAGCATTTTTAAAAATTGTGATAACACTGTCCTCACTTAATTTAATCCCGTGTATATAATTATTTGTAAATTCATTCCGATCCAATTTACATAAAGATGCCGATTTCCTATGAGTAAAAAAATATCTACAGATTCATCAATGCAGTTACATGCATTTAAATGAGAATTGCACGGTTGAAATGAAAAAAAAAATCAGAATAAAACTGACAGTTCTTGGAAATTTGTAATTTGTGAGTTTATGAAAATAAAAATCCTGATGAGAGAGAGAGAGAGAGAGAGAGAGAGAGAGAGAGAGAGAGAGAGAGAGAGAGAGAGAGAGATGAAGTTATTAATATATCCAGTTTAGAAATTTTACTTTTTAAAGATTTCATGTGTCTGTTTTTTTTTTTCGCAAATCGTACACTAGCTTTCAAATATTCAGTCTGAATTTTTCGGCTAAAGCATTTTAAATGAACACATTAATTCTTCATTCAAACGTGACGCAAGCCCATGAATTAAATGACCCAAATAAAAACCCCTTTTGAATGGTAAAGGAGTTCTGCATATCACACGTCTTGATAAACGTATGCAACGCACGCAACGCAATCTTCTGCCCCTAACCCCCTAAAATAAGCATACTATATTCTCCCTGGCAACACTGCAGCAGATAGTATACTCTAGATCCGAGCGGTCACCTACAGTTACATCTAGCATGTCTTTGGCCCTGCGTTTGATTTTACAAGTGCACTACTCGTTTATCATATTTTGACAAATACTTAAACACCTGGGAAACGCTATGAATTAGAAATACAACAGGTAGAACGGGCCAGGCCCAGGTAAACAAATATTGCAGTCTCCCCCCAAGTCAACCCACTTAAGAACGGGTGGTTGTTTGGGATTTTGATTTATTTGGTGGTCATGGGCGGATCAAGTGTTCTAAACTGTTTTGAAGGGTTTCATCGGATTCATTCCTTCGTTCGAAATACAAACAACTCGATGTGTTCTAAGTACGCCTAAATAAACAACCAGGGCAGTCTTCTCTCTCTCTCTCTCTCTCTCTCTCTCTCTCTCTCTCTCTCTCTCTCTCACACACACCCACACACACACACACACACACACACACACACACACACATTAAATTTACACTCAGGTGTTTAGTGAAAACAAGTTAGTCAACGAAAACAGGCTAATTTTCTCTGTCTCAATTTCTATATCCTCTTTATTATTACTCTCTTCTCAATATTGTTACATACTTTGAATTTAACTGAAATTAAGCCCCCGAAATTATTTCACCAAAACTGGTTTGTACCTGTGATTTCTTTCTTTCCTCCTTCTTTCTTACTTTCTCTAACTCTCTAATCATAAAACATCTATACACACTAAGACGATTATTAATTTGCCTTTTGTTACCATATACATGTACGCATTTATCTTTCTTTCTATCTGTATATATTTACACAGGTTAAGTTGAACAATGTATCCCTCTCTCTCTCTCTGTCTCTCTCTCTCTGTCTCTGTCTCTCTCTCTCTATCTCTCTCTCTTTCTCTCTTTCTCTTAAAATATTGAAAACTTGTTTAAATCAACAAGGATTCATGTGCTTTTTTTTTTTTAAAGTCGATCAGCAACCACCCCACCCCCAATTCTTACGGCTTAATGTTATCGTTCTGATGTTTCCCCATTTCCTATTCATGTCCACACAATTGATTCATTAGCATTTATATTACGTTCATCAAACGCTTAACTGACTCTATTACGATGTATCTTATTTCGGCAAACTCCATCAATGAAAAAGGTGTATGTGACAAATTGTACATCCACCTGTATTTGTACGCGCCTGCGCGGGCACGTGCCATTACATGTGAAATGAAACGACATTCGCGTGTCGCAACTCTGTTTCATAGAGGCCACAAAAATGGTTGCAAATCTCGGCTATGATTACACAATTGAGATAATGATACCCCTGGACCGAAATTCATAGATTTTCTGATGAAATATTTAAATTAATATTAAAGATCGTCTTACTTTTGTAAACTCAATACCGTTACATTTTTATGAAATATCATCATGACTGCGAAAAAAGTTACAAGTTTTACAATAGACTGAATCAGATTTCTATCCCATCATGGCAATCAAGAGGAACATTGGCGGAATATCAGATTAAAACATGTTACTCAGACTTGTTATACCGTATGCATTTTACACAAATAGTAAAAGAAGAGGGGGCCGATTCATTCATAAAAAATAATCGTAGCCTGGTTTTTTTCTATACATCACAAGTGTGTAATAGAGACATTTCTTTTTTAATACTAAATTATAAAGCTACCGGAATAATTACACTTTTGCCATTTTACTCATTAAAACGAAAAGTATGTTTAAAGCATATCTACCCAGGACTAACAATTAGGATGGGCGGCGGAAAAGGTGAAAAAAAAGTTAATGTACGTTAAGGTACTTTTCTTCTCCACGGTACAATTTCTCCTGATACCTCTTTGCACGCCATCTAGCGTTAATTCACTGCATGACTGTCGGTTTTGCATTGATGATCGTTTGTTTTGCATCAATATATATTGATTTTGCAAAATAGGCTGTTGATTTAGTTTTAAACTGGTCTGTTTCGTTTTTAGCGTGTTTTTAAAAGTAACTAAAGATGTTCGAACGCACTAACGTCGTTTACCCATTCCGCCGCCCATAAATTAATCAGTATCGCCTGCATGTACAAAATGATCACAACATTATTATTATAGACTACTGTATATGTATATGTTTCATAGTTTGTGCTTATATAAGGAATAAGGAATCATTCTTTGAGTATTATGAGGTGATAATTTCGGTCAGGGCGTGATCAAATCCAATAAAGCCCGAAGGGCTTTATGATAGATTTGATCACGTCCCGACTGGAATTATCATTTCATAATATTCAAAGAATGATTCCTTATTACTAATATTTATATAATTTTAAGCCATTGTACGATTAACTGTTTAAATATAACTAAAAAAAACCCGCTGGCGCCCCAGTTTGTAGTTATGGGTTATATAGTACAAAATCGATACGTAGTGTTATCACAGGCAAAGACACTGGGAAATGTAAATATTACTATATAGAGTCTATATTGCGTAAGTACAATATACAGAATAGTTAGCATTCAAACTGGTAATACAGAGTTATCCGGATAACACTGCCTCGACCCCGATAATCTACGACTTGCTGATAAAATAAATCGTCCTTGTAATTAGAGGCGATTTTCTGCACGACCGATTTTTAAACGATTTTAGCCCGGGGTACCTACTTTACCGATTATTATTTTCAGGTGCAACAATTTGGTATGGATATCGCAAGGTGCAAAATTCACTCTTAAAAACATACACGTAGTTTAACGACGTTTGATAAAAAGACTTATTAAGAAAGGTTTTCTAGATTAACATAAAACTGTTTCTATCTTGTATGCGTCTTTTTTTACTAACATGAAAAAAGTACGTCATTAAAAAGATCATAAAAATGATATCATCTACGGGTACATATAAAATTATCATTACATGTCGTAAAATTAACATAGAAATGTTCAGCCGTTGTCGACGTTTAGGTCTATTTTGAAGAGCCTTAATTTAATTGACTTTCAAATTCACTGCTACATAGTGAACTTCTCCAGTGAAATATTCTATAGATCCAAAAATCAAACCATTATGCAACATAGGAACATCATGAATTAACATAAATTTTAC
Organism: Magallana hongkongensis; assembly: GCA_015776775.1. Classification (NCBI taxonomy): domain Eukaryota; kingdom Metazoa; phylum Mollusca; class Bivalvia; order Ostreida; family Ostreidae; genus Magallana; species Magallana hongkongensis. The sequence continues at coordinate 110,061 of VIAA01000046.1, read as the reverse complement.
ATCTGAGTTTTACAGTTGTTGTGTTCATTTAAGAAGCACGTCGTACCTATATGCAATGCAAAAAAGAGGAAATGGTCTCACAAATCATATCTTGAAGACATTCATCCATTAATCCGGATTATTTGCGCACTTTTGGGTTAGTCTTTTGCACATCCTTATGCATGATCCGTCGATGCGATTATCATTATGCAGTAATTTGGTTTTAAACAGACCTTTAATAAGCCAATGAGAAAGGTTCATTGAGGAAAAGACACTGACAATTTGCCTTTTTATATCGCCTTGAAACACTATAGTAACAGACACGCGACAGGTGTTTTTTTTTTTCTCGTTAACCGGAAATTGAGCAATATTCTAGTCAACATGAGGATGAATGTAATGTAATTTATGAGAGCTAGAAGGAAAAGATAAAGGAGTGTACTTGTATTTTATCGCAAGAAAGTTAAAATGCACAAGTAAAAGCCAGATAAAAAGATTAAAACTAACTTTAATCGCCATATGTCATAATTCCTTGATTGTTTGCCTCTTTGTTGGTTTTGTGTATGTCAGAGTGTAGATGGGGTCATTCTTTTCCGGGGGGGAGGGGGGGGTTGTCGATCCCGGGTAGTTGCCCTGTTTTGAGTTTAATCTACTATTATGCTGACCCTCTCATACCGTCTTTACAGGTGTATTTCTATTTCATACACGGTGCATTGTGCCCATCTATATCCGACACACCCCTAACCTCTATCCCCGTTCACTCCCGTGCATGTCGGTATTGAACAGGTCAAATGCTGTTGAATTTATTGTTATGCAGCTCATAGTTGCATCTTATTTAACCTAGAACAATATAAAACATATCGGAGATACGAGGTGATAAAGGAAATAATTGGAGTAGAAATATACAATGCTTTATTGCACAAGGTTTACAGTATATAGCAATAACGCATGCATTGAGTAGATTGCACGTATAACGCTTACAATCGTTATTTAGTTAAGGATATTGCCTCGTTATCTGTTTCTGTAATTTACATTTGGCTACAATTCAATCATTGTAAGGCAATCAGAGATAAGGCTGGGGTGTGTCAACAGAAGATATCTCAGATTACCCGGTTATCTAGAGAGCTGGCTGATAAAACTGTCAATCCATGCCGAAGTTTTATTCTGTTGAACAGGATGTGAAACTAACACTAGATTTGTAGCCTAAAATGTAATCGTGGAAAATTTAAAACCTTTATTTAAACATCATTTCAAAAAGTTCAAAACTTAAAAGAAACATGAAATTTATGATTATAACCTTACGATTTGACATGCACGAATCCAGAAATTTTTCGAGGAGGGTAGGGGGGTCAGAGGGATAATTGTTTTGTCTGATTCCGGAAGTTGAAGGAATATTTTTGGTAACGTTCTTATGTATATTTAATAAATATACAATTTGAATTTATTGGGGGGGGGGGGGGGGAGGAGGGGGGAGTCGATCAAAGCACAATATGCAATACAAATTAAAGGTAAAAAAAAAAAAAAGCACTGACAATATCAATAATGCAAATTGTTATATGTAGTTGAAATACTCAAATAAATACGTGTTTGTATAGCTTTTAAAATCATTTCATTTCTCTTTCATTCTAGTTATGTATAGAAAGACCGGAAGTAAGAGTGAGCCGTATTCCCCGCCCACTCCGCCCGGAACTCCGCACAAGGACCGGAAACACTCGTCTCTTGTGGATAAACAGGTACATGGTCAAAAGTATACAAATTAATGATTTATCATCAAATTATTATTTATTCAATTGTACATACAAAGATGTACATTGTATAATGGTACGTGGTCCGGATCTCAAATCTTATGTATCACGTATTTATTCCCAAGATGATTGAGTTATCTCGAATACCGGTCATACATGTACCATGACACGGTTTATGTATAAGCCGTGTTCATAAATAACATTAAAATTTGTGGCGTGTTGATAATTTAATACACACAAAATATCCGTCTGTTTTGGCTTTGCACAGATAATCTATTTCAGCAGCCATCTACTTGCAATACATGAAGATGGTTAATGGTTGTCGTTATGTATACCAAACACCATTATATTTTTCTCGTTTGATATGCATGTCGTTTTTTCAGAGATATTCTACCCGCTTAGGTATTGGAAATTCCATTTATGTCGCATTTATCCTATTTTTCAGTGTCACAGTGGCTAATGCGCCATAAAATTTCGGTTTCATATGATGTTTGACATACTCATGTAGTTCAAATACAAGCTCAGCATACCTAATCTAACACATACGTTTTTTTATAAGGAGTTACAGAGCAGATACCAGGGACATCTAATGCCTCCTTTCTTCCCGCCAAAACGCATGTCACCCTTACAGATCGACACCAGCTATGGTAACACACCCACCCAGGTACCGATCAGAAGTGAGTCATTCACCGAGGGTCAGCCCTCAGAACCCCCTCCCTCCCCTGGGTTCTTTATTCCCACTACTGCAGAGCTCACCGACCAACAAAAGGGATACATACGGGATATTGTTCATCGACTTAGTACCGGTAAAAGATCTCATGATCAACTCAAGCTCAAGCTCTCTCTCTCTCTCTCTCTGTCCGTCTCTCTCTCTCTGTCCGTCCGTCTCTCTCTCTCTGTCCGTCTCTCTCTCTCTCTGTCCGTCTCTCTCTCTCTCTCTCTCTCTCTCTCTCTCTCTCTCTCTCTCTCTCTCTCTCTCTCTCTCTCTCTCTCTCTCCGCCGGTAGTTAGCTGTGTTCTTTTCTCAGCCATATTTTTCATATTTTTGGTCTTTTTATTCTCTTTTTTTTTCTTTTTTAATTACAGAAAATTCAACACGGCCAATTGCATCCGAGACTGCCGTGTCAGGTCCTCAACCCTTTCCCTTGCAGGATCCTGCAAACTTTCGGCTTAAAAGGCAAATATCTACTGAAAGTTCCGACTCAGCTGACATCAAGTTTTCCAGCAAAGGTCCCACGAAACGACTAAATACTTCACCAAAGCGAGAACATGTCAGACCGGAAGAAAACGACAACAAACTGTTACAGAAACTGGACCCGCTTAAACTGTGTAGTCCTGCCAAAACACAAATATCCCCTCCGCCATACACCGCTACTATTCAATGGGTACTGAAACAGGAAGATCCGAACCCGAGCACGGAGGAAGATTTTATTCCGGCTTCGAAAATAATACAGAATCAACAGCCCGAAAAAACAGTTATGACGACTAGTACCCCCAATACTGAGCACCAGAGCCGAGAAAGAAATGACTCGTTTTCGTCAAAGGACTTCCACCAGGAGATGATGGGGGGATTCCAAGGAAGAGGTAGAGATCCTACCACTACTGGTACAACTACAAAATCTAATAACCCCATTGGTCACCGAACGAGGCTTTGTCTTTCCCAAGGTTCCCAGTGTATCCGACCCCATACCATTTAGTCCACGGATAGTCGGAAACCCCCCTCAGTTCAAAGCTAGAAATCCTCCTCCTAAGAATGTATTGGAATACATTAAATCTGAGTTGGAGAAAGCCCCCTAGCCTTGATGACGTCAGTAGTGACAGTGTCTTTGGCAGCAGCGCCTCGCCTCCAGAATACAGACAAAACTACATAGGACTGTTGAGACACAAGGCCCTCAGAAGCTTTAGTGACATCGAACGCTCGCCGTCTAAATCTGAAACAGAGGAAATTCAGGCTATCTTGCGCGAGTTGAAACGATGTCTATCAGACCCGACCTTTACCTCGCCCAGTCAAAAAGCGATGCTTCGTGAGGAGCGACTCGTGCGTGGGTTTTTCCCGTCAAACGATTTATCGGAGGAGGAATCGCCGCCTGACTCATTTGATCACGTGGAGGATCATGCTCATATCAACGCTGAGCTTCGGCGGATGAATTCGTACATGAAGAGTCAGTTAGAAGCCATGAAAAAGCATCATGCTAAGCGACAGCTCTTTTCACCTCTCTCCAGCGAAGGTAGGAAGTACACCAGCTTGTGCTTTATAGCAAACACAGCGCAACTGTCTTATATTCAGAGCACACAAGATGTATAAGCTATTTTGAAGAATGGCCTTACGTAAAAAGTAAAACGTACGCTTGTGAGAGTTTTTGTGACCCTTGATGATAAAAAACAACATCCATAACAACGAAAAATAGGAAGATTTTATTCTATTAAATGACTTAAATATTTCAGGGAAAGAAAATCCCATGCTTACATGTTCTATTATCTAGTGGTAACACTCTTCTATATCCTTTTTTTTATCAAGTATCCCTAAACAGTTTAGATATGATTTCAACTATCTTACCGATATAATATTCATTTTATATCTCATTGTATATGCATGTTATATCAAATTTGTTTCTTTTAGGTTCCCGTTCCAGCAACACGTATCAACAGCAAGACAATCCGGAAGAGTTCGCTCGTTGGATTGTAGAAGAGCTTCGCACAATGTCCGCTCAACGTCAGCCCATGTACGAAAACCCAGGGGCCGCCGACAGAGGGCGAGGTCAGTATGGAGATAGAGTGGATGGCTCTACCGCCGCGGCCTGTACCTCGGCGTACTGTAAACATCGACAAGACAAGAGTCCGGTTCAACAGTTCCTGCCTCCACCGACTGCGTCGCCGCGACAACGCCAACCCTCGCCGTCAGCAAGGATGTCGGCGCCATCGCCATCCCCGTGTGCTTCTAGCGGACCGGGTCAGGGGTCCTCGCCATGGACACCGACAACACCGAGAAAACGGAAACGAGGTACAAACATTTATTTTATATTTTAATTTTCCGTTTAATTTACTCTGATATGGTGCAAATAATCTTCGATTATTTATAATAAAAAAAAAAAAACATGTTAATTACCATTGGCCAGTTTTAGATCCGTGTTAATGTGACAGTATACATACAAACAAGTTGTATGAGAATGAAGCAAGTTGATTGTAGCAATATTTTCAATATGTTCTTGTCTTTTAACAGAACAAGTGGAGATGAGGATAGCCTGTGAATCAATTGCCGAGGAATCCGATCATGTGACAGAAACGTTACGGTCATTGGAGCATGCGCCAGCGCAAGGAAGAAAATGTAAATGCGCTTCAGTTGAAGAAGAAATTCTACAGATGGCTGTTGATGCTTATGCAAAAATACGACGTGCAGATGACAGCCCGAAATCCTTTAATAGGTTTCAGGGTGAATTATGTCAAACAAACAACAGAATTCTTGATGCAATGAAAATTCTCAGCGCCATTAAAGCTATATGTAAGCACGGCAGAACAATCGACGATATTTATCCCGGAAGTATTATTTTCGTCATTTCCTGTCCGTCGGTGACGTCACTAGATGAGTTATGGAGGATGTACGTGACAGGAGATTTGTGTCGGCTCGTGAATGATGGGTTTCTGACGGACAGTATTCGGACGAAACACCAAGCTTATGACGTCAGATTGAGGGTTGAAATCTCTAAGGAACAGTATATACGTTGTAGGAAACGATTAGGTAAATTATAAGTTAATTTTTACAATCACATCATTAAAATAATAAGAATGGAATAAAAAAAATGGGAAAATATATTTACATGTATTATGATATTTCGTGTACAGAGAACTATATGTGACAAATCACATAATTTAGAAATTATAAAACAAGGCTTTCTTCTTAACAATACAGAAATTAAGAATTGTTTTTCTTGATACATTCATCTTTCCGTCTTTAGCGGAGTCCACCGTCCTAGAGTCCTTCTTTCTCTAAAAGCGACACAGAGATAATGTCTATCGGCAGCTGCTCCAAAGAAAACATATCCTCTCCCTACAGAAGAAAAACCATCAAGAATTTGACCGTTGTGCACATGCGCAGTAGCTCGGAACCTACTCACCACACCCACTCTCCGTCCAATAGCCCTAGTTATGTCTGCTCACCATTTTCCCCACGTGATCGGAAGTTTTCTTATCCGGTTGCCGGGGAACAGTCACCACGCAGGGCATTCCAAGAATTGTAATGGCATATACATGTTCGCAAATTTATGTTTTGTTCTTATCTTAAATATTAACTACGTCTAATTTAAGACATTGTGCAATAAAAATAAGTAGATGTGACAATGTTTCATTGTATTGTCCTCTTTTGAAGGCAATTCCCGTCATCCCCTACCCTACGCCGTGTTTTCAACTTTGATCTGAACTTGACGCCATCATCAACGTCACCAAAACGCAAAAGTTTTGCTGAGCCTCCGCCTTGGGAGAACGATACCGAAAACGAGGCTGATACACTGACGTCTCCCAAACGTTTTAATTATGGGAACAACTCTTACTTCAGGTTTTAACCACACACATGTGTTGCACTATCCTTCTTGATAGTGGGAAAAGCTTCCAAAGGCAGCCATACTGTATGGCCGTGTTCAGGACTTTGACTTTTATTGTTTTGTGTGTTGTAGTTATGTAGGTGATTATTTGACTGTAGATATTATTAACTGCTCATCTGACGGTTTCTATATCTTTTTTCTAGTATTAAGCCACTGAATAGGCTTTTATGGGGTTTTTATTTACCCATTGTAACGTTCATAAAGCAGCAAGTTAATATAAAATATTTGCATATTTTTGACCAAGTATAATGTGTGCTGCAGTTCGTGCTATTTTAAAGATAGAGGTTAATATCGTTTTTTCTCAAGCCTTATATTTATTGTTTATTGTATATGCTTGCATAATTATAACATTATTAATTGGTTTAAAAAGTTGACCAATCTTGTACATTGCGTGTGGCTGTTTCTATTGTTAATCATAAGAGAATGTTGCTTTGATAATGTTTATGCAATAGATGTTGATTCCAAAAATATATCCTTCAATATATTTGAAAAGATGTAGTGTACTACATTGTGGTGTTTTACACAATTGTTTAAGGTTTTTGGCAACAAAAAAAACCACAACGAGACAACAAACAAATGAACAAAGATAATTGCCATAGATCACATACGAAATTATTCATCGTCTGACATAAAAAAAATTTAAATCGCACCACATATATCCATTGTTATAGCATTTAGCATTCAGGAATAAGATTTGTTTTATATTTTTTTAGTTTTGTTTGTATCGTTTAAGTCAGTAATTGGTATTTCTTGCTAAAAGCCCTATAAACCCTCAGTCAATATTTGTACAAATGAATATTATCTTGAGTGTCATATGTTCATATTTGATATTTGACGGTCCGATGGGAGCAACAATATTACGTACGTTCATCAATTCCTTAGAACTTAAATGATGTTATTTTTTATGTCTTTTTTTATGTCTTCATTAATATTTGTATTACAAGTCCGATGCCTATGTCTGAATAATAAGAATATTTTTAAAAAAATTGTTCAGTCATTGCTTTGACTTATATGACCATGTTTACTTGCAAACAACAACGTACTGTTGATTTGTTGTGATGTAGCCCACCAAGTGTTCTTTGTTTTTATTTGTTTCTGTGCCAATAATATCCACTCCCGTCCCTACATTTTAACGTCCATGTTTAATGTTTGTTTTCGCTTGTAAATGCTTTTTATTGGAATCGGTGACTTATGTGTTATTGCCTAACTTATCATGGGCTTTTCTTTCCTATTTTGTGATCTTTATTTATTTTGTAAATTTATTGCTGAAATGTTTATTTAAACGTAATTATTTGTGTTCTATATTAGAAAAAAGCTAAATTAAATTGTTGAAGCATAATGTACCTGTACCCTCTATGCATTAATAGGTTATTGAATGTTATGTTTAGAATGAACGATGCTTAATTTATCATAAGCATTAACTAACGTTATACTTTCAGTAGTTTATGGTTGATTTATTCAAATGTTTTATTCGCTAATGATTATAATTAAACAATTTGATATTTTGCTTTTCCTTCCTATCATGTTGTCATATCTACCTTTTTAATTTTTTTTTTAATTATTTTGTTTGGCTGCATATCGTCAATTAAGATGAGATATAGAAAAATAGCCCACTTCAGTAGCTATAAATATTTGGCGCAGAAATACTAATCGGACAATAATAAAGCGGGCTCTGTTCTAAGTAAGTCATATTATATCGAAGCGAACATTGCTCTCAAATGTTTTTTGCCGTGGCCTTAATACTGTAGAGTCCTTATTTTACGCGAGTATTTAATTCCGCGATTCAACGGTTTTCCAATAAATTGCGAGAACATAAAATCGCGAATGTCGAAATTTTATCATGGTTTCATGTAGTTTACATATGTCTGAAAATTAAAAGCGAGATTTTAAAATTCGCGAGACATGCTTCTCGCGATTTAACGCGGATATTAATTCCTCGCGTTTAATTGGGAATTTACAATAATCAGTATACACTTTTTTTTTTTTAAAAGCGTTTAATATGATGATACTTCTAAATGATAAAACTTTATACCTGACAATGGCCTCTATTCAGAATAAAGCAGCTGAATATTACTTGTATTAATTTCTGTTAATACTAGGTTTTGACACAGAGAAAAGCTTTTTAGAAGTTCACTTCGATCGATTGACTTCTATCATACTAAACCGGTCAGCAGGGGATGTTCACTCCTCCTAGTTACATGATCCCACCTCTGTCTTTTTAGAGGTCCGTGTTGCTCTGCTTTGAATTTGTATTTCGCTTTATGGATTTTTGAGATGGTTGACAGTTTGTTAATGTCATTTTTAAAGCGCTAAGCATAGCTCAGCGCTTTATTGTCGTTAGACTTCTATTTCCGGTGCAAGGAATAACTGCCCTCTATGAGCAGAAATATACATCATTTAAACTGGTAAGAGGTATAGGGAACCAGTTATCTGGGTGACGGAAATGGCCGAGTAGATACGATTGGTTTGCGGGGCTTACATACAGCAGCACGGGATGCTACGCAGTGATGAAAAAATATAGTGCGTATTCAGAAGCTAAAATATAGAAAAATAAAATCGATTCTTTGCAAGAAAATGTCAAAAACTGTGATAAATTACTGTTCAAAAGGTATAATTTGTGATTTTAACACATCTTTTTTCAGGCAAGTATCCATATACAAGTCGTGTTCAGCTTTAATTCACATCATCTTCAGAAAGTAACATATATTTAAAGAAATCTGGCCTTAGATACTTTTAATTGATATTCATTAAACATAAACCAAAATTTCAATAAGGCTCATTCCCGCCTACGCTTGCACACAGTAAATTTTCTTAGAACCAAGCTAGGTTAGCGCTCTTCAGTACTTTCAGTACTTTGATTATTTCAGACTGATTAAGCATGAAACGTTTATGTCTTAAAATTTTAAGACAAAAAGAAGAAACATCCTATGTTTTAATCAGTCACAAAAGAAGAATTTTTTTTCACTTTTTATTGAATATAAATAGAATACATTTTAAACAAATATGAAATAGGTATCTCCCTTTTGGTACATTTTACATGAACAAGACATGAAAAAAAGCAAACAATTTTGATCTTTGATCCACAAAAAACCCATCTAATTTACATGTGACTAGTTTGAGACATACAAATATGGAATTCTTAGAACATAAAACTAAAATCTGAATTTCTCCTGATAACTATAAATATTTTGATATTTCAGCTAGGTAAAATGTTAGAAGCGATGTAAAAAGTTCTACGAGGAAAAATTTAAATTAGATAAAGAAAAAGAAAATTGCTAGTTTACTGTTTGTAAACAGTTTTACTTTTAAGGTAACACAATATTTTGCATATTACAAAATCCACGAGTAAAATAAAATCAATCATGTTTTATTAACGTCGCGCTAAATGTGACTTTTAACGCTGTGTAATATGTTTTAACTTTTAAAAAAAGATGGTATAATATCTATTAAATATTAAAAAAAAATTGAAAATGTTCTGCTCAAATGATGTCTACGTTTCTTTTACGTTATGGAAAAAAAGACAACTTTTATTGATATTACAGAGAACAACTAAATACAATTTCATTGAAAAAGAAAATTAAAGGTAAGGATTTGAATACTACAGTACCCATTCGATTTGTTTTACTTAGACACAAAATTTTCAGAGATGTTTAAAAATTACATATGTCCTCATTGTGCATACATGTATTTACTAAAAAAAAATAGCATGCGAAAAAATGCATATACTGATGCGATTCAAAAGACAAACCAAACTGTTAACAAATTTCATAATGTCAATGGATTCGACATACAAAAACTGGATCACTCTGTAATGGTCAAAAATTTTGCTGGAGTAGACCAGACCTTTTAATTCCATGATTAATATTTACTCTTCAATATTTAAATCCCATGGTTATTTTTAAAAGCCTCCCGTCATGTCAAGGCCCTCCTTCTCATGACAAGTGTGGTATCACCAAATAATCACTGAACCCACTATCACACTTTAGTTTGTTCTTTGAATAAATATTTATCGTCTTTATCGATTTGCCATATTTCCACGACTCTCATCACATATTTCCTAAAACTAATCACCTTTGACCCAAAAGGGCAAACAAAACACTTAATCCAAAACTTTTTTCACCTTTTTTTTCCATTTGACAAAACACATCGGGTTCGTCATACCCGAAATCAAACTATGCTGTATATACGAATGAAAGCGATGATATCAGATAAAGCATGTTAGAGTGTTTTGAGCGAGCCTGGATAGAAGTCACTGTGTTCATCCATGGCGTACATCTGTTCAGCATACTGCGTGAAGTGCGTGCTGTTCCATGTATTCCAGTCCTCTTTCACGTAATACGGAGGATAGAGGACATTCGGGCGAGGAATTTTGAAGTTCCCGCTCTCCGTGTCGTCTGATGACGTCATAGACGTATTCATTGTGCTTGGTGGTTTTTTGTCCAATTTTCTGTTAAAAATGAAATTCAAAAGATGGTGGCATATCAAAACATATTGCATAATAAATGGCAATTTTCTCTATGTTACTGTTTATTTTTTTGAACGATGATGCGCTTCGTTATTTTATTTTTGTTTAATTTTTAATAAGATTATTTTTAAAAATGATATTTATCAAATATCCCACTACATTTTTTTTTAAAGGAGCAGGGGTGCATTTTTAACAACGAACATGCAAACAAAATCTAGAAAAGGAATACAAATCAGAGTTATTGCAATTGACCCGGTTTTTTTTTTTCAAAGACAATGAAATACATGTATAACATGTAACTCATATTTGCAATATGCTACACTAATGTCCATGATAAATATTCCACTACTTTACTCTAATACATTTCCCTACCCTATTTCTACCAATGCCTTTTATCTACTAAATATATTGCCTACTGTTTACCTAAAAATAGGAGAGCATATCTTTTGTTGGCATTGGGATATTCCTGCGCGGGCTGTCGATGTACAAAAATAGAAAAAATGTTACCCGTTTACCTAGAACCCACATTTATCGGATATTTGAATAGTACAAAGATAAACATGTCTTGTATGCCAAGTTTTTTTCTCTTGATTGAACACTTAGGTAAAAATACTTCATTCAATGATTCAACCTGTATGGACATGACAATGACCAGCTCATTCTTAAAATGTTAGATATTTTATATTTAGTCATACATTGTACAGTCATTCTTATTTTTACAAAAAATTAAAAATATTTTGGCGTTAAATTTGCATGTTTTTCCATATCATTATATATTGGGCACGACTACCAAACCCCCTTAAAATAAACCCTAAGATATGCTTTATAGAACTAGCTAACAACTGACCCTATTGGGAGGACGTTTCTCTTAATATCTTTATATTGTAAAAATGGGTTGCAAGAGCAGAGAAATAAGTAACTGAAAAAAAATTATCTTTCCTGCACCAGTGGCGCTTAACTTACCGGCGTCGGTTGCGTCGGGTTAGCGCCAGGATGATACCTATCACATTGATCAGAAAAACTAAGGCCCTGCAGCTGCAGCTATTGCTATACTCTCTAGAAAAGAAAAAAAGGTAAGAGTAAATAACTTAACTTTTGACTTATTTTTATTATTCAAAGACAATATTTTTCAACATAATTTTAAAATCAGAACAATTAATTTCTTCTTTTTTTTTTGAGTAAAACTTATGTTAAAATGCAGATGTAGCATACTAGTATATATGTATATAAAAAGCTGACATAAGACACATCCTACAATGATGTGCAGCATTATACCAAAAAAGGTTGTTGAAATGACGAACGTGCATTTTATTTTTTACCGACCTAAACTTCCCAGCCCTGCTGTTCCTGTGTAACTTTTCTCGGCTGGTTCTTTTTCCTTCACTTCCGGAACTTCCGGAACATGCGCGGTCGTGTTAACGCTGGCTTGCAGTGGTATTTGGAGACACTAAGGTAGAGATAGATTTGTGCAAAGATAATGTAATATGACAAAAGGCGGTTCTAGACTTTATAGTTACATACGCAATTAATATTTTATTAAATCAATTTATAAACAGAAAGAGAAAACTGATCGATGGGTAAAGTTAATCAGGATTTTCTATAGTTGACATATTTATTTCTTTCACTGCCAATTCAAACAAAGTAAATAGATCGATCATTATGACCGTACTTATGCGCATGCGTGAGACACACAGGTATAACATGACTTGTTTAATCAACTACAATCAACGTCAACAATTCTTAGTTTGTTAGTGTTTCATTGGTGGACAAGAGTAGCCAACAACACATAGGAACCAACGAGAATTTTCTTGTATAAATCTTTCAGCTTGACTGCTATTTAAAGAATTAGCAGAATAAAATCAAAACACCTTGAGCATAGATTTTATTGTTAAACCCTCACAGCTCTGTCGCTAATGACATCAGAAACATATTTCATCAGTAACATCTGTTATATACAAATACAGTCTAAGTTACAGCCTGATAAAAAAACAATCAGAAAATTCCAAATACTAATTAATCTACCACTATAAGGGGCCTAGATCTATCTTAATGACTTAAGGACAAAGACAACTAACTGTAGGATCTACTGACTAAGGTATGAGAGTGACATGGAAAGGTGTGCACATGAATGCAAGGGTATTACTAACTACCGCTAAAGACGCAAAAATCGCCACACTATAGAGTATTTGGAAATTAACATACGTATACAGTGACTCTAAAATTAAACTAAGGCTAAGGACGTATCATTATCACACTTGAAAGGACTCGGATTGGTTAAAACACGGATCGTATATAGATTCTACTAACTACTGCTAAAGACGCGAAAATTACCAGACTATACAACACTAATACATGACTTTCACTGACAAACGCTAAGGGCGATACAATTACCAGACGTCAGATAATTCGGATTGCTAACACACGGACACAGGTTCTACTAGCTACCACTGAAAACGCGAAAATTACCAGGTGGCATGAGTGCATTTGGAATGTGTACACGAATATCGTTGATTGCTTTGAACAGAATCATTGTGGACGAGTTAAACATACTGGAGATCATGGTCTCAAAGGTCACGGTCTCCGTACCGGGGTCAAGGTCAGGTACAACTGTGGAAGATTTTTATCAAATACCTATTACTATTATCTGTCACTAGATTCAATGCTTTCAGTGACTGAATCTTCTGTAATTCAGGAATCCACAAACTGACACTTTGCGACTCTTGTGACATGAAAATGTTTTAATCCATCTTCCTACATACCAGTTGATATAAATGCTTTGGCTATGTAACTAAAAACTTCTTCATTTTATGTTTTCCAGAGTATTCAGTAATTGACAAAAAGGTTATACTTTGTAACTTTGTAAACATTACCAAGGGTTTTTTTTTATTATTAGTGATAAAATAATAAGTACTAAAGATATTAATGATCATAATGATAATGTATTTAATGCAAATGTAATTGATCATGATGATGATGATGACGACGATGACGCTTTTATAATGTTTATTCTAATGTCAATGATAATCGCGACGTTGACTTTTCTTTTGATAACATTACATGATGATGATGATTACGACGACGACAATGACGACGATGATGATTATTATTATGATGATGATGATGAATACTTACAACATCCCGCTGCTTTGGACTCGTCCTCTTTATTAGGACAATCTTCTTGTGTGTCACACAGCCAGGATCCAGGAATACACCTGAAGTTGGAGCACCTGTACTCATCCGGCGGACAGACACGGTCCTTATCTGCAAATAAAGCCACTCTCATTATTTTTCTCGCAGAAACTTGACTCCTCTACCTGAAAACACAACGCCTTTCCTCGCTTATTCCCTTATTATATGAATTGACCTCGGTTTCAAGTTACCCAGACTTCTAAACAAAAAACTAAACTTATTGAGCTTTTCTCATTTGAGCATTAGAACTAATTTTGGCTGCATTATTTTGCAACTAAAGAAACTGGACAAACATAGCTCTACTTTAAAATTAAGTGTCAAAGTAGTGTGAGGTAAAAACTGTTAACCAGCTTTTGTTCGCGACGATTTTACTTCACGATTGACCTAAGATGAACTGGTTTGCGGCGACTAATTTTCACGACCAAACCTTTTCCACACCTGTTTTTTTTATTACAAGTATATGGCAAACAATGGTTCGCAGCAAGAAATACTCGCGACAATGAGGCTCTCGCGAACCTTGCAAAAATTTCTCGCACGTAAATAAAGATGGTTTATAGTAGTTTCAAATATAATCTGCTCATCTACAAAATTCTACGATACTGAAAAGAAAAGTACATTGTTGTAAGTTGTTCCAGACTTGGTTGTAGATTCATTACTAAATATCACAATATTGGAAAAGAAAATTCAGCGGCCATTTTTTTTTACATCAGCTTTAGATGCAATTCGTAGATATGAAGTCCCAGTGAATCGGAGGTTTGTGCTGCGTTGGTGTCTTTGTTCACAAATCGTAACTTTTATTGGGACGCATTTGCGAGCTTATTTCAGACTATACGAGACGGTCGCAAAGTGAATATTAACTAAAGGTGGCAATCAAATAATCCCTTACACTTTGTTTACAGTTTGCATAAGAAGAATTTCCTACTTACCAGAAAAGCCTGTCGTTTTAGTCGGAAGTTTTTCATGACTATGTCGTAAGCTTTGTACGACTAAGTCGTAAGTATTTTTACGACTTAAAAAGTATGAAGAACCAGACAGCGACTTACTGCAAATGGATCGATCCTCGTCCCGGCCGTCCGGACAGTCCTTCTCTCCGTTACATACCCAGCTGGACGGGATACACAGGATTTCAGAGCAATGGAAGGCAAGGGACTCACACAGGTAGCCTGTGTAAATATGAATTATATTTATTAAAGATGAATAATGCAAACATTATTATACAAATCCCTTTTACTTATTTGAACTAACAAAATTATATATCAGTCTTCAAATGAACATTACAATTTTGTATTGCTTAGATATATTTAGTTGCGTTCTTTAGTTATATTGTATTTACATGCACTGAATTTTACATCGTTATGCCATTTTTCTATATTTTTTTGTAAAAAAACAAAAAAAAACAAAAAACACGAAATTCAGTAGATTTGTTGTCGAGTAGATCTACTGCAGAAACAAAAACAGCAAATCATCGTCGAGCTTCTTACAGAAAATATTTCCTAGTGGATATTGATATAACTACAAAAAAAAACAATCATGAAAAAAATGTTTTTATCAGTCTTACTATTAATGGTTGGTCCAAAAGGAAAATTCGTTGACGTTTTCGATTGGTTCGTAGGAGAACTAGTTTGGCTGTCCCTGCTGAGATTTCGGTCGTCTGTTGAGAGAGATTGAGTCGAGGTTGTCGGTTGTCGTGTGGTTGTCGAACCAGTTTGACTGTCTCTGCTAAGGTTTCTATCGTCTGGGTTTGCAGACTCGGAGCTGGGGTGAACCGATGAAGTTGTTGTTGTAGATTGAGCAACAACCTTTCCTGTCTCAGAGGTTGTGAACGACCACGTCACCATTTGTGTTGTTCTTTCTGTTGTTGTAGTAGCTGTTTTCTTAGTAGATGTCATTTTGTTTTCATCCAATCCGAAATCTGTTCCCGACTTTGTCGAAGATAATGCCTCTGTTGGGAATTCTGAAGACGGCGATGCTTCTAAATTAGAATCGCTTCTATTTCTCACATTTCTATTGCTATCGGGGCTACTTTCTTTCTTTGTTGCAAGTGAAGAGTCGGCAGATGGTGACACAGAGGATTCAACATTATTTTCCTTATTCACTGTTGTTGTTGTTATATCGGAAGTCACTTGCATGCTTTCTGATCGCTGTGTTGTTGAGAAGTCTCCCACCGACGGGCCTACATTCGTGTTGACAGTAGGTGTGAGTTTGATTTTTGTTAATATCACTGAATTATCATCGGTCGGGAATGTACTAGTATGGGATGTTGTACTGGTAGTAGAGGAATCACTTATTGGGTCGTCTGTGACTGTTTTCTCTGTGGGTGTAGTTATCGATGCTGTCTGTATGTTTTCACTTGATGTTGTTGTTATTTTTGTTGTTGTTTTTGATGACATCTCAGCAGTTGTTGTTGTCGTTGTCGCTGCTGACATCTCATTTTTATCTACAGTTGTTTCTGTCCCAGAAACTGACGTCGGTGTCGTCGTTTGCAATTTTTCCGATACCTTTGCTTGAATTGTTGTGCTTTTAGTACTGGACTCCACATTTAAAGGTTTAGTTGATACAATCGAACTTGACGATGTTGTTGACTCCGATGCGTGTTCACCGTTGTCCAGCACATTCAATGTTGTTTTCTGTCTATTTGTAGCTGTCGTTGTTTTTGTTGATTGTGATGATATCTCATCGATTGTTTTGGTTGTTATATCAGCTATAGCTGTTATTGTTGTTGTTAATATGTTAAATGGTGTTGTTTCTTTGCCTCCAGTTGTTGTTGAGATGATGTTGGATGGCGTTGTTTCTTTGTTAATTTTAGGAAGTGGAGGTGTCATTGCTGTCGGCAAAGTAACGTTCAATCCATTGCAAGTAGCTGAAAATTTATATAGAATTATTTAAAATAAGAGCCTTTTTTTTGAAATTGTTAACTAACACCAAATGCTCCTAGCTGATCTTGTATTTAATGTCTTTAAAGATTAAACTTTTAACTAGCAAAACTTATTCATATTACCCAGTGACGTATTATTTTTGGCACATTGCCAAATATTTGTTGGATCCACCCAGAACTCCTCGGACGTTATCTCTCTGTACTCTCCTACACATCGGCAAATCCCGTCCACACATGTTGCCGGGTATTCACATTCGTCTAGACTACACTCCTCCCCCACGAAGCTGATGTCGGGGAGCTTGCATCGCCCGTCTTTGGTCGGTACGAAGATGTCGAGGCAGCGGCACACTCCGTCACAGAGAGCGAACGGGGAGATACAGCTGGTGTTTGTGTCACAGGCCTCGTTAACCTTCACAGCTGTGGGTGTAAAAGTAAACTTTGTAAACTAAGTGTAATCAAAGGCTGTGTAAACTAGGCTACGAAAGAACTAGGTACAGTTTTGGTTGAAATCTGCCCGGTTTTGAAATTTGATGAAAATGCATCAGATGTTAAATGGACATCTCTACTTTATTGCCTGACGTCATGACGTCAGGCATATCTAAGGTTTAAAAGTTGCAATCTCCGAAACAGTGCAGACAATGGGACAAGCAATATCATGATATTTCACAAATAGATTAACCAATGGATGTTTAAAATGTCAGTATATACGTTCATAATTGATGAAAATGTTATATGGCATGTAATAACAACAGCGAGCAAGAGTTTTCAAGTAAAAGGGACGGTCACCATGCAGAGCACGTGTGTAATCCTGCTTTAAAAATAGATCAGCATTCCACCATATTTGAACGGTTAAAAAGGGGGAGGGGGTCATCGCAACAAGTTGTAACATATTGTCTATTACGGTACAATGTAAGAAATAATTGGTGTTGGATTATCATTATTACAAGAGAGTCATCAGTTTGGATTAAAACAAATATATATTTATACAGCTGGAATGTTTACTGGAGGAACTAAATCGCCAAAGCGGGGTGTGGCCCCATTTTCGATTAGTTGGGCGATTTCATTAATCTTGAAAAGGGAACATAACTCGCTTGTCTTACATTACCACATTTAAAAATTACTAATCAAGTGTGTTTCTTAATTCGATAGATTTCTTCCAAAACATCCGATCCAAAGTATAAAGCAATATGAGCTGCAATTTTCATGCTGAAATTTTTTTTCACAAGAATGTTATTTTTTACTAAAATGACAAAAAATATCATGGTTTATTAATTTCTGTTGGCTTTATTTTTGTTGGAAAAGCTGTTAAGAAGATTAAATTGAAGCAGATTTGAATTATTGTCGTCCTGTACAATAATTGAACTTCTATATGTTCCTTAGAAAAAAATCTTTCTTCTGACAAAAATAAGTGATTTTTTATAATCTTATTTATCATAAAAGTTTAAATTACATGCAGACTTAGCATACTAGCAGGTTTTTGCAGCAAAATAAAATTTTAAGAAATACAGCTCATATTGCTATAATATACATATATGTAGCTGTTACAAAACATATGTCAAAAAATTCATCTAACCCCCCCCCCCCCCCCCATGGATCTCTGTCAATGGATGAGTCCATTCGTTGCGTGAAGGGTAAAGCAGGATTTTGCGCCAAAATGTCTCATTCATAGCTTTTGTGCGTCGATTAGTTGACGAGTCTGTTGGGATCATGCAAATACCCCAGAGCACACCATGTGTTTACATCACAGGCACGTAGCATCGGGGTTGGGGTGAGGTAGGCTGCTTCCCCCTCCCCTCTTTTTTGACAGCTGGCACTTTCTTAACTTTATAGGATAAATGGAAATATCAAGGATTTGCCCCCCCCCCCTCCACTTTTGTAGGAGCATGCAATAATGAAAAGTTCTGCAAATAAGGAATTCTAATTGAATTGAAGTTACAGTTAGGGTTTTTTTCATGAATTTGAGAATTCATCCTTTTTTAATTGCTTGTCAAGATAATTTTAATGAAGCTGTCCACACACATTCAAAAACAAAACGTGTTTGTATACCCTCTCATTTTTAATAAGGTTGGAAGTTTTAAAAAATGCCTTTCAGTTGATTTTGCAATTAATATAACAAATACAATTTGAAAAAACGACTATTTACTCTCCAGCTTTCAAATTTACATGTACTTATATGATATGTGTGCATTCCTAAAAAATTTCAAGTGATATATATGTACATGTTCTAGATCGAAAAAAAAGACTAACATTTCGTCTTAAATTTGCATGTTCCATTTATAAATTTATGATCAGCAGCGAAAATTAAAATTCATTTCTGATATGATAGCCTAATTGATAAATGCATGCATGCTTCCATTGAATAATTTTGTTTAGTCAGGCAAGCTTTTTGGAAAGCTATTACTTGTAGAAATATAGATTTAAATCCCATTGACATCCTCTTTAAATTATATGCGGACAACTTATGGGAAACGCAAGATATTTTTTTTTCTCATAAAATCCGTGCAAATTCCTAAAGAAACCGTACCTAGTTCTTTGGCAAATACGTAAATAGGTTATTTAAAAAGTTAAACCATGTGAACATCGAGTATTGTAATGCCATGAAAACAATTAATAAAAGCCATGTGACATTATATCTTATGAACATCGTGTTAAATTGTTATAATATCTAGATTAACTTTTTATTATATCACAGTAAATTGAAACTATGGAAAAAGTCTTTACTGAAATGAATGTACAAAGAAAAGCAGGCGCCAAAGTGTAGACCACAGCTTGGCTGTAAATTTTAATTCTCGTCATCAATGAAGTTAGATTAGTTTTTCTTCGATTTTTTTAACAGCGCATTGTATTAAATGGATCATTGCTCACTTTAAGTATCCTTGCAGCATCCTAGGTTTCTTTAAATCTTCGAAAACTGATGCTCACGAAGACCAATGCAACCACAAAATTACATGTTATTGTATCTACTTGTATTAAGCATGTTTTATACAAGATAGGTTACAGAAAGTGACTTTAGTATAGAAAGCATCTCACCTTTCACACAAGATTTCTGGTCCGTCGTCGCCATGTATCCCTTGTCACACAAACAGCTAAAACCCTTGCAGCCTTCCGGACGACACTGCGCATGCGCAGGACATTGCTCGTGGCGGGAACAGAGATCGTAAATGTCGGCGTCTTGTTCAACAAGGGACACGATCTTTGTGAACGATCTGGGAAAGGACGGGGTAGTATCCGAGAGGGACCCACCAGGCTGATTTACTGAAGGGGGTGGTGTTGTCAGCATAGGCATAGGTATAGGTAACCGTGTCCCGTTACAAAAATCTAAAATAATTATTATTAATAGTATCACATGTGTTGGCACATGCATGGCATGAGTCTTGATTTATTTAGTACCATATGTGGCAAATACATTTTGGATTATTCATAATTGATATTGAATTTCATCATCTTTTTTTTTAAACTTCAGTCAACGTCATAAAGCGTTAATTATGGGACGATTTCTAGTAAAATATGATAAACATTGTAGGTATAATAAAAATAATAGTGAGTAAAAAAGTATCACATTTTATGACAAAATATGTTAAGTTATTCATAAACGTACAAGTACACTCTCAATGGAAAAGCTTTCTTGACACATTTTTTAACCTCACGGATTTGTGGACTGTTTATTTATTTAATATAATTTTTATATCTACAAGTTATGTACTGAACCAATAACAACGGTATAAAAATCAAAATCTGTAAATTACGAACAAATCATGATGTTAAAGAAGCTAGGGTGTTGTAAATGACACTTGCTTAGAAATAGCCAATCTGTCCTCGATCAGAGAAACAATTTCTACGTACCGACGGAGAAGTCTTTGTCAATACAGTAGTCAGTATTCATCGCATCAATCCAGAACTCCTCGTCGGTCAGTCGTCTCATATCTTGGGGACACACGCAGGTGTCCCCCTCACAGACTGTCCCCCCGCTACAGGGCTTGGTCAGACACGACTCCTCCAGCACGCTGAACTCTGGGTCCTTACAACGACCCTCGGGGGTCGGTTCCATCAGGTCGTTACAGCGGCAAACGTTATCCTCACAGATGGCGAAGT
This sequence comes from Magallana hongkongensis, assembly GCA_015776775.1. Taxonomy (NCBI): domain Eukaryota; kingdom Metazoa; phylum Mollusca; class Bivalvia; order Ostreida; family Ostreidae; genus Magallana; species Magallana hongkongensis. The sequence continues at coordinate 89,125 of VIAA01000046.1, read as the reverse complement.
TCGATAGGCATTTGCTGGTTTTGGCGTTGCATGAATATCCTATTTTTCTGGCTTTAAAATAAAGCAAAATACTGGGGGTTTTTAAATTGTAATGTTGTCAGTTTTAACATTATTGCTCTATGAGTTTTGTAAAGATTGTGTACATATTTTTGATAAATTACATAAATACAAAAAATATTTGATTTAGAATATCACAAGTAATATGTATTGGCGTTTTTCTAAATCTTCTATTGTATTTCTTATATATCGATTTTGTAAGCAGCACGTGTATGCATTGTTTTTCAATTGAATTTATTCTATACTGAAAAGAACAAAAATAATTCATGATGTCACAGCAGAATTTTTACTTCTATATTTAAAAAAGAAAATTCTCGCGTTTGCAATTATGATAGAACCGTTTAAACAAGACCTATTTCTTAAAATGACGCTGATTTCAAGTGAAATTTACACTGATTGAGTAGTCTTCGCTCAAATGCCAGACAAATCCTGTTGATTTCAAAGAGCCATGGCTGTTTGGCCTACAATGAAATTGACAAGCCTACGTCACATTGCCGTTTGACTCAACTACCCAAAGTCAAAGATCTTGTTCAAATGGTTCTAAGTGTTGTCAGGTAACAAGAAATACACTGTACCTTATGCCTGGATTTTTGAATGATTTAATATCCGCTTTTTTCGCGATCTCTTTTACATTGCAGAATATTAAATGCGCAGAAATTATACACGTACCCGACATTGCTTGATATAAGAAACGTTTTATACGCAAACAATTGACTACAGCAAATTGAAATAACATGTTTTTTTTCTATTTTTGCAAATTCTGTGAAACGCAGAGAACACCGGATAAACGGTACTCCATTAAACTAAATTTAAAAGAGATAAAAAAAAATCCAAACACTAACCTGGTAAGCAGCTGGCTCTGTTGTGACTATGGACATAGTTGGGGTCACAGCGACACGTGTAACCGTCACATCCGGTTGGCCGACATTTTGAATTTTGGGGACACTGGTCGTGTCTTGTACATTTGTCAAAAACTAGAGCTGGTAAAAAATAGAGACAGATTTTATTCCTGTAGTCGATCATTTGATGATAATCACAAATCGATAATCGATCAAATCGATTTGATGAAAATCACAAATCACAAATTCATTGTAATAATTCAAATGTTGCAGCCGAAATCTAAATGATGTCGAAAAGTAAAATTAATTTAAAAACATTCAGCGATACAACTTGTTTTCTTCTAGTACCGCTGCTATTGAAATTATTAATATTAAATATGTATACGTCAAGCTTATGTGATAATGCATAAAATGTCATAAAGCATTGCATATTAATTGGTTATATCTGATTTTACAAATCAATTACATAAAAGCTATGCAAAACAGGGGGCGTTGAGGTACCAACCAACCCAGGACATTTTTGCTATAATAGTAAAAAGACAATTGTGCCTCACGTGAATTCACGTGAAGCTCTTTTTACGTGATTTTCACGTGAGGCACAGTTGGCTGTGTATTCAAAGTTTTCTATAGTATGTCGAATGGTTAACATTCAAATAAAATATATTAAACAATGTTTATCTGTTTCATCTAGTTTTGAAATCCAATTTCAATTAACAGACTTTTCTATCCCATTCAATAAAGAGTGTACCTATAATTTCACAACATGATATAGAACCATTTTAACAAGGCCTTGGACTTTCAACAGGACGTGACTATCTATTTCTTGCGTCAAAACACGTTAAAAATGACGCTGATTTCAAACGATATATACACCGACTGCGTAGTCTTAGCTCAAAAGACAGACAAATCTTGTTGATTTCAAAGAGCCATGGCTGAATGGCCAGCAATGAAATAGACAGGCCTACGTCACAATGCTGTTTGATACAACTGCCCAAAGTCCAAGCTCTTGTTAAAATGGTTCTAATTGTTTACAAATATATCTCTGGTGAGTAAAAGTACACAATGGGTTGTTAAATCTGAACTTACCATGAGCTATGGCAAAGTAACAGCCTAAGATAATGGCCGCGGTGTGGATTTGTGTCATTTTCTATAAAATACAAAATAAACATTTGCTTCAATTGTAGATGTTCTATATGTAACAGTTTTTGTTCTGGTAGACATGCAATACGTCTCAGAAAAAATATTTCCTATAAATTAAACATGTATGAAATTATAGAAAACATTTCGTGAGGTAAGCTTTCGTAGATTGTAAAAAAAAAAGGCAAAAGATTTTTCATGATCTTATTTCGTGGAGTTTACATGTATGAATAAATAGCTTCGTGATTTGTTGGAGATGATTATTGTTGGTAACGAGTACCCCAGGAATCCACAAACATCCATAACTCAAATGTAAATACAAAATGTTTATTAATAATTAAGCTCGTGTTGTTTTTTTAATTATTTTGTTTTGGTGCCTGATAAACATCACAAGGTGTGAAATCTTAGAAATGCTATGCGGAGATAAGTTCTTTCTCCCAAAGCAGGTGCGGGTGAGGAAACCAAGAGATAATTTTTTTTTCAACAGGGGCGGGGGTGTTTTAAGGGTCAAGTTTGTAATTTTACAAATTGTGAATTTATTAAGCTCGGACCACCCATCCTAAACCCCCTCCAAGATCTGCGCATGAATGTGCAGCACAATGACTTACTTGTGTTTAATCGGCCGAAGAACGGTAAGGCACCGCTTTGTTGTTGTTTTTTTTATGGATATTTTTACGACAACTTGTGGTGACATAAATAGTAAGAGGCTGAATAGTCAACAAATTACCTATCAGTTCTAACTGACTGGGTTAAAGAAAAGTATGCCAATACAACTTTATAAAGAAAAAAATTTGAAATTGATAATAAAGTTATACTAAAAACAGAAATAAATGAGAGGGTCAATTTTACACTATGATAATGAAATGAAGTTTTGTAAGAATCCGTTTTAAGAAATAAAAGAAAAGAAAAAGTAATAATTGTATGCCGTTGAAAATCTATACACAGAATGCCATCCTTGGTGGTATTTTTCTTAACTTTTATAACTAAATTAATCTGCTTCAAATTGCAGAAAAAGACGATTTCCTATATATTCCTTTTATAAATGTATGTGTTTTGAGCTGGCCCCTAAAGAAAACCAGTACCGGTTTTTTTTAAACTTCGCAAATAAATAGCTAGAGTTAGTGTAATTTACATATGGTTAAAAATAGAAGAGTTTTGCTATGATCGTTTTTCGCAACAACAACAAAACCAATCAGCCTCATTAATAACGTTCGATATTAATTTTTTTTCAACACGAGTCCCTAGCCTGTATTGTACAGAAATGCACACAATACATTTTTCCCATGAAAATATTCCCATTAACAACGTAACCATTGGCAACCTTCGTAATGGTGAAGTACAAAAAAACAAACACATGATTTTTTTGTACATTGTACGAAGTGCTTGCGCACAGAAAAGTTGTTACAAGACGTGCCTTTTGAACTCATGTCGGAATTTTATAACTGTTATCATGGCATTGACATGGTTGTTATTAATATAAAATGCGTGTTAGCAATGCCTCTCAGGATAGCAAGCTGTGGTTGTTTGATTGACAGCTCTATGCAGAAATCTTAAAACCAGTCTGCAATGTATAGAAAAACTCTCTGTTTGGTGATGGCTTGAAGGTGTGAATGGATAATTAGAATGTTATTCTTCAATTGTGTAGCTTTTATTTTTTTTTTTTCTCTTATATTAATTGATTTACGGTTGTTTTTCTTAATTACAGATTCATTTCACGCACAACTGCTTGCTTTAATTAAAGTGTGTTTTCTTCAAATAATAGAATATCATCTCTATAGTAATTCCGATAGGTAAAAGCTTCATCTGTTTAACTAACATTATATCCTTTTTTATTATAAGTATTAATGATATTTTAAATTTTCTAAGAGTTGTAAAGTTATACTGAAACCTGTTGTAGCCATGATGTACTACATAATAAATACGTATCTGTCTCACTAGAGGGCACTATCGTGTGAAGTTCCAACAGCTCAACCGTACACACTTAATTCATATTTGAATTTTCATTAGTAACATATATTTGATAAAGAAAAATACCTTAAGCAACATATGAATATCCACTATTAGCACTATTTTAAAGCAGCTACTTAAATTAAGTAAACAAGACTTTACAGAAACAAAATATATCCCCATCTCTCTCTCTCTCTCTCTCTCTCTCTCTCTCTCCTCTTCTCTCTTTGGATAGAAAGAAATGTATGGTATTTTGTGATCATTCAATTATCTCCATGCTTAACATAAATGCTTAATACATAAGAAAAAAGTTTATCAGAGCTTCAAAGGCGTTTAACAATTAACGCAAGGTCAACATTTGTTTCGAAAGGTATACAAATCACTTACCGCACAAGATTAATTATGACAAATGACCTTTGATTAATTCGCAATGTCCTTAACCCCTGTTCGCACTCTAAAAGAAGTAATTTAAGCGATTTTTATTATAAAGTACATAATGTGATTATTTTTATCTTTTCAATATCAGAAAAGAACAGATCGATATTCAGAAAAAAAGTTCAAAATTTTCATGATTCAAAACTTGAGGTGTCACAAAACTGATTAGGCTAGAATATAAATGTATTTTACCTATGGGAAAACCACCCCATACAAAACAAACAATTCTTTGTCAATCTCCTAATAGAGACTTTAGACCAATCGACAAAAACGTTAATTTATGCACATTCTGCAAATATTTCGTCCCCACCATTACACAAATCAAAGAATTATGCGACTTTCAGATCTCAATTCGCAATAAAGTAGTTTGTACCTTGATTAAGTCGGAGCAATGTAAATGACATATGGCCGAGGAATCAATCTTCTCGGAATCACTTTAATGACAGTGAACAAGAAGTTACACGTGTTTTAGTTGACAAACATCGCGGATCTTGCTTTCATCCTGTGACCTATGGTCAATGAGAGTCGTCCCTTAGTGTGATGAATGACAACTCATGCTTCAGTAGAAATGAAAAGGGGGGTGTGTGTCTATGTGACTCAGTAATACAATAAAAGCATGAAGTGCGAACTATCATTCTTTTTGAGCTAAAGAATTTGTTTCTGCATTATGATAAGAGAGAGAGAGAGAGAGAGAGAGAGAGTTGAAGTTGTAAAAAATGAAAACAAGCATGTTTATTTTGAGGTAATTGCTTGATGACATTTCTAAAAATGCATAATTGGGTGCTGACATTCAAAATCGTTCTTAAATATGACCATGTTTGATTTTATATCGACTTAAGAACCGGATATGTTAATCTTCAAATGTATTTGCAATCGCAGCTTCTCGGGCCTTTCCGGTAGATATCGGAAAGGCCCGAGAAGTTGCGATTGGTTGCATTTGTACACAAAATCATTAAAAATACAAGTTTAGCTTTTTTTAAAACGCTTACCGTCTTTAGAACAAACCCTAAACAGCAATTAGTTATCAAAGACAGTTTAATTCTTTTTTTAACATAAATGTCACCTTCCTCCACATAGCATGGCGAGTGGATTTATCCGAACATTTTTGTGTCATGTGTTGTTTAAGCCTGCGAGTCTAAAATTGAGAACTGTGTACCCGAGCTTGTAAGTTGAGATCGACTATAGGGTGAAGGAGATCTTATGTAGGGTTGTAGACTCGTATTATTTTGATAAAATCAAAGTTATACCACTGCATTTACCTATCTAAGGTGCAAATAACTTTACCGATATTAGGCAGACCGCATCAATGTTTTTTTTGTTTTTACATTTTGGTATAAATATTTGAATAAATAATGCTAAAAGAAAAACAAATAATTTCAATAGATATTGTAGAATGTTACTTTTACTAGTTGGACCTGAAAACCAAAGGCTGAATTTCATTCATAGCAATATGTATTGCTTTTTCGTTTTCTCACTTTTTAAGATTTGAAATCTACGAAATTTGTTAAGTCGTACGTGAAAAAGATCATCAGAAAATTATCTCTCTTGCGCCGAACAGTATTTCAACCAATGAAATAAAAGTAAATTTTCACATCATGTATTTTCAACCAATCACAAAGGAAAGGAAGTGCATAAACCGGAGACTGTAAATTATTTCAACTCTTTGTACCGTCTTCCAAGGAAGACGGTAATTATTCTTTTTACATTTTGTTTAATTCCAAGTCATTTTTCTAGTCACAGACATAAGCAGTGTATTCTAATATATCGATTCTTATTAAAGTAATTACTAAAACTGCTATAAGCCCCAAGGTTTCTTTAATCACATTGATCGCTGAATTCATATATTGTTGCTCAGTATACTCTACATGAATCTTTACCTTTTTTACCATAGGAAAGGATTGAATGTTGCATACTTTTTTTCTTTAAATAAACTGTTTGGTCGTAAAATGGTTACCGATAGGGAAAGTAATTAACGCAAAATGGCGGCGCTAGCGTTAATTACCGCCAATTCGTCAGACCGTGATCCAAACGAGGCTCCGACATTTTGACGGCCATTTTATGTCCGCTGTTCAGCTGTGAATCATGAGAAATGGATGTCCATTTATGACCTGACGACGATTGTCTCAAGGAAGAAAAGGAGTGATATTCTTTTCATGATTCTGATAAAACAATTTCGTTTAAAAAAAACAACATTATAGCTATTTTTGTATTTATGTCGCTACAAAACACAAACAAGCGAAAAATGTTGTGTTAAGAAATCTCCTATAGTGGGACTCATTTTTAAATCTCAAATAAAGAGAAAAAAAAGCAAATAAATTTCAGTCACAACTTTATAAATAATTATTTTTTTTTATTAAATTTTGCCCGCTCGATATTCAATTAAAAGCCACTTTTAGAACTTATTCTGCTACAAAAAAAATCCCAATCTCTCAAATTCTTAATCCTGAATAAACAAAACCAAAGCAAATCATCTGCAATCTTTACATTTATGTGAAGTAGAAATTATTTGAAATTTTCGTGTTTGTAAACCCCGCCAAATTAAAATTTTGATAGGCGCGGTTTTTCAAACCCGATGCATAAAAAAACTCGGTTCCCCGTACTTAGTCTTAGGTAGGTATAAGATAAGTCCATTGAGAGTAGGGCACGGATATTTGACAACAAAGACCGGTCAGGACGTTTATGACAGGGCGTGGATCAAATGACCGATATAATGCGGTCTTGGACGGGCAGGGCCAAATTCATTATATGCACAAAAGCGCGATCGCTCATGCGTGACGCATGGCATGGTTGTTTGTTGTGACCCCTACATGTACATGTAGTTCCCTGGGTTTTTTAGTAGAGAAAAATAACTCAAAACAAAAAAAGGACGAGAAAAAGGAAATTGTAAGAAATGAAAAAAAGATTAAACGAACATACGATTATGTTAATGCTCTCGATTTTGTGTGTGCTAGTGATTGTGAATATGGGGGAGGGAGGGGGCTAATAAGCATACAGAAAAAAAAATGTTCAACAATTTACAACTTTATACTTTGATTTCCGATGACTTCACCATCTTTTCAAAAACCACAACATTTGCAAAATATTTGTCAGAAGAACTGAAATGGGGTTACTTGATAGGGTTAATTGATATTTTTCATCATTACAGGAGGTCACATCCGAATACAAACCTATAAGCATGGTTAAAAATTGTTTTTATTTCACAAACTTTGAGTTGTAATCGTGTGTATGTGTGTGTATTATCATAGGATTGAGTTCAACTGATATTGAACGTATACAAGCATACAGGACTTTATATATAAGCCGAGAAGCCGTAAACTGTTATTAATAAGAATTTGAATAATGTGTATATATCTATTTCATTCCTATAAATAAATTTTAAAGCATCAAACTTATAGAACTTGAAAATAATTGTATATATTACAATAATTTGCAAAGAATTTAAACATACACATGACAAATCATTCCGTTTGATGATTTTTTTTCTTGGTGCAAGCCATTTAGTATGGCAGCAAAAGAATGTATGCAAGTGTACATTTTTTACTTAACCAATTTTATAGCGCATGAAAAAACCAAAAGAAATAAAATACCAAAAAAAAATTCGTAATCTTTTTCATATACATTAGGAATTTAACTTTTTATGTATCTATTTTATTTTTTGTTGTTAATTTTTTTAATACAAATAACATGTATATATATATGGTATAAATTTACTTGTTATTAAGGTACCTCACAACTCGTTGAAATAGTTTATCTAATCATCAGAAAATTACTTGATTATGATGGATAGCATGATAGAAAAGAAGTATTTCTGTCAAATAGGCGAAAAAATGTACAATTTTAGATAAAACATGATATTTTCAAAAATTTCATTCAGTAAACATGAACAAAAGCCCCAGCTGAATTCGAAATCATGACCTGCGGTTCACAAGCCTAATAGTTTTGGTGTGGTTTTTTTATCTTTTCACAAGCCTAATACTTTAACCACTGAGCTATTACGATATACATTTTAATCGATGATACAAACAGTTTAACAAAACATTTAAATCGCCATCTTGTGACGTACTGTCTTAAAAAGTATAAGTCTCGGTGTAGTGAAGTATCTTAAGTTCAAAAGTTCTGTTCGGTCATTACACCCAGGAAATTGTAAAAATGGTTTATTGGTATTCCATTCTGCGTAGAAAAAAAAAACCCAACCCACTACGTACTTGAATGTACGCAAAATGCAACGATTCGTTATCAATTTTTTTTCTTTCCTAATTTTACAAAACACATTCCTTTATTTTCCTATATATTGTCAAAGCCGACCTTTTCATAGATGTACAGTTTTTGCTCTCCGATATTTGAAAATAAACGTCTTTGTGGTCTGGGAGTCACAAGGGCGTCTGTTCCATTGACAGTAAATTGACAGGCATTATATATCAAGGATGTGCACAAACTTATCAGTTCGATGATTGAAATCAATGCATTATTGATAAAATCGACAGTAAAATTAAGATCAATCGATCAGTTATGAACTTTTTCACATTTTCTTTTTTCTTTTTCATGTTCAGCATCTGAGTGTTGGGTTAGTTGTGTTGAGAGAGAGAGAGAGAGAGAGAGAGAGAGAGAGAGAGAGAGAGAGAGAGAGAGATGTGTTTATATACGGTAGTTAGGAATTTTTATAGAAATACAGGTATTTCAAACGTTTTGGATTTTCTTCTGTTTTTTTTATATATTGCATTTCTTTTAAATTTATCTTTCGAACACATGAATTCTTTTGTAACTGTGACTGTTCATAATTTCAAAAAAATCTGATTTTTTAAATACAATATGAGTCATTTGTTTTTAGGAAATCAAATACAAGTCAGCCCTTATAATGAACTTTTTAATGTAAAAAAATGTTCTGATAACGAACAGTGTTCAAAATCAAACGTCCAAAGGAAAAATACAAAACAAGAGCAGAGCAAATACGGACCTCTAAAAAAAACTAGAGGTAGAATCAGGTGCCATTGAGGAGTGAGCATCCTCTGCTGACCGGTTCGGGGAAAACGGAAAAATCTGTAGACAATTAGGTGATTAACAATGGTCTAACAATAAGTATGAAAAACGTCAGTCAGCATGCAGCCCAGTGGAAGATTGTATTTGCTGACAAGGTCGTTGTATCGACCATAGAAATGACGAAAAGATGACTTCAATTGAGACTGTTGATAGTCCTGTTTTATCAACTTGTTTGTCAGTAGCTTGACTCGCCTTAGATCATTATAAATATCGATCTATATAGCAATATTTTACCTTCAACCTTGGGATGATTTACTGACTATGTTCGTATTAATAAAAAAAATTAATTATAAATGCAATTATTTTCTATTTGCATAAATGTGCATTAGAAATCTTATTCAAGTTATGCAAATCAATGAAAACAGCAGTGACGAGGGAGAAAGAAAACACTCCTTTTTACGTTGCAACATACGATGCCAACAGGTTTGGAATGGTTTTGTATATATATAAGCTATCTCTAATTCATATCGTAAAATTATCCGATACAAATGTTAAGTTCATTACTGAGTAAAAATTCCAAAATCAAAATATAGGAAGAATAAAAAAAAAAGATATTTTGTTATCTGCTTCGATATCAATACTTATTTTCTTATATGCTATTAAAGACTTCTTAATATTCTAAACACAAAAACTGAAAAACTCTATTTTTTCCGCCACATGGTTGCTATCCAAACATATGAAACAGACTAATAATATATGCCTTCTGTATAAGGGACAGACTAGTGTATGTTTCATGACCAGAACATTATTCCCTGGCCATTAATTAGACTGAGGGCTCTAAGAACAGGCAATAAAGAACATAGAAACAATGTAAGTATTAACTCAGGTAACATTTATAACCCAGGTGGTTTTTATGTTTATTAACCTATGTATGTCGGAACCTTTCTATATCGAAAAATAATTTTTTGTTGGGGGTTATTTTGTCACATTTAACCTTATTACAAAAACCTGTAAATTTAAAGTTATTAAATCTGATTTAGATTTAATTACACTTAAATAAAAAGGAAAGTTAACACCTTTTTAAGATTCATATCATATCAATAAGAACATCTTAAATTTTATACGATAATGAATCATAATATCTTACAAGACCTACATTCAATCATAAAAATATAATTTTTTAAAGCGAAATTAAACTGTTTAAATTGATAAACTGTCATAAAAAAAAGAAATATCGTTCAGTTACACAGTCAATTACCTTCATCTTGGGTCGCTCTATATCAAATATCACAGCAAAAGATTTGATCTTCCTCTTGATTCTACATCACTTATTCCGTAAAGTTAGCCTCGATTCAATCCACAGTTCATTTATCCACAAAGTAAAATATTTTCCTTAAATCTACATACTGCCAGAAATTTCTCTGTTAAAAACTATACAGCAAAATTATGAATTTCACTTGTTTCATCTCAAAAATACGCGCGAAAAAAATGCAACCCTTGTTGAGAAATATTTCTTGCCCGAGAAAAGTAACGAACGAAACGTCTTCTATTCCATGTAACTGGCCCTGTAGACAATACACAATAGGCAGGTAAGTAAAAGGTGTAAATCACACCTGTAAAACAGCGAGCTGTCAATCGACCTGTCAAATCGATCGGTTGACGACAGCTGGAGGTCACACCGAGAGAGAGGCCAAAGGTCAAAGGTCGTTTTAAGGTAGCGGTATTAACGTGGGTGTTTTTCTTCTCTCTAATTATTTATAGGATAAGTTAATTAACGGCATAGATATTAACTTGACATTCAGTCTTTATGACAATTTATTCTAAAGATGACAAGCAGAGCTACTGGTCTCTATTTAGTGTGTGCGGGAGGGGGAGGAGGGGGGTCTCAGCTCTCAAATTGCCTTCGATTGGGGCGACGCTGGAAAACGCTGTTACAAATAAAAAAAAAAAAACATTTAAGGATGAGTTGTATTTTTAATCGAATTTGTACAACCCTTAAAAAACAAAATATTAAATAATTTTGATGAAATATATAATATAAAGTTAGTAATCTATAAAAGTGTCCTAACATGCACTCTGTACCTTTCTAAACTGATCTGTTTTGCAAAAAAGAATAAAAGTTGACATGTTATGAATTTTGTATTTACTGCTACCCGGTAAAATTCAAATTTACAACATGATATTATTATGAAAAAAAAGTAAAATATATTATGAGGTTTCACGAAGTTATAATTTTATAAATCGTTGCAAATACCTTATTTACATGTGTTCCAGAAAAAAATACCGCCAATGAATCCAAACCTGGTTTAAGAGCGATAAGGTTGTCTAGGCTCTTCGTTCAATATGAATATTTGATTTCAGATTTTAATTAGAGTAAGACTTTTTAAAAAAATCTCTTTCTGAATAAGATAAGTTGACGATGGGTTTAGAACGGACTTTCACGAGGCGAAAAACACCAAAATATTTATTAATCAAATACCGATCCAGAGAGAGAGAGAGAGAGAGAGAGAGAGAGAGAGAGAGAGAGAGAGAGAGAGAGAGAGAGTTGTTAATTTATGCAAAAAACAGGTAATGCAACTACTTCTTTATTTGCATATCATGTGTGCAATAGAATATATTATTCCAAAACTCTCTTCCCCACCTGCAATCTGTATCTAATTAATCTATTAATTATCTACAGCTGGTATAATTTTAAGATGCTTGCACTTTTAATATGTTGTGGGTTTATGACATTATACAATAAAAGTACAGTTCTCCATTGATGTTATGCTCTTCACATTTCACGTTTCTGTAGAACTGATTCTGTTCTTAATTTATCATTCTCCATTTGTAATTGTTGTAATTTTAATTTCTTAAATTCAGGGATGATACCCTTTCAAATATAACATACAATTTGTATTCCATACTGGTGGATGTAATAGAATGAAAATGTTTTTTTCTTTACTGTCTTAGCAAGGATCCTTTTTTTGACAAGCTGAATCAAATGCATCAACTAGCGTCATCGAATAATGCAGGTTTTAATGGTGTTCCTATAAGACGCCAAATGTATATATTTATGAATTGAAGATCATCTCAAGAGAGATAACTCCAGAAAACATTTTTTCTACTTTCGACATCTATTTTGATTATTAACTACTAGCAGTGTATAAATATTAATGATGAAAACTCGTAAAAGAGAATATAAGAAAAAAATCTTTTCAAAAGCAGGAAATTTATTCTAATTCAATTTTGCCCCCCCCCCCACCCCATTAAAATAATACAACAACAAACAAACTTCTTGGGGGGGGGGGGGGGTGGATGTGATACATATATTTGTAAACTAATAAATTTAATTAGATTTTAACATTCACTTTTCAAATCATATGGATACCAAATATCAAATAAAACTTCTTACCGTCAAAATAGAGCAAAGCTTTCCTCTTAATATCTGCTTTGAAACAAGAGATAGAATGGTATTAACTTGCAAACCTATTACAGTATCTCCTTTTGTCCGTAAAGAAAGAATTTATGTTGTAAATTTCAACATCGCAATCGGGCATACAGGCAAGAGCATTTTCGCGCCAGACATGCACATATAGACAAGAAAAACCAGTTAATTACCCCCATACTCATAAAACATGATTGAAAATTATAATATTAGGATAGTTTGAAGAGAGACCTGACGAATGATGTACATTTTCATTACATTTACTATTGAACAACTTAGTGATCTGCGCATTTTCGTTTTGAGCAAGATTGAAAAGTTGCATGATTTAAAAAAAATGCGCATAACTGCCCACATTTTTTTTTTTACCCTTTTCGTCAAATGATGAAGAATAAGATATTATATGTTCATAAAGCAGATGTAATTTAAAGCGATTATTTACGAAACATTTTTTCTTGGCTTTCAAAATAATCATTTAGAATAAACTTCGAAAAGGAATTGAATTTATTTCAGAAATTATTTTTTATTTATTTTTTTTAAAGAACTATTTTATTCCTACATACACTTTACTACTATTATAAACATAAATATTTTTAATTCATAAGTAATAGTTATATCATATTAAGTTAAAATTATGCAATTAAGAAGGGGGTGGACGGAGCGAATCGACCGAGCCCCTTCTTAATCGCGTAAATTTTACTTAATACCGGTATGATTCAACTTACTTTTTCATTGGCTGATCAAAAGTTCTGTTCTAATTAAATATAATCTTTCTTTTGTTTACGGTTCTGTAAGCTGTCAATCGAAAATGTAACGTCGCTGTGAAATTACAAAAATTCTTAAAGATTAAACTTATCACCTAATGTATTATTTACTAGTAGCGACCGCTGATTGGATAAAAAAGTGGATAATGTTCGAAATAATTTTAAGAGTTCTGATGATTTTTTTACAAAAATTATGGAAAAAAAATTCAAACCCTCCATCCACATTTTTAGATAACAAACTCAAACACCTGTGTGTGTGTTTATATATATATATATATATATATATATATATATATATATATATATATATATATATATATATATTATTAATTTTTTTTTCATTCGTGTGCGATTTGGTTTTAACAGTTGTTTTTCGTCGATTGGTTTAGACAAAATGCAGAGTTATCTCTCTTTTTTCAGACTAAATATCAAGTATCGTTTGAAGTCTTTGATGAACAGAATTCTGTGCAATGAAACTGTTTTTTAACAGATTTTCAATAATTGATTTGAACCGATTTCATTAAATATACACGTAACACGTAATATTTAATGAAAAAGACGAGCCACTTTAGATCCAAGTCATACTTTTCCAAAAATAAAAAATAAAGTGGAAAAGTACAAGAACGTCTGAAATCAACGCGAGCTCGTCAAAGTTTTGAGGCCGGCTTCACAGATATATACAATGCATAAAATAAAAAATAAATGATTTATACCAAAATGAAAAAAAATCTGAATGAGTAAAATGTATTTTTGAAAACTTGAGATTTCAAATTTTTGCGTATGATTCAGAACAAACAAAGAAGTTATCTATGAAGTTATATATTTATAACATGGCAATCTTTAACAGGCAGATAAGTTTGAGGTTCAATCATCAAAGTAATTTGACACATAACTGACAGTAAATCAATTGAAATAAAATAAAACGGTATTCTGTTCAATGTTTGATTTATTTAAATTCAAAGATCTAAAACAGGCGAGTTTAGAAAACAATGAAATACAAAAACAAAACCATAAAAAAGTCAACAATTGTTAATAGAAAATATTGAAGTGGGATTTTTTCGGTCTTGTCAAGAGTAGAAAACAAACACGGTACAAGCAAACACATCAAAAAGTAAACGCTAACCCTCAAAATTAACCGTTTTTTATATCAATAGTTTATATACATGTAAACGGGGGGGGGGGGGGGGTGGAGGGGGGGGGGGGTCCGACAATTATTTTATATGTATATGGTAATCTTTCATGTTAAATACTGAAATCTGATTGGTTTAGACGCAGTTGGTAATCCGTTTTATTACCCTCAGCGTTAGCAACGCACTTGGCAACGGGTAACACTATATAAATAGTGCCTGTTTGGGTAACAGTTGAAATTGACACCCCGAGAAAACCATTGTCAACCGACGCGAAGGTTTTCGAGGGGTGTCAATTTCAACTGTTATCCTCCCAAACAGGCACTATTTATTTTGTTATACTGAATGTCTTTTTTAAAATTTTTAAGAAAATTTACTGCTTTTATATAGGAATAGCGTGAATTCTACAGCGAACCGTACGCGCATAATTTTCGCGCATGTAACATTTTTTAATGTTACCCGTTGCCAAGTGCGTTGCTAACGCTGAGGGTAATAGTAAATATTATTAACTGCGTCTTAACCAATCAGATTTCAGTATTTAACATGAAAGTATAACAAAAAGAATTGTTACATACGCGTATATTATGCGCGTACGGTTCTATATAAAAGCAGTAAAATTTTCTATAAAGTTAAGACATTCAGTATAATAAAATAAATAGTGCCTGTTTGGGAGGATAACTGTTGAAATTGACACCCTTCGAAAACCATTGTCAACCTCCGCTGTCACAATGGCCGGTCTTTTATTCTGCAGCCACATCAACTTCTGACCAGACCGGCCATTGTGATAGCTAATGTTAAACTGTGTGGTTGCAGAGTAAAAGTTCAGTATAGAGAGTATTTAAGGATTTTTTTTCGGAGCTTATGTATGTAAGTAGCTTGCATTTGATATTATATAAATAGTGCCTGTTTGGGAGGGTAACAGTTGAAATTGACACCCCGAGAAAACCATTGTCAACCGACGCGAAGCGGAGGTTGACAATGGTTTTCGAGGGGTGTCAATTTCAACTGTTATCCTCCCAAACAGGCACTATTTATTTTGTTATACTGAATGTCTTTTTCAAAATTTTTAAGAAAATTTTACTGCTTTTATATAGGAATAACGTGAATTTTACAGCGAACCGTACGCGCATAATTTTCGCGCATGTAACATTTTTTAATGTTACCCGTTGCCAAGTGCGTTGCTAACGCTGAGGGTAATAGTAAATATTATTAACTGCGTCTTAACCAATCAGATTTCAGTATTTAACATGAAAGTATAACAAAAGATTTTAAAAGATTAGTGCGAATATTAATGTTTCTCGACTTGTTGCAATACTGCTGTTGTCATAGGCAAAATCCCATCGTGAGCCCTGGACCGGTAAATGTCCAAGTAAAAATAAACTAGCGACTTCGAGAGAATAATGACGTATATCTCCGCTATTTTAAGACCCATCAACTTGAAATTCGGCATGAGTGTATCTCAGAGAATACTTTTCTGTAAAATAAATGCATATTGCGAGTGTTTTAAAAATTAATTGATTTATTAGGCTTTTGAAGCGAGCTGGGAGTTTTTTTTATCTGGGTCAGAGTTCGACCCCTTTCTTTATTTATGGTTACATTGAAATTAATGTTAAAACGGGCTTGGCCACTGTGGTTATGTTAAAAGAGCTTTAGACCCTTTAGACAAATATTTGATCGTTCATATGCATAGTACTTAAATATTAAAAATGATGTACATGTTCTTTTTAAAAATCATGTTACAAAATCTATAAGATTTACAAAAAGCAATTTTTACTACTCTATATTCATTGATAATAAATTTCAAGATTCGGTCCAAGAAAATAAATGGAAGCGAATATTCAACATTAAGGAATAATATATATGGAAAAATGTATATGTCTCTAAAATAGGGAACATGTATGAGAAAAGAATAGCAAAATTTAACTACAAACTGTTATATGATATATTAAATAAAAATGTATATGTTAGTAAACAGAATAAAGATGCATCACCATTTTGCACCTTTTCTAACCTTAAAGAATACTTAAAACATTTGTTATATGATTGTGAAATTGTCAAACATATTTGGGAAAAATTAGTTCAATTCTTATGTTTACTGTTACCTGGAAAATAATTATTTTATTTGGATTTTACAAAGAAGTGAACGAAAAAACATTGGTGTTTAACAATTTAATAGCTTGTTGTGCATAAACAATATACAAATATATGTGAAATGTAGATTTGATGATGAATCAATGTCAAAGAAAAAAATTCTTAATGTATTGAAAGGTAAATTGAATGTCCAAAATATTGTTTTAAGAAAGATTGATTATATAAGAAATAATATCTGTCCAGATATTTGTGATAATTTGTAAGGTTTGTGCATAGTTCTCTTGTTGAAACTTTATATTGATGTGTGAAAATATCACATTGATTTTCATAAAAGATTTTTTTTTAAATTAATTCAACTATATAATTTATTTATTCATCACTGATAAATCATTTTCTATTATGCAATTAAACAAATCAAAGTCTGTAACAGTAAAATTCCTGAAAAGTATTAACTTGATTAGAAAATGTAATTTATGATGAAGAATTCAACATTCTTAAATTAAAAAATCAAAAACTTGTACATGTAACATCTTTTCTACTACAGTAAGGTAAATAAAACATTCGCCACAAACAGATATTAAACAAGTTATGAAGAAATTGACACACGTCAAATTGTTTGTATAAGTTTCACAAAGAGACTTTCTCTGTTTGTGAATATGATTAAGTTGGGTAATAGCTTGGTAGGATGCCACTCGGCTTTCTACTGGTTGCTAATGGAAAAGAGAAACAATTCCGTAAAATTAAAACAAGTTCTTTATTCTTTAAACGTCGGATGGAAAGTGAATTAAAACAAAAACATATTTCGAAACACCCTGTAGTAAAACACAGCAATGCGAGAAAGCGAGATCGTTTTTACGCTTATAATCTAAGGATCGATAATTCCGCATAAGTATGAAAATGCATAACGCTTATAAAATGTAAGAAAACTAGAAAACAAAATAAAAACTGTTGTCATTAAATAATTAGAGAGGAAATAACTTACAAATATTACTTAGCTGACGAATTTCTACCGATTCTTAAATTCACCTTCTCCCACTGAAGAGTTCACTACAGGTTTACAATAATTACGCGGCGAATTTAATCTTTATAAAAACAGCATTTAACAGCATAGAAGTTCAATAATAAAAATCACACATTTAAACGAAATGAAGCAAAGTTATGTATCATGGCATAATAAACAATGACGCGAAATATTTTTTATAGAAATGAAAACTAAAATTCTGGAATGACAAATTCATAGTTCCGCCGAATAATAAGAAATATATAGTTATTCATTGTTCTTAAGTATTTTAAACAAAACAAACTAAAATTTATCAAAATTAGCAACAGAAAAAAATATAATAAAATACTGTAATGAAAACCTTAAATACTGAAAATAGATAACATTTTATTCAAGCTTACCTAATGGAAAAGAGAAACAATTCCGTAAAATTAAAACAAGTTCTTTATTCTTTAAACGTCGAATGGAAAGTGAATTAAGTAAATTCACCAACCATCCGGCTTAATTTGGAATTGCTCTCATTGACCAATCAGGATACTTGATTTAAATGCTAGCAGGCTAATTTCACAGAATTTCTTCTACGAGCTGACACTGATTACTAAAGGCCAAAAAGGTGATAAAGTCAATTAGATGAATTTCGATGCATGATTAAGATTAAGTAAAGCCGAAACGAGTAAATAAGTTTTCTGACGTAATGAAAATAGAATAGTCTTCGCGAGTCGCTAAAGTGTCGCTCTGATTTATCTTCAAAGGTTTGCCTGAACGAGGAATTTGTCAGTTTATTTAACCAATTAACTTATTGTCCGACAATCTGTCGTAACTAAATAATTTCCGGAAAAGTGTCAAATTGTTTAGATGCCATGGTTATACAATTAAAAGTAAAACGCTACCAATAAATTTTCATGATTAAGAAATAAATTAAAACTTTTAACAGTGAGAAAAAAAAGCAAAGCATTTAAAATAAGTAAAATTTAGATGATTTTGTAATAAAAATTGTAACTCTAAAATGCTAATAATAGAAAAACTAACTTGTGCTGAGTTAACACTCAGAAATTATAACCTGTTACATTAAAGTTTTAAAATTCAGAGAATTTAAAACTATCTATAACAATTTCTTGTTATAGATAGTTTTAAATTGTCTGAATTTTAAAACTTTAATGTAACATAAGTATTAATAATATAAATAACGTGAAATATTTTCTTCACAAAAAGAAATGATAACCGATCTTCTCTACTTTGATTGTCCATAATATAAACGTCATTGATGGAACATCAACATCGTTGTGATTTAATAATTTGTATAAGTAAGGAAAACAATTGCTACACATGTTACTGTGTTGGTCACATGTGTTAATCTTAACTACCGGGTTTAACCAATCCAAGTTTACATTTCCGTTTCTACATGTATGTAGATTTTTGTGGCAAACATATAAAGATTTATAAAGAGTCAACAATATAAGTGAATCAATAACTTTATTTTTATATAAGGTTACCCTTTATCTGTCCAAAAACGACGTCCGCATCGAAAGGTGAAAATCTACGAATGGTAAACCGTATTATACTGAACAAAATTAGGAAATTTACCTCCCTTTGATTTTATGTAAAGTACGTCACTAAAACTGCATTATTATGGTTGAAGCATGACGTATTGTAGGGTAAGTGTATGTCAATCCATCAGTCCAATCATTTTGTCGTAAAACGTTCGTAATATATCTATCTTTTCACATATTATTTAATTTATTACTTAAAACATATTAAAACTATATCCAGTCACCAGTTCTTATGATTTTCTTTTGTTGGAACGAGATGACATGATATGTATTTAGCTTAAAAAGCGTGAACGGAGGTAACTTTTTGACGCAAAATATTTTAGAAAATCAATTTCTCAGCAACGTCTGTGATTCATACCTATTATATGAATACCATATAAAATGATATTAACACACATGTAAGGCATATCTTGCATCTAAATGTCTTTGCTTTAGATAATGCATTTCGCAAAAATACTTCATGTCTCGAGAGGATGTTCTCCTTAAAACAATCCTGCTAATGTACGAGGGTCAATCAAAAAATACGAAGACTTTTGCCATAGCTATGTTACTTAACGTCATATCATTACTAAATTTGGTAGACATAATTTAGCAATAGTTTCAAACAATTTGCAAGAAAATTTTTTAATAAATTCCTTTATTTCTAAGAATTTTTTAGAATCTAATCCTGCAAAAATAAAGTCACGGCGCACGGTCAAGATTTGTGTTATGTCAACAATAAACCATATAATGTTAAAAGTAATATCTCTATAAATTGGGGTTAAAACCAAATAACATTGAAACCTCAAATTAAGTATAGTCATGGTATTTTATGTACCAAATAATGACAGGATATATTGTTTTGTCAAACAGATATTAGTAACTAAAGACAGATAGTCCTCTTTAGAACTGACTATAAACATCGACGTCGCCGGACGTCACGGCGCAACGAGAAGTACAAACAAAATAGATTTAACTCACAAAAAAGCCAATACAAGCAATGAAAATGCTCAATAGTGCAAAAGATAAGGCAACAATTATTTGCAAGTTTGTGTTTAACTGTAAAAAAAAATTTGGGGGTGGTGGTAATTGTATTTTGAATATAAAACAGTCAGAAAGAGAGTAAAATATCTGTAAATATTTGGTCAAAAAATAAGTAACGTCAACCGACGTTCAGGGTTATCCCTACTGTACACTAAGAGATACACGGTTAGAAAATGAAAAATTTGAAGAACTAACTTATGATTCTTGAATAAATGTGTGCAAATAAGATGTTAAGTGGTTTAGTGCCATTTTAAATTGTAAGGAGAAAGGCACAAGAGACTAAGCGCGATAAAAAGATGGGGTATATCTATAAACTGTGCGTGTTTTATCTTGACGTTATGTTTTGAACGTTACCGTGCGCCGTGGTGACAAAACATGTTGTTTTTAAAAAGGGGTAACAAAAATACCGTTTCATAAAATGGACTAAAACTTCGCATATCAATAACATAAGTGTTGGTGCACAGATTAATCTGTTAAGTATGACTTTCATTAAAAATATATGATAGACAGCCACATTGTCTTCGTATTTTTTGATTGACCCTCGTACGCAGATTACATTTTATGATGATCGTACTTTTTTCTTATCTGTTGTCGTTCTACAGATACTTTTAGATAATCCGTCACAATATTACAAAACTTTAAACGAGTGTGTATAAATGATGAAGAAACCAAAACTTATGGTTTTTGGAAATAAGGACGAAAAATGGTTTATTAGCATGGATGTATCAAAAATCGTGGAACAATTTACTTATCGGGTGCAATTAAGTTCTTTATTAAGTTCTTTTTGGATTTGTAGTGGTAAAAAACCGACAAACTGTAAAAAAAAAAACAAACAAACAAAGTAAATTTTAAAAAAAAATCAGAATTATATGATATGAAAATACTCACATTCATGATCACACACCCTCATTCTCTCCAAGAAAGAAAAAAAATAACTTTAAATTTTAAATAAAATAACACTGACAGTGATTTAACTTTTAACACATACAATTGTTAGTAGCTATATGAAACAAAAACTGTTTTAAACGACAGCTAAAACAGTAAGTCAGGGAGTAAACCAACAAATTAAAATTATCAATACTGTGGACATTTAGGCATCCAGGCAGAAATGACTCGACTTTTGGAGAAAACAAATGTGCACTGATGCTGACAATATTAGCAGACTTGTTACAAAGGTAAGAAATCTGAAAAAGACATATAACAGTATCAATGTATATATCACTACTGACAAAAAAGAGAGAGAAGCAACATAGAGAGGAAGATGAAATAAACCCAACGATAAATACGATTTTTGCTTCGATGTCAAATTATTGGATTTAGATGTGTAAACTTGTGTATCTATATTTTCATCAAAGGTGTGCTTTACTTTTGATTATAGTAAATTGGTGTAAATGCATAAGCTATACACAAATGTGTATATAATAGTCTTTTCTAAGGCATCCAACGACACACCAGGATATGTAAATCAATTGCACAATGCATTGTTATGTATTTATACTTATTTGTAAATACAATAGATACTATAAAAAACATTTAATCAATTACTTTATCTATCATTTTGATACATTTTATCGTGATTATTGTTTTAATAAGGTATTTGATGTTGGCAAATTCACAAGTCTCTATTTAAAGGTCATCTCTGTTAAGAGGTCACTTTGGGTGCCCCCCAAAGGTGACTGTTTAATACAAGTTTGACTGTATGTATCTCATTTTTAGGAGTTGATTTTAATCAACTCTCCTATGCACTTACTCGGGCAAAGCGAAAGTGAAACAGTGTTTGGACTTAAGCACAAATCAATACCGCTTACAACACTTAGCCTTGAAAATAATCGATAAATTCGATGCTGTGTATTCTGAAGCATTGTTTTTCACGAAAACTTATTTATTAATACCATGAAAATAATAAGATTTTAAATTGTACAAACAGTTTAGATAAGAGTTCAATCTTGCCTGGATCCATACAATTTCTCAGAAATATTTCGATTACTGATACTACTTGCCATGCAAATTCACATATCGTTGATTTTGAATAAATGATAATCGATAAAATCAACTCCCGTAAGTACCAGAGAGAGAGAGAGAGAGAGAGAGAGAGAGAGAGAGAGAGAGAGAGAGAGAGAGAGAGATCGGCATATAAATAAATTATTTTAGAAAGCAAATGTTGTGAACAATAATCTCACAAATTATGACTAAATTTGGAGACAAGGCCAATTTTTATTGTTTCTGTTTTTAGTCCTTTAACAAAGACAAAGGTATATCTTAAATTTTGTTTTATTACAGTCTGTGCACTTTACAAGGTTATTTTCTTTATTGCAATTAAATGACTGTTTTCATTCTTCATTAATTGAAAAAAAAATGGAATATTGGTTTGTCAAGAGATGTTATGTTTGCTTTTATGAAACATTTAAACCTTGTGCATGTTATTTTAGCAAGTTATTATAAATATCAAAGCGTCTATTCATTTTCAATTTATTTATTTTTTCTAGTGATACGCCCATCTCTTACACAATTGTTAAAACTAAAAACCATCCGTACATGTCTTGACAATGGAAATCTTATTTCAAGGAGAGAGAGAGAGAGAGAGAGAGAGAGAGAGAGAGAGAGAGATTTTGTTGGTTTACTATTTGAAACCGAAGCGAGCAAAACTTAACTGCTTATTTCATGTTAAAGGGTTTAAACAAACAAATGACCGCGGATCTAGAGGTGGATCGGGGTGTAGTAAATGTTTAAAAGCAATCCACTCACCATCTGAATCGTATTCTCCATCAGTAAATGTATCAAAAGAATCAGTTTCCCAACTGTTTGTCACAGATGACTCTTTGGTACGCACATTCACTTGGTCAAAATCAAGTGCTCTTTCAAATTCTGGAACTTCAAACGAATCACCATAGCTTGTCCATAAAGGTTTATAATTATCCTGAAAATTAAAACCATTCTAAATATTAACGGCGCCAGCAGTGATGTGGAACTTCACTAAGAACCAACGTGGATAAAATCCTCTGAGGTATCAGAGTCCTTAGGTTGTGGGAACAGGATTTCACAGAAAAATACTTTAAACAACATGCTTACATTCTTTACTTAAAGAATAAAATATTTTCTTTGGTGATTCTTGCGAGATATTAAGGTGGCAAAATTAGAGAAAAAAAGCAACCCGCGTTAGCATTTAATGGTTTATATTTACATCCTATTTTTTAACAAGATGATAACGTAATTGCAGAAAGTAATTTGAATTTAAACTAAATTACTGTTTAAAGTACATCAGTACGTCAGCTAAAAGATATAGATTAATCGTCTGCTTTAAGAATTTGTGTCTGATATTATCATGGTTATTTAGTGTTGTCCAAAATATTTCTTCAGGGAGCATGGTCACGATTTTGGTCAAAAATCTTTTTTGCCGATTTTAACGTTTCCAATGCTTCAGTAAGGCATTTTTAATAGACAACCAAAATTTGAGTGTTATTCGTTGAGATAAAAGCGAGTTACAGAGCTTACAATTCTTAGCTTTGTAAACAAATCCTTTGTTTATATTTTGAAAGTTGAGGTAAAAATTCTAGTTTTAGACCTAAAATGAATGTGTTAAACGTTTGTAACTGATAATTCATGTTTGAAATAAATACGAAGAAATTAGAAATTAGAAAATAAGCTTGAAAAAGATTTTTTACTGGTATATTGAACATATGTAAACAAAACTAGGCACAAGCTTTGTTTACATTACAAAGAATTATGGGCCCTCTTTCTTGCTTGTAACTGTACGACTGACTCACATTATATTTCATTATTAAAAATGCATTCCAAAAGCATTATAAACATTTTAACAGAAACACAGAATTTGACCAAAGTCGTAACCATGCCCCTTTAAGTCGCTGTAGACATCGACAAATCGATAAACGGGACGTGTAGATTTCAGTTCTGTAAGTTTCCTGTCAGTTTTCGTCGCTTTACGTTTGGAACAATCAATATACGGGGCGTGTAGATTTCAGTCTGTTAGTTTCTATAGAGCTATGAATTAACTATAGGTTTTAATAAGAAATAGATAAAATCATACTCGGTAGATGTAAACATATTGTAATGAATATAAAAATAACTGTTCAATTACAGGTCAATGTTCTGTCTTTTACATAACAAAAGGATCAATCACATCCTGATTCTGTTCTCAAATTTAAATAACAACCAAAAAGCAAAAAGCTTATCGATGATAATCAACATATACATCTACTAACACATTTACCTAATTTGGAAGTACATACTTTTGAAATAAAGAAAATAGAATGGTTATTAGTGTTCATATGTACATGTATGTGATGCAGGTTTTTGTAATGCTCAGTTAGCCTTAATCTGCTTAGAATCTTCAATCATATGATTTATGAAGTCACAAAAGTGGCGTGACAACCAGTTTCGCTCAATTCCTGATCTTTAAACCCTAGGTCTAGTGAATCCAACCATATATTGACTCTGAGGAAAAGCATTGAAGAGATCGATAGCCTGGTCCTAAAAAAAGGTCAAGGATACATGGGATACAACGCTGCTAATGGTGACCCCTCAATGGTCCCATACCTTTGATTTTGGCCTTGCTCTAAATCAACCACCCATGTAGCAAACTCAGATTTAGACTTTAATTCCTAATGTACTTTCATACTCTTATTTAGAGCTTTAGATACAACAACTGCACCCAGCCCCCTAATGCAGGTAAAACAAACTTGCTATGTTTGTGTTTTCTCTAACTGCCGACATTGACTATACAGTTCCTAATAAATCTTCTTTTGACTCCTTTTTTAGCTAATTTAGCTATTTCGTAGAGGTTTATTAACAGTATTGATGGATAAGGATCGTGATATGTTGCCAAAATATTCACTTTCTCTTAACCCTTTCCACATTCTTCTTTTCCAAATACCTTTTCTTTCACTTTTTCCACATTCTCATTTTCCAGGCTGAGTAACTGCTTCCCAGCGTCTTTTATGTTTCCCCTCTTCTTAACAGCATCAGACTACAATATCAAACAACAATTAAGCAACCTAAGATCTTGTTGGGCAATAAAATTAACACGAGATATATGATTAATTTACCTCATCATCAGCTACCTTTACCAGCTTGGGAGTTACACTGGAGGCAACACAAGGTAGCTGAGCAGACCCTGCCTCTTCAAGGTCTTGTCCCGTCGGCTGCCCCCACTCATTTGCTTGAAGAATACTGTAATGGAGGACCAACCTTGCTGCATCCATATCCTGAGCATTCTTGCCTACATGCAAATATACATAATAAATGACCAACCTAACAAATATTAAGGAACGCTTGTAAAATTGCATGTCCATGACAATAATGACACATATCCACCTGCTATCTTGCCAACTTAGAATGAACAGGTAGGTATTCAAAACACAACATTACATCCTCGTAAAGGACATACAAATTATGCATGGAAAAATAGAATTCATGGACATACCTTCAGCAGCTAATCAACCTCGCATGCATGTCAATGTTTACTACAGAAACTTACCTGCCAATTCCAAAATATTATGAAGTGGCTCTCCCGTTATTTCCAGGACTGCTTTCTCGATCTCCTCCGCGCTCAAGCTCTCCGTTTTCTTTCTGTGACTGATCCTCGCGAATTCATTTAAATTTCTCACATCCCCCTCCTTTACCATCCGTATTACCGGAAGAAAGGATACTCCTTTTAACGTATGTCTTTTCTTCAACGTCACCGGTTGTACCATGGCTTCAGAAAAGAAACTTTTAATTTATTTCTCCTTTAAACATATTCAAATAGAAATACGTGCACTCTGCTTTATCTTACATCGAAAACATAACCTAATCCGTCCACTTTTTAAAATTAAAAAAAACTTTTAAAGAGTTAACATATATAGTTCTGAAATTCAAATAGAGAATAGATATTTCGAAGCCAGCAAATCGAAATACAACACAAACAAATTCTTCCTATATAAAGATGCTATGCATGTAGGTCAAATTATTGTTCAAAATCCATTACGGTGATCGGCCATATCAACATCACAAGTACCACTACCGTGCATGATCGAAGTTCATCAGAATCAATTTCATAGCGACATATACAACTGTCTCTTTCCATCAAGTAAACTCAAAAGACATCCAACAGTCTCATACCAATAAATATCTCGCTTTCATCGAAAATACATTGCAATATTTACATAACCTAACTTTCTGAGACATGTCGAGTGTCGATTATCAAGCAAACCAGAAGATAATGGCGTCACTTCACCATCACGTTATTTACTAATGATATAGAGATGGTGTCGGGAGGGGTGCCCCCCCCCCCCCCCAAAAAAAGGAAAATTTATCATTTCTGAATTCATATTTAAAAAGTACCAAAATCTGTCTCTCCCCGATAAAAAAAATCTGGATTCACGCATTAGACCCATATGCAATAGACGTTCAATCTTTTTGTTATATGTAGATTTGTAATAAACTCCGTAAATTGATTGGATTCCTTTAAATCAATGGGTTTTTTTGGAGGGGTTAAGAAAGACGAATATTATTTCAAATGCCTCTACCCTCAATAATATTTGCTTCAAACTGAAAGAAATGGATAATTAAAGCCTTCTGTATACGCTATTCAAGTTAAACTAAATAAAAGAATTTTTTAATCGAGAATTTCGATGTGCACACATTTCAGAGTATTTTTTTTTTAATGGACGAAATATCAACAGACATAAGCATTAAATTCATATTTTTGGATGTAGTTGGTCCTGTAGCCCAACAAACTTGAGCAGA
This sequence comes from Magallana hongkongensis, assembly GCA_015776775.1. Classification (NCBI taxonomy): domain Eukaryota; kingdom Metazoa; phylum Mollusca; class Bivalvia; order Ostreida; family Ostreidae; genus Magallana; species Magallana hongkongensis. Next base: position 62,010 of record VIAA01000046.1, on the reverse strand, counting down.
CAAATCAGAAAAAATAAATACCGTGCGTTAATTATATATATATATATATATATATATATATATATATATATATATATATATATATATATATATATATATATATATATATATATATATATTGCAATTAAGATAAGACTTCTATAGTGCAAATGTTGATAATGTATTCTAAGGTGTATAAATATATTAACACGATAGATGTCAATAACTGCACGTAACGGGAAATAAGAAGGAGTTTTCAATAAAAACATAATCACTGATAAATCTACAATCGAATAAACAGAGAATTTCGGCACAAGACAGGCGCAGATTGCATAACGCCAAATGCAATCATCTGACATTTTTTATTCTAAGAACGATGTCTGATATATTCCAATACATCTTTATTTGACGGTTTGAGTTGAGTACCTACACATACAATGTACATGTATATCAAACCTAAGATTATCTTCCCATCGTCTTGCAATCGATACTCGGGGGTATATGCTTTACGATGCGACCGTTTGGGCGAGCGCAGCCTATGATTAAATATGTATATACGTATCATTATAATACATTAATTATAAAATTGCACGATTTTACAAATAGATACATATATGGAAATAAAACAAATGTAAATTAATATAAACTCAATATATCCTCTTTTCATTATTAATAATTTTTACGCAAAGGTTCAGATAGGTACGGTTTTTTACGTAAGCATATGTGTTGTTTACTTTAGTGTTTTTAAAGGATTTTATAATGTTAAATAAAATAGATGTATGCGATTGAGAGGTAAGAATTTTCCTTAGAAACGCTGTCTGTTTCACCATGTTGCTATGCACCGCAAATGATTATTTGGATATGTAGTACTTTTTCACGCGGGTCCACAAAATTTTCTTTGAACAATGTGCAGATTTCAACTCGAATTTCCTCCGTTCGTACACGTTGTCTATGGAGCTCGCTACTTCGAGTATTTATTGATTTATGATTCTATGAGTACTATTTTGTTCTAGGATAAAATGTCGTTGAATATATGATTAAGATTTTAACATCCTTTTTTGAAAGTGATTGTAACGTCATTTCATTATGGCTTATAGGGTTTTTTAATGTTGTGTCGTAGGCATGACTTGAAGACACCCTCTTTTCCGAAAATTAGGGCTCAGGAATATCTGAAATAAACGAACATCACAGAAATCTTCTTAAATTTTGTTTTTGAGAGGATTTCAGATTTTTATTATTCAATTGACAGTAATTAGAGTTAAAGCTATTGACCCTTATTTAAACATAATTGTAACGTCAGAGTTCACGTCTAGTTCTATAAAAACTCCATTGATTACCAAAACTGCACATAGTATAAGTTTTATTTACCTAAAAAGCATGATGTTCTTGCAATTACACTTATATCTGGTTTTCAAAGAGAACGTTAGAACGCCATTTGCAGTCTTGCGGGTCTAAATTAACTGACGCCGAAAACTTGTGCCGGATCAATGTGCAAGAAAACCATTGTGACGTCACTCGATTGTATTGATGTAATAGGGCGATTACTCCGATAATGTTATGTACATGTAATGGATCCGTGTACGTTGAATACAATATATGTATAAAGTCAATTATTGTTATCTTGTTTGTTCTAGTGAGAGCATGAAATAGGACACAATATTTAAAGGGAAATTCAGGTCCGTTAAAAATGGGGCATTTAAATCTGGTCCGATTACTGACGCCAAAAAATCCGTTGAATGAATGTGCAACTAATCCTAATTTTCTACGAACACACCCCTTTCCAGTAGAGCTATCTTCGCTAGCCTGCATGCAGCGCTCGCTACTACACAAGGAACCCAAAGATACTGTAATACATATAAGTTCTATGTTGAAGACGAATTCATATATATCGAATGCCGTAAAATATATATTAAAAAGTATATTTATAAAAACCCTCGATGTTTAAATTGCTGCAATGGTGAATTATTCAAAATTTTAAGGATAATTATGTGTAACCTCGGAAAATATATATTAAATACTTTTGTATAAAACTAAGAACAATGTTTGTTGTTGTTCTTATGATTTTTAATTATTTTTTCCTTTCAAATAGCATACTTTTGATTAATCTATCACAGTGCAAAAAGGAATGTTCTACAATTAACTTTATTTCGGACAGAAGTTTCTCTCAAGAACTTCTAATCTCTAAAAACAACAATGCGCAGTTATATGCCTTTCATGTCTTGGCCATTAAAGACTTATTGAGTTTATCTAATTGCCTAATACATGTCAATCTTTCTCTCAATTCATTTGATGTCATAAGTTTGTCGCTTTTACTCAATGTTTAGATTCTTATTTATATTGAATTGTACTTGTCAATAATCAGTTCGGTGGCCTGACGCAATACCGGCCACTTTCGTCTGTGTCCCTTATTTGTTTGTTATTGCTCATCTTTTAAACTCGATTGAAAATTGATACGGAATCCTCTATCACTTGGTTCTATTTCTATGGAATTGCATATTGGTGGACTCTTCGAAATACGGCATACTTCACCTTCGTTTTATCTTACGGCCCAAAGCGTGCCTAAACCATATTTCTTGTACCCTCTACGCCAACATTCCCTCACCCTATTTGTACTGCACACTACGGATGCAGTTCCAGATGAAATGCTTAACATTGTACAAATCTACGCTAAGTATGCCAGGTGTGAATAATTATAATAATATGAAGAAGATGGGGGAATAAGATGGCGCAAATGCCCATTAGGTTTAGTAGTGAAATACAATTTTAAGTTTATTTTTTCCCAATTAAATCTATTCAAATACATTATAATACGAGTTTGCAAAAGCACAATTTCTAACTTTATTCAGTTATATATATATATATATATATATATATATATATATATATATATATATATATATATATTTATAATTTAAGAAAAAAAAATATTTCCATAATTTTTAGTGGTATCGAACCCATAACATAAAAAAACCTAGATATATAAGGTTAGCTTATGCCAGGCACTCTAACCACTGAGCCATTTCAGACACAACAAATTGGGCTTTTTAAATATTATGTGTGACTTTGACCACACCTTTACGGACATGTATTATTTTTTTAAAACGTTTAGTTTTTAGGATACAAAATTATATTTTTATGGTATAGTGGATCATCTCTACACGTTTTTGTTGATTAAAATCGGTTTGTTTTCCAATAGACCTTATTTAGACTATGAGAAAAATATGGCGCACAGACCCACTGTATAAAAGAAAATGCCCTGAAGTTATAAAAAATGACAGTACTCGCAGGTTTAATACGTATACGCCTGTTTGAGTTAACATATTCCAAGTATTGAAAAAGTTTATAGGTTAAAAATCAATGATATGTAAAATGTATATTGTTTTAAATGATTTTTTAAAAACAAATATCAGATTTATTGATATTTTAATTTTTCAGTAGCTTGTTCGACCGTATATGGGCATTTTACACGCCTTATCCACGCATCTTCTTTAAAAAAAAATTTAAAAAAAAAAAACCTGGATACCTCATTTGCTTAGCAATGAAAAAGAAAGATATTTAAAATTGTATCCTCAAATGCCTTAAAGACTTTTCATTACTTAGTTACTGGTGATGAGACTTGGATATTTTTCAGCCAAAATGAAAGAGTTCTAACAGAATATGGACATCAAATAATGCATTCGTATCTCTCCGGTAAAAAAGCACAGCAGTTCTCTAGAGCTTGCAAATTAAAACAATGTTTTGTACATCATTAATTTGTAATGGAAAGTAACTGATAAAGGCCACTAACTAAAACTCGAAATGGTTCTGAACAGTAAGAACATATGCAGTCTTCATACAAATCCGTGAAACTTTCTTCAAGAAATCAAAAGCGAAAATTCAGTATGAAAAAAAGATTATTAATGATAATAAACATGTAGATCTTCCGTTGTAGGCATAACTTTTTAAAATCACTCAGATTTACCGGCAAGAGCCTCCTGTATGTTGGTATACATGTACTTGTAGACACACACTTTGTTGTCGTATGATCCAACCCAGAGACGGTGAGTGTTGATATCATAACTCAGGCTCAATGGTACGTCCATCTCTTGTGATTGTATCGGTAATCGGGCCAGGAAACGACCATCAACATCTAGCAAATGTACAGTTTTGGTTTTACCGTCACACAACAGGATGTGTGAAAGCGTGTCAGTACAGATTCCAAGTGGCTCTATTACTGATCCCGACGGATGTCCTGTGTAGGAGAAACGATGCATGCCGTAACGATTTAACACCACTACAGCACCTCTAGACATATATTCATAGAAATGATAAGTTTCATTATCACAGTCAGACACCACGACATCACCATTGTTGTTCTCTGTTATATAGTTAGGTTGTCTAAAAAGTTCCCGTCCTGTGTTGTCGTTTTGTATTGTGTTAATTAGTTGTCCTCTTTGGTTGTACCGGGTAACCTTACCCGTTCCTGCATATATATAACACATCCCGATAAGTAAATCTCCAGTGAACGCGGACCAACAAACACACTGTGACACCCATGCAGAGTCAGTTCTCTTTAAAAATATTGTGTTTGTTTTCATATCATTAGAAAGTATGTTGATATTATTATTTTCGTCAATATAAATTAGTTCATTCTCACTATTCACTGCGTGTACTCCATATGAACCACTACATAAACCATTCACGCGATAAAGCGTGTCACCTGTTGTGTTTTTCAATAAGAGATTGTTTAACTCACTGACCCAGAGACGGTCTGGTGCCATTAAGGAAATGTGATAGCAACCACCAATGTTTGTCAGTCTTAGAGATTGAATAAACTCAGGAGCAGACATCAGTTTAAGCATACAACCATTTTTGTCCTGTAGTTTTTCTGTGTATAAGTTTTTGATTTCTGTGAATGATTCTGTAACATCAGGTTGATCTACAAAATACACAATATGTCAGACATAGTGCATTCTGCACTGTATTATACAATTTTTTAATCTGGCTTGTAATATAAAAGTACTAGTAGTTGACAAATACAATTAACCTTTTTTTTTAATTCTCTCGTATATACATGTAAACTAGTACATGTATAAATGTTTGTGTCGTTCATTAGAAATTCATAAAAATAACTAGAGACAAGCTCGTTGCAAAGCAACGAGAAGGTCTTCGGGCGGAGCTAGGTCGTTAAAATGCGCAGCAATGCTAAGGTGTCCCGGAGCTAAAACACGACTTGAAAACAATATTTTGTGGATCAAACAAAAAATACTTTGTCCGGGAGTATTCCTTATAAACTGAATAACATATTTTGACATCAATGTTAAACCTTATATTTGATGCATTTTTTGGGACGTCAATATGTACCTCGTAATCACGTTACGATAGTGACATTGCAACTTATCTAATTATATCGCAGAGGCGCAGGTGATTGATGACAATAAATCAAAAATATTTTTAATAGATATCCTTTTTATGTCATATTCTTTGAGGTTCTTGCTGGGGCTTGACTTAGAATTTTTTACATTGACATACAGGGTAAGATAACAGAAAGAACGAAACTGCCGAGAAGATGAGTATGCTGGACGATTTCATTCGTCTTCAATAGGGTGTAAGGAAGCGTGCATTACTAAATGTACACACCCACATCTTAGCCGATTAAAAATAACTGTGTGTCAGATTTATAAATAGTTTCTAACACATTGGATCTTATATATCGTTGTTAACAAATTTAAAACTTTGAACGATTAAATGGATTTAATACCCCACACCCCCATGGAAGATTCCATTCTAACCTATGGAAATTTCAGTATATGTAAAACGGGACTTCGCGCCAGAATTAATTATACGGACCATTATAGTGGACGAATCAGAAAAGGGACTTTTAAGAGACACAAAAACAATGTGAAAACTCTAGAACATTATCTCATGTAAACTGTGTTACATTTTACAGGCTCATTGGTAAGCTTGAAATAATTTTATTGAAAACAATATATGAATAAACGTTGTAAATCCTTTTCAACTACTAATTACTACTTGAATCAGCACGTCTCCATAATAAATTGATGAACAGCGGCAAATTTTTAAAATGTATTCATAACGGTAATTTCAGCTGCAAGTCTGTAGCCCCCGGTCTAAAAGATTTTGGATATTAGTCAATCTGATTTTTTATTTCAGACGGAGAGCTACATATGTGCAGCTAAGGTAACTATAATACATGCTTCCAATATATGAAATTATTTTGTTTAGTCGTGCAAGACTTAAAGAAAGCTTCAACTACATGTAGCCTACTTCTTTAAGAAAAACGTCGTCTTATTTTCGCTATTTGTAGAATAGGCTAGTCCTAATTTCTAAAACGAGCTCTAGAAATATGTTTTAACGGCAAATAATTATTATTTGGTCCAGCATGGTTTTTTATCATAATTAAAGTATGTTGAGTCTGAAAAAATATGCTGGCCTTCATGAAAATGGCCTCAAGTAGCTCAAAATGGCGATTCAAAATGACAGACAGCCAATCTTCACATTTTTCTCTTAAAGTTTATTTAATGGGAAAAAATAATGACAAACACTAGTGAATTGATCCAAAATAGTATTTCATCATATCCAATGTGTACTGAGTCTTACAAATTATGCTGGGTTTCCACAAATGTGGTTAATTAGGTCAAAGTGGCGATTTAAAATGGCGGATAACAACATTTTGTTAATTTGTCTTATATTTCTGAAATGGACGTGAGACAAACAATGAATATTAAGTCCAGCTAAGTTTTTAATCATAACTTAGGTGTGGATAGTCAGGAATAATATGACATTTTCAAGAAAATGTTGTAAATTATATGTAAAAAAAAAATGATGATTCATAACGGTGGACATCCAGATTTTATATTTTTTCCCTTTAGTTTTTAAATGGTGAAAAAGCGAGAAACAGACAATTATAATTTTTTTAATAAATTTTCAAATTATAAATAAGACGTGCTAAGTCTGAGGAATCTTGCTGGTCTCCACTAAAGCGATGCTTTTTTATGTCAAAATGACGGACAGCTAGATTTCATAATTTTTTTAAAAGTTTCTTAAAACGGATAAAAGCCCGAGACAAACAAGTTTAATTTGGTCCAGCAAAGTTTATCAATATAACTAAGGCATGCTGAGTCTTAAGAAATATGCTAGCTACGATGAAAATTCCGTGAAATAGATAAAAATGGCGATTTAAAATGGCCCGAAGCCAGATTTTATCACTTTCTATATAAGTTTTTTAACAAGAAACAAAGCATTAAAACAATTATAGTCTGGTCCAACAAAAAGTTTTTATTCACAATTACGGTATACTGAGTTTGACGATAGATGCTTCCTTTTACAAAAATGGTGTTATTTGGGTCAAAATGGCGTTTTCCGTTTTGTTTTATTAAGGCGTATGCCTTATTTAAACATTCTGTGTTCATGCTTTTCAATATCCGTCTTGTTCCTAAACCTTTCTGGGGGGGTTTTAATTATACTTATGTACCAGTTTCTTCGACTTGCAAGTTCGTGAATTACAACAAATGCTTACAAAGCAAAGTTTGAGAGAGAAGAAATTTTTCTGCGCTATAAAACTGGTGTTTTTAGGCTTTAAAGACATCGATGTCATATGCTTATATGATAACAGAGATACAATCAGGTATTTAGGAACAGTGTACGACATGAAGAACTAATCTAGTATATGTCTGTCTCCTCCTTTAATTCCTTTCCAGCAAATAAATCCAATAAATCATCATATACACTGGGAAAGTTTGTGATTCAAAATGAGCCGAGATCAACATATTGTCCAGCTTTATAGTAATAAGTATGCGCAATATGTTTTAGGCAACCCAAAGAATTTAACTCTTTTTAGCATTATTAGGGAAAATTTATATATTGTATAAGGAATCAAGCTGTCTATGTCTTCGTTAAAGATAAAAGAACCTCTTGCAAAATTGTTAACATGTGTTTGGCCAAACGTGCTGAGGAAAGTATAGCAATGCGTGTCTATATTCAGAGGAAAAGTTAAGATTTTTTATGCTAGACCATGCCAGTGTTAATTTGCAACTTATCCTTACAACTAAGTTTGCTGATGGATGTAAAAACCTCTTTAAAGCCGATAAACATCACTGTCAATGTTGTTGAAGAGAAAATGTTCCCCTTTTAATAGAACTTTGAATTAGAACTTGGTTCATTTCATTCACTGATATGGTGTGACACAATTTTTTTTATTTGTACAGCATATCGAGAAAATAGATATAAGTGAACAGAAACAAGTATGAAAAAAGGAATATCGTTCAGCTTTATATATAGTAATAAGTATGCACAATATGTTTTGGGCAACCAAAAGAATTTTACTCTTTATAACATTACTAGGGACAATTTATATTGTATAAGGAATCAAGCTTTCTGTGTCTTCGTTAAAGATAAAAGATAAAAGAACCTCTTGCAAAATTGTTAACGTGTTTGGCCAAATGTGCTGAGGAAAGTATATAGCAATGCGTTTCCATATTCAGAGGAAAAGCTAAGGTGTTTTTTTTATGCTAGACCATGCCAGTGTTAATTTGCAACATATCCTCACAACTAAGTTTCCTGATGGATGTAAAAACCTCTTTAAAGCCGATAAACATCACTGTCAATGTTGTTGAAGAGAAAATGTTCCCCTTTTATAGAAATTTGAATTAGAACTTGGTTCATTTCATTCACTGATATGGTGCGACACAACTTCTCATTTCTACAGCATATCAAGAAAATCTGCATAATAAGTGAACAAAAACAATTATGAAAAGGGGAATTAACTGACCAGAAAATCAAAGACTTCGAGAAGTTCTTTAGTTATATGGATAACCAAACACATTGCCCACTGACACATTTTAATTTGCTTTCTTACTAAAATCAAAGCCCGGGAGTATGTCCAAACTTAGGATTTCCCTTACGTTGCTTATGAAACAAACACACACCAAGGTAATGATAGGGAGACAGGCATATATAAGCATATCCATATTACCATGAGATGGGATAAAAAAAATTTAAGTGATGGTTGTTTGTTGCAGGAACTAATGACCTTAAGATCTTATACCTAAAGCTTTCTTAGATTTGATAGCTTGCAACTGCCCCACAGGTTGCATAATCTTTATGTGTGAATGTAAACGTGCCTAATTCCTGGGTAAAGACATTTGCAAATTTCAAATCACAATCTTATCATTCAAATAAAGATTGTATAAATAACATAATTATATACTGTATCTTAATAAGGGAAAACAGATTTTTTTCCCCAAATAAAAGGCTGGTGGAGTTTTTTTCTATTAAACAAGTGTTCATATTTGATTGTCAGTTACATCATTAGTATTGAAATTATGATATTCAAACATTTACCCCATTTAAGAGGCCTTTAGTACTCTATATAGAGATTAATGAAATTTGGCTACTAGTATACACCAACTTGATGAAATCTGGATTTTCACCAATTTTAACTATTTATCGCGATCAACATATTTTGTTGGACTCAGCACACCTTAGTTATAATAAAATGCTATTTTGAACCAATTCATAATCGTTTGTTACCTCAATTTTTAAGACTTAAGAGAATTATAGAATTTGCCTGTCGACCATTTTGACCGTTATTTTGACCAAATTAGCGCCATTTTTGTCATAGCAAGCGTATTTTTCAGACTAAGCACGCCTTAATTAATATGCAAAAATAACTTTGCTGGACTGAACTATTATTGTTTTTTATGCGTTTTCCCTATTTTAAATTCTGTAGGAAAAAATATAAAATCTGGGTATTGCCATTTTGAATTGCATTCTTGACCTAATTAACGCTTTTGGGGGAAGGCCAGCAAATTTTTTCAAACTTGGCACACTTTAGATATGATAAAATACTAAGCTGGATCATTTCATTATTGTTTGTCAATAATTGTCAATAAAAATTATGTTTTAAACATAATAATAGTGTGCCGATTCCAAACAAATATGCTGGCCTTCATGAAAATGGCGTTAAGTAGCTCAAAATGGCGATTCAAAAAGGCGGACAACCAAATTTTATATTTTTTTCTTAAAGTCTTTTCATTATTGACAAACAATAATGAAATGATCCAGCTTAGTATTTTATCATGCTGGACCAAATAATAAATATTTGCTGTTAAAAGTTTTTTTTTTACTAAATCGGACTAGACTAGAAGAAGCATAATCATATATAGCCCGACCCTCACAATATACATTGTTCGACTTTAAAAGCCGTAGCATCTTAATAGCATTGCTTTACATGTACACAATTATTTTTTTAAAAATCAACACTTAAAAATGTTTATTTATATGACTATTCATACTTACACATTATATGCATAGTGTATACGGATGATTTAAAACACCCAATATTACTTGGGTTAAGAATGCAGTCATTGAGTCTTTTTTCCATAGAATTTGTAAAAAACAAAAGCAAAAACAAAAAACACATAAATGGTCTGAAAGTTTTTTTAATTTGTTAATTTATCAATATAAAGTTTGTTAATTTCCTTTGATTGCTAAGGCTATATCGTAATTTATTAACATCGAACAGCTTTTTTTTCATGCAATTTTTTTCCACGGAGGATAGCGGGAACATTGTAAATCACATTTCATTTGATTACCTCTTTAAAATTTTGTATGTAGATCATTCATAATTTGCTGATGAAGGCTTTTTGATATATACGTCTATTGATGTTTTGCGAAATCATGTAGTCAAAAACGCGAAGGGGGTTGCGAGTCATAACTTAAAATTAACGACTTTTGATTCAAATAGTAATATTGACGAATATTAAGTTCACTTTTCAGAAATCATCGCTACAATGATAATATTATCTACATCGTAAATCATTATTTTGTGTAATTCTTTAAAAGAAAGCTTTCAATCGGAATCAATTTCGTGTTCGTTTACATAAAATTGCCAGCGTACATTTAAATTTGTAAGTCAGTAATATACATTATGCTTCATAGAACGGTCGTGTATTGTAGAAAATTGAATTTAATTACCATGTATTGTATTGGAACCATTTTATTAACACATCTTTCAGTAATGAAACAATTCGAGACAAAGTGAAACAGTGGGGCGCCCTTTAAACATGTGTAGCTCTACAAGCACATGCACTCTCGTCTGGGCGACGGCTTATATTTACTTAGCGACTCTGCCTATCGATCGGTTAACTGAGTCTCGAAATGCATCTAAATATAAGAGGGACACAGTTTTGAAACAAACAACTTAAGGGCACGGGACAGTTTTTTTTTATACAATTCATTGTAGCCAAGGATGCATGTCTTCGAAACTCTGTAAGTAGAATTTCCTCAGTTCCCATTCAGCTCTTTATAAGGCCAATCACCAATTTCTGAAGAACATTACTAATCAAAAACTGTAAAATTCTCTACATACTGTTTTTTATGAGATTTTAACCCTTTCATATTTTGCTAATTTTTCATGATTTTTCAGCTTTTTAGACCTCCCCACCTAATTCCCTGCAGAGGGTTGACCTTCCGTACCGCGTGCATGTTGCACTATCACATGTCACAAACTTACCGGTGTATAGTTTACAATGTCCCATCCACCTACTTTTCGTGTTATTTTACCTCCCGTCTGTAATTTCATTGTGTAAGGTCAACACAAGAGTCATAGCCGCAGGTTTCGCATTTAACTTCTGATTCTCATGTACCTAACATATGGGGCCTACATATTGCATATCAATTTCAACAAGAGCCACCTCCTAACTAATGATAATCATTAAAAATCATTTCATGAATTTTACAAAAATATTGACAGGTACTTTATCCGAAACTCTTCCTTGCTACCTTTAACATACACTAACATTCTCTGAAAAGTCACCTTGTCTTAAAATTAAAAAGCGTATGCTATTCTGAGAAAAAGTACACCACATTTTGCCAATTCCATTGAGGTTTAAGAAAGATATTGCCATTTAAGTGAACCCACCATTTCCACTTTCCTCTATTTAATACAGATTCATAGGGCTCTCAATATATAAAGCATCTTTACCTTATTTTTTAGAGGTCAACTGTTGTTCAACCTCCTTAAATAAGAAACCTTATTAAATACTACATGCATCTGCTTGATATTATCATGATAAAAGCATCACATCACTAAGAAATACTTTTACATGTATAGCCTCCCCTATCTTTTGATTATCTCAAGAAGCATTAGTTTGAACACTTTAACCTAATATTATGAAACTTGTGGCAATTTCCTTTAGTCATTTCTTACACATATTTGAAAACAACCATTACTGATATTTAAAACTGATCTTTTTTGGTAAATGGATGATTTATAGCAATTTTATTTACAAAAGAAATGTCGCCCTATATGTGATTTCTTGTTTTCATGAAAAAGTAAGCCTATAATCATCTTTAGTGGATATCTTATATATTCTGGTTTCTAGTCTCCTTTTAAGTCATAGAAATTCATTTTTATGAAAAGAACGTTTACATATCAATAGAAACATTTGGGAATTTTATGTTGAATCATCTTTACGCGCTGCATGTATCAGTTAGTGCATAACAAGAAGCCATTTCGTAATTTCTAGAGTTCAATCACAGAGTCTACATTTTATAGAATTTGCCAAAAAGCACATCACTGTTCTGAATATTTGTTAATGGGTCAATCTGTTAATATAACATTTGTTATTATTTTTATTGCTAAGGCTACAGCGTATTTGATGAACATTAATTAACCAAAATTTGTGATGCATTTTTTTTCCACGGAAGATAGCGAGTACATTTATAAATCACAATTTATTTCATTAAATCTTTAAAATTGTGTATTTACTAAATAATTTATAAATTGCTGATGATAGCTGTTTGATATTTTCGTTTGTAGATGGTTTGCAAATAGTTAAAAAACGTGAAACGCGGGGCGGGTCATAACTTATATCCTTAATAACCGTACCTTAAAATTAGGGGCTTTGGGTTGAAATAGTATAATAGTCGAATATTTAGTTCCCTTTTCGACGATGATTATAGTATCTCTATTGTAAATCAGTATTCTGTTATGCTTTAAACATTCTATAGGAATCAATCCCGTGTTCGTTTAAATTGCCAGCGTACATTTGTCATTTCAGTAATACACATTATGCTCTATATGACGGCCGTGTATTGTAGGAAAGTTGAGTTTAATTACCATTCATAGAAACCATTTTATTCACACATCTTCCAGTACTGAAACAATTCAAGATGTCTTCGTTACAGTAAAACAGTTCAACATGTGAACGGCCAGCTCTACAAGCACATGCACCGTCGTCTGGACGACGGCTTGAATACAGCTAGCGACTCTCCTATCGATCGGTTACCTGAGTCTCGTAATGCATTTAAATAAAGAGAGGGTACAGTTTTGAAACAAACAACAAAAATAAGGCCAAAGAGGTTCATCTCAATGAAATGAAAATGTACATATGAATAAAAACATTTAAAAATTTAATGTTGAATCATCTTTACGCGCTGCATGTACCACTTAGTGCATTACAACAAGCCCTTTTATAACTTTCTTAATGTGCACATTCCCACAAAAATGGACCGAACTGACAAAAATTGATTCTGCAAATACTGCCTATAAATTACGAAAACATACAATTGAATACTACGGAAGGATTTGGTATTAATTTCTTTACAACTTAGCTTCAATGATGCATTAGAAGTTTTATTTCTTTACAAGTTATTGACAAAAAAATGTTGATGCCTCAAACTCCCTTATAGGGGCCAGCCCCTTTTTCTGTATACCGAAGGAGAGATCTTGGTAAGACCAAGAACTTTTAATTTACATCTTAAAACAAATTATTATCAGGTAAAAAACTAAAACCCCCCAAAAAACGTGAAATTTTTTGCATTTTTTAAACCTTTGTTTCAACACCTATACCATTCCTTTTATTTGCATTTAAATAGCAAATGAAGTATGTCTTGCACCAATTCAATGTATCAGCTTCCAAATCAGTCCATCTTTGAGACTCTGCCAGTCAGCGTTAAAGCTAAACCGATCTGACAACAGAAGTCGCTAAATTTTACTAAAAGGGGAATAACTCAAAAACGGATGTGATTTCATCAACTTATATATGAAACAACAACATCGCGCGGCATGTTATTAGACCTGAAAATAACAAAACAAGCGGTGAACAAACAAGCGATGTATTAAAGATCAAAGTTGGCGTCTAGAAGAAAAAAAAAAGAATTCTGAAAATTTTTCAGAATAAAAGTAAGGTCTTCCGCTTTCATGTTCATATGCTATTGAATGAGGATAATGATGATGTGTATTCTTTTTATACGCGTGGTTAATACTACTCCTGTGAAATACTGTGGAATCATTAGATTTCGTGGTGGCTCAATTTTCGTGGAATTCGTGGTTACCTCTCATCCACGAAATAACATCCTCCACGAATTGTTAATTAGGGTAATAAAGTCATATTTCTTTTTGTAGATATATGAGAATACACGAAATATCGTCCCCCCGAACCTGTAAAGTTAAAGCCATCCACGAAAATTGGCCCCCATGAAATTTAATGATTCCACATTATATTTGCTTTATCAGCGAGTGAAAACTTCTATTCGGATTATTTTTGACTTAGCCCCTGGCTTTAATTTTAAAAGGAAAGGTTCTGATCAGCTACACATCTTCTCTCTTGAATCGACAGTGATTTAGAGTTTCGATGATGTGATACGAGGTTCATGATTTAAGATTTTAATAGTATAAGATAATCAGTAAGTATTTGATCATCAGGAGCCTGTTTGCAAATCCTTTTTTTACTGATTATATATTAAGTGTAGAATTAAACATAGAGCTTAAATTATAATTGCGTTTTAATATACGAAACTCAACTTTGATAACATTTCATATTAATAATTTGCCGGTATTCTACTAATGTCTGTTTGATTTTTCTGAAGCAAAGAGTCAATTTTGTTTCAAAGCATGACACATCGTTTTTCTTTTGTCATCATTTTCACTGTAAAAACTGTTTTTCCACAATTTGTTCCCCACCATCAGTATACAAGTTTAAGATTTAACCGATATTTTCTTTGATTATATATTTAATCACAACTGTCCATCGTTCGAGTCAAATCAAATTGATTAGCATTCGTAACCTTGTGCAGGTCAAAAAACTATATATTCAAGTATTAAGTATCTCCATGTCTATATATCCTGTTAAGCTCTGAGAAAAAGTCATTTGGAAAATAAAACATTAAATCAAGGTCACAATAACTCAATAACACAAAGTTGTTTCACTGATCAGGTTAAAAAATAATCAATTCGCTTGAAGCTTTATAAAAACTAAACAGTATCATATTAAAAAAAACCTCGATATCTATTATTGCGTGATTTGAATTTTGTTTATTGAACACGTTGATATAGTGATCTCTGGTCGACCTCAAAAATACATAGACTCTTTTAATCGTTGGATAAAACAAATATTAAATCACTCAATACTCTCTTTCTCTCTTCCTCCCTCTCTCTCTAACAAGTATATGTACTGTAAATATTTACACATAGACGCTCATATGTCGATATTGTTAATTAACGCTTAAAATGCAAAATACGAAACGTAAGCATTTTTCTTTTCATGTAAATAACAACATTTATATACTTTATGATAATTACTGAAACGTACTTGTTAAAGGGTCTTGTCTGGTGATATGTCTGTAAAGACATATTTTGCTGTCGTGAACTGATCCAATCCAGAGACGATGATAGTTAAAATCATAACTCAGGCACCATGGTTCACCAATCTGTTCTGATTTTGTCAGTATATATGATAGAAACTGACCGTCCCTGTTTAACATATGCACTGTTTTGGTTATCTGATCACACACAAGGATATGCGACAGCGGGTCGGTACATATTCCCAATGGTGTTAGTGCTGATCCTGATGGATGTCCTGTGTAGGAAAAACGATGATTTCCTCCACGCTCTGTTACTACTACAGCACCA
Organism: Magallana hongkongensis; assembly: GCA_015776775.1. Taxonomy (NCBI): domain Eukaryota; kingdom Metazoa; phylum Mollusca; class Bivalvia; order Ostreida; family Ostreidae; genus Magallana; species Magallana hongkongensis. The sequence continues at coordinate 46,115 of VIAA01000046.1, read as the reverse complement.
CGATCATTATATATATTATCCCAGTCAGACACCACGACATCTCCATTGTTGTTCTCTGTTATATAGTTAGGTTTTCTATATAGTATTTGTCCTGAATTGTCGTGTTGTATGGTTTGTATCAGATGTCCTCGCTGGTTGTACAAGGTAACCTTGGCCGTCCAAATTATTTGGCAAAACATTCCGACCAAAAGTTTCCTATTTGACGAGGACCAGAACACACTCAGTGGTATCCAAGTTGAGTCTGTTCCTTCTATAAATGTTGTGCTTCTTTTCATATCCTTTGGTAGTTTCTTAATATTATTATTCCTGTCTATATAAATGAGTTCATTTTCACTGCCCACTGTGTGGAATCCTCTACAATGAAAAACTCTATTTGGACCATACACTCTGTGGAATCCTCTACGAAGAAAAGCACTTAAACCATACACACAATGAATAGTGTCACCAGTTCTGTTTGTCAAAATGAGATTTTCACTATCATTGACCCAAATCAGGTCTGATGTCACACAGGAAATGTGACGACAATCACGGATACCTGCTAATGTGAGAGAATGCTGGACTTCTGGGAAAGACATCAGTTTCACCACACTACCAATTTCTACACTTCGATATCCCCTCTCTGTTATTTTCATTCCACTCAGTGACTTCACAATATCCTCGATATTGAATGAATTTGTCTTGGAGAGCTGGTTGGTGTGACGTGAAAGTTTTATTTGGGGAAAACAAGTATTCCTGGTCGAGAGGAAATGTAGCGGACTATTTGTTGACTGTTCAAATAAGTGCATATATCCCTGTAACATGATTATGTGTCCTTTCATTTCTATCTCCTGTTTTAAACATCTGTGCTTAAAATCAAAGTCACAAAACACATTGTTCATGAAATCGCGTTGCACAAGGTCAACGAGATCAATCAGTTTTCGGGCCTTTGTTACCATCTCCGATTGATAGAGGGATACACTCGAGTGAAAGCTTTTGATATCAGCTTTGATATTTGGCAGAAGAATGGGTATGTAAAATAAAGCCTCACTTCTGATGGCGTGAATGGTTTTTCTGTATTGTTCTCGCTTTGTTATATATGCTTTTCTAACATCAAGCATTTTTTGTTTTTTATGCAATTTGCAATGACGAAAGACAGGGACTTCACAAGATTCACAGTACTTTCTGCAAACAAAGTTAGAATGTTTCGCATTTTTTTTTTGTTGTTGTATAGAATTGAATTTGTTACGGTATGGCACAACGTTATGGTCTATTGTTTTAAGATCTTTTGAATGACTCTCTTTACAATTGGAACAAAGGTCATCTAAACACCATTCACAATAATATGATGTTTCCTCAAAACACCTTGAACACTGAAGAGTTTTATATGGGATACTCGATATGTCCATGACGCTTTAGGTGTAGGTCTATAAATCACAATCTGTTCAAAGAAAAATAAAATGGTTAAGAAATAATGCAAATAATGCATGCAAATGAGATACGGTGTTTGATATCCTCATTGGATTTTTAAAATATTACAATGTTTCGATTATTGTAGATTCATAACGAAATGCGATGCATTAATATCTGCGTAAAACCTTGCCAATTTAAAATATTGCATCTATTTTTCGGACGTATGTAAAATATTTAAAACTATGATAAAAATTTCGACATTCGCTATATTATTTTCTGGAGATTTGGTGGAAATCACGGAATTAAGTACTCGCATAAAAAAGAAATCTACAGTAATCAAACAATTTATACTTCTCAACAACATAAACATTATTTAAAGAGTTGATAATAATTGGTTGTAATTCATAGAAATATCTATGATCTAGAATATTAATCAATTCATTCTTTAGAGGTAAACTTGCCTAGGGGATAAAGATAAAGTAAATTGGATGAGGTAAAATGTAAAGCATGTTACAAAGACAGCATGGAGAGAGCGCGAAAAAAGGTAAAAGGATGAAAAGAAAACACCACATAAAACAAGATGAGTAAAAACTAGAGAGAAAAACGAGCTCGAGAGAGAAAGAGTTCAGTCTTAAAACACACGACAATAACATTTTAATTTGGATTTGAATCACTTTAATTTTCCCCCATGTTAAATCTTATTTTTAGACTGCCAATAAAAGTTTTTGAAGGGTACTTAGTATAGGAATTCTTATTCCTAACATTTACGGCGCGGTAAATATAAAAAAGTTCCATCTGTAACGCACCTTTAATTGATGTTTTTGTAATAATGATATACAATAAAACAATAAAAAAAAATCATCCGACTGTTGACTTATGAAGAAATGATGTATCATTTTTGGATATATATAGAAATATAAATACAGGTTTGTCACGTGCTAAAATCCCGTAAAGCCCAAAGGGCTTTTTGGAAGATTTGATCGCATAAAAACCCGTATTTTTAATCCCGATATACATCCAAAAATGTTTTTATTTGATATATATACATTTGTTGCAAATTACAACGATAACAACGCTACATATTTTCTTTTTTGTGATGACATAGAAAGTCGCTTCGTTTAACATGACGAAACAAAATATATCACAACAATGTTTTAAGTATCTGATTATTATGCTTAATAAATATGACACTAATTTTGACAAGACAACACTTTTTATTACAAGAAAGTAGAACAGTAAAGTAAAAATCACTTGCAAAAATGAACAAAAAATCGCTTAAAACTTTGCTAAATAGTAAACTTCTATTGAAGTCTCAGAGCGGTTTGAAATTTGAAAACAAGTGATTGAAAGTTGAGTTTGGGTCTATTTCGGCATTTGTAGAGAATCAGAATCAGGAAAATAATGATTTTCCTTTGACATTATTCTTCTTTTACGAAACAATACGAACAGAGAAGCAGAAGGAGTAAATGTTGACAGTGAATGGACTAAACACGAAAGGTCTGTGATACTGCGTATCTGATTCTGATCGCACCTTGTTATAAGAGGTAAAAATGAACTATAACTGATTTTAGCTCCTTTGAAAAATTCAATTGCGATTGTAATTTTTTAAAAGAACGTTTCGTTACGATGTATATAAATATGAAATATATAAATATTATCTTACTTTGTTCTTCAGCCATGATCATTTATCCCGCATTTAATGTCATATACATGTACTGAAGAAAATAAATAAAATTTCGTCTTAAAAATACAGATAAGTTTTGTCTTTTATCTATGCTTTCATTTCGGAATTAGACGTGTTATATGTTAGTTAAAGTTTGAGTACAAAGAAAAAGCATAGGGACCTATATTATTCATGCACTACTTTGATCTCTTGACCCAGCCTGATGTTATGCGGGAATTATAGTGGATTGTGCAAACAGGGTTATATAAGGGAAAACATTTGTATGCGTAAATATTTGCCGGCAATGTTTATATGACACGGTTATTCAGGAAAACTAGTTATGCCAACTTAAACTCGTGATTCCTATGCTGGGAAAAAGAAATCAAAGTTATTTTCTAGGTTTGGTATTAATTCAAAAGAAAGGCATTAAAATACTTCGTTCGTTTGTGTGCACCAGTTGTAATATGATATTTTTTTTTTCGATAGCTTCCGTTTTATTCATTACAATTCTACTCAACCAAGAAAGCAGCTTTCGTACATAGTTAGTTTGCAATAAGGTTTTCGTAATGATTTGAGTTCAGGTTTATGTTTAATGGTATTGGCATAAAAAGTAATATTTTGGGCCCAAAATATTCTTTTATATTACCAGAACTTCTCAGATCCAACAGTATACAGTTGTTGACTGGGGTCGAGGGGAACAGTTGATCTGTCGGACCGGCTCGCAAACTGTTGCCCAAGACCGAAGTTATACCCCTTCTAATCAATAAAACGTTTTCGCGGAATGTGACGTCACCGGTCAACAGTCTTTTTTAACAGTCGATTTTAACAGTTCCAATCTAACAGTTCCAGTCCAACAGTCAAAATGCTGGACTTTTTTTCGTATAGAGTTATATAGTAACTGTTTTACAGGGGTATAACAATAAATCTTAGTGGATATCAGTAATATTCAGAATTTATATCTAAAAGTTCAGTAAATATCATTACCAACAGCAATTTTCGACAACAGTAAAATTATCAGTAAATATAGGTAATTCTCAACACTGACAGCACAATATCAGTAAATGTAAATAATCATCTGTACAAAATGGTTTTTCCAGTGCCTTTTAGACACGCAGGGGTAGCTATACATGCAGGACTGCATTTATACATATGTGAGATTTTATATTTTCTCAAGATACGGGACTACCATGACACAACTGAGGAAAAATCAGTCGGGGTTAATAAGGATATGACCTTATTTAAAGTTTCTTAAAATAATCATCTACCCCCCCCCCCCCCCCCGTGTTTGTCGATCCTCTTATCAAACCTGCTGTCAGATATTGGGTTTTTTTAGTACAGCATATAAGGTTTTTCAGAATGCGGGGTTTTTTTACCATGAAGGCTGTCTGAATATCACTCTGAAAATTAAAAAATAAAAACAACAGATAAGACAATCTACAAAAGTAACTTACAGTCATTTCATGCATATCTTTTACAATTTAATGCTATGCTATGGTATGCGATTTTAATGATATGCTATGAGATTTGTATGCTATGCTATGAGATCTGTATGCTATGCTATAGAAATTGAAATGGAGGGCTTAATGATATGGTATGCTATGATATGCTATGAGATTTGAACAAAAACGCCTCCATACACGGAAGAGTTTCACTCATTTCGAATTTAAATAATAAGAAGCCAAAGTTTACCACAAATCTATCATGTAAACATTTATTTTTTCAAATAAAAACATTTAAAACCGAGTTAAAATAATGTTGTATGCTATGCTTAGTATGATATGACGCATGCGATTCTATGAGATTGTATGCTATGGTATGAGATTCCAATGCTATGCTATGAGATTTCAATGCTATGCTATGAGATTTCAATGCTATGCTATGATATGGTGCATGTTGTAAAAGATATGCTTGAACTGACTGTAACAAACCACTCCTTTTTTCCTGTCCAGTCAAGCAGACAAGTAAATACATATGAAATAAGTCAGATTGTGCCTGCATATATCTTATTCATGTCGACAACAACCAAATCATTCCAATTAATTTTCTGCAGACCCGTGGCTCTTAAATATCCCTTAGCTTTTGCAAAGGATAAAATACAGTATTGGCAAAAGAAGAGGTATCAGATCGCCGTATTAAAGCTAAGGTGAGGTGAAGTTCAGACTCGTATCTAACATATATTCATACTTCAGTGGCACCAAGTCGAGGAAACTATTTCAGCTATGAGAAATAGATTGCCTTCTCAAGATTGATTAATTTTCATGTTGGGGCAAATGACCTAATTTATACTGATATAACTTCTTATTTATTAAACATATGGCACAATGCACGTTTTACAAATAAGATGAACTTTGACTTAACACAAAGTCAGTCTAGTTTTGTATAATGTTAGCATTATCCACCTTTGGGAAATGTAACAAAGTCCCATGAGAAAAAAATTGTGAGAATCAACAAAGTAATGCAAATGTTGATGGGTATTGGAGTGCAGGAATACTCATTACACCTAGCTGCAGATCTGTAGCTCTCTGGTTGAAAAAATTCGGATAAGCAAACCAGAAAGCTACAGTTCCAAGCGTTGTAAAAACCTCCGATTTACGCCGCCGTTTTTGTGTCGCTCGCTTCGGGAATTATATCCGACTTTAAAAGCATTCAACCGCCTAAAAAATTAGATTTATTAATTAAACATATAGTTTACCTTAACTCTGCTAACTTTGTTTTCCTTTCGATGGTTCACAACGGCCATCCTTCGCCTTGGAATGTCATCGTTTTAAAAAATTCGCCTTATGACAGCCATGTTTACCTAGTAGCGAGATCTCGGGTGCGTCGATTTACCAAAATGGACCCAAATTCAAGCGGAAAACAATTATAATAAAATCCTCATAATTTAGGGAAATTTGGAAAAATAAAAGCCGAAGGTCCATAACAATAATTAAAATTATTTTAAAAAGTTGTTTTATTATTATATAATATATATATTTATATTATTTGAATATAATTACATACATTATAAACTTTAACAAATCGAGATAAAATGCTCATCTTTATTTTTCAAAAACAATTTTTAAAGATATACTGAAATAATTTAAATTATTGATTTGGACCTTCGGCTTTTATTTTTCCAAATTTCCCTAAATTATGAGGATTTTATTATAATTGTTTTCCGCTTGAATCGCCATTTGGGTCGCCATTTGGGTCTTTATTTTTCTTCATAACGGCTAACAACCCCATGAAATGACTAAAACAAGTGATAATATTAGTAATAAGGATTTTATTATAATTGTTTTCCACTTTAATCGCCATTTGGGTCCATTTGGGTCCATTTGGGCCCATTTGGGTAAATCGACGCACCCGAGATCTCGCTACTAGGTAAACATGGCTGTCATAAGGCGAGTTTTTTAAAACGATGACATTCCAAGGCGAAGGATGGCCGTTGTGAACCATTGAAAGGAAAACATAGTTAGCAGAGTTAGGGTAAACTTTATGTTTAATTAATAAATCCATTTTTTTAGGCGGTTTAAAGTCGGATATAATTCCCGAAGCGAGCGACACAAAAACGGCGGCGTAAATCGGAGGTTTTTACAACGCTTGGAACTGTAGCTCTCTGGTTTGTCTATCCGAATTTTTTCAACCAGAGAGCTACAGATCTGCAGCTACATTACACCATGACCGTGATATTAAATGGGCATGGTCAAGATTTGGGGCAAAACTGATTTTTTTCCAATTCTAATGTTTACAATGCTTCAGTAATGCATTTTATATAGGCAATCAAAATCTGAGTGTCATTCGTTGAGTTATAAGAGCGTTACAGAGCTAACAAGTCTTTGCTATGTAAAAAAAGCTTTCGTTTACATTTTGAATGCTGAAGAGAAAATTGCAATCTTAGACCCCAAATGAATGTTTAAAGGGTTTGAAACTGTATATCTATGTTAAAAAATGAATGAAAAGATAGACAAATAAGCTTAAATTGTCTTTACTGGTATATTGAACCTGTGTAAACAAAAACAGGGCAGTGGCCTTGTTTACATGACAAAGAATTGTGAGATCTGTATCTGGCTTATATCTCTAGGACTGACTCTCAAATTCCATTTGTTCAATAGAAATGCATTCCTAAAGCATTGTAAATGATGAAAACAGCAAAATAGAATTTGAACAAAATCTTGACCATGCCCCTTTAAAGCCAAATAAATTAATCCTTTTCGTACTGACGGCTCGCACATTATTAGTATTGGGACCCAAATAGTTCTTAATATGGAAACAGCAATGCAGCTCTTCATACATATGAGCCAAACTCGCGACATTCTAAAATAGCAACCGAATATGAAACGCAGTAGCACTGCATAAACATTGATCTTATCATGTCTTAATAATTTGCTATGATTTTTTGCAAAAGACCACAGATATCCCCATCCTCTCCTAGTCACATTTTTTGTTGTGTTTGGAAATAGGGAAATTCTGTTGGGACATTTTTCAATGAATTGAAAGTTCACATTAATATTAGATAACACAATTCTGCTTTAATTCGTGTTGTATATACCCACTTGCTACTAAACTTGAGGGTATGTTTTATGGATACCCTCAAGTTAGTCAGAGAATCGAAAGGTCAAAGGTCATAATTAAAAAATATATTTGTATTTATTAGAGCCGGATCAGCGCTTATGTTTCATTCACTTTCCGAGAACGGGAGATGATACCACTGGTGCACGTTTTCACGGCTTTGGAAAAGAAGGTTTCATGTTTGAGCTGATCATCCTCTCATACCAGGTGAAGGGCGAGAAAAAAAAGGTAACACTTTTCACCTAATAGCGCGATGACACCTTCAGGCTTCATGAGTCCCATACATTAGACAAAAACTGATATTAAACCTCTAGAAGCCTTGCCAGTAATTTTTTTCGCATTGTACTTATTATCATTGTTTTTAATAAAAATTGTTAAGTCGATTTCTAATAAAATATCTCACTGTTTCTTATCATTTAAATGAAAAGGAGGATAAATTAGTTTGTATCTTTTTTCGCAAAAGACAAAACTACCTCCACTTGCTTGTGTCACTTCAGTTTTAAATTTTATCATATATTCTTACCAGAATTGCGCAACTTAAGGGACAGATTAAATTTTAAAACGACCTTCTGTAAAAATTCTCCTGACATCTTTTTGAACAGCGCTTCATTTACAATTTTCTAGCAAAATGCACATGTGCATCCAGCAAGGCTGATACGACTTTGTTTACATCGAATTTACAGATTTTCTTGAAAATCAAGACCGGGCCTTTTCACCTCCCTCAGGAAAAACACGCATCAAAAATTCAAATGACCTCGCATTATTACAGCACTTGGATAGTCAGACATTTCACATAAAATGATTTCATCTCATAAAAAGCAGCCCCTGCTGCGGGCGAAAACGCTCTAAATTCAAAGGGGTACTCGGGAATTATTTTGCTTCAGCCATGTTTTGGCGTGAACCTTAGGTGAAATACTGTTATCACACCTACGATGTAACTCAATTCTTGTTACAGCAAAATTTGCATTTTTATATTGATTAACACTTATTGTGTTATGTAACTAAAATAATTTTATGAAGAAATGTACTCATATCAGAAAGTATGAGCGATTTAATAACACCACGGTGAACATGGTGGCCACCGATTAACGAAAATGTGATCAAAGTTATACTGTATGCATTTACACGGTGTTTTCATATTCATTGTATTTTCGTTTTAGATTGACAAGTGAAATGTAAAAATGTGTAAAATGACGCAGATTTATTAATATTTAGTGGACCCGAGAAAAATATGTATGCAAAAGTGTAGGTGACTGTCTCTGGCTTGTGGGGTAGAAAATACAATTCTTAAAAATGGTTAAAGCTTTCGTCCAAAATAGCATGGGCTGGTTCTATTCAAACTTGTGTAAGTAATGAACTCAGCTATTTCCGCTCTCCTAGCAATATTTTCCTATTTTCTACATAAATAAGGCATTTCTTTATGTAATGAAGAGGTCTAAAACGATTTTTTTTAAAACGTACATACCTTAGACAATTATGTTGTTACCGACGATTAATAATAAATCGTGTTTAGCCTGCTGAAACTTTTCTGGATAGTTTTGACGGTCCGATTCATTATGATTAGGTCATTGTTTTGAGGCAACAAAACATTTCAGAGGAAATTTGGGCTAATTGTGTATGCATCAGAAACAGGCACGTAGCATCAGCGGGCCAGGGGGGCCTGCCAACAATAACGAAAATTCATAAACAATACAGAAATAAGTTTGGAAAATATAAATCTAGATTTAACGATTAATGCATGAATATACATATACTGTATAAATTGTATTTTAACAAACAATTGCATTGTATAAGTATAATATTTAAGTACTCTGATAACAATGGCCCACCAGGGTCCTTACAACACAAAAAGTCCAAACACTCCCCAGTGGACGATTCTAATTGAGACTGTTCTCTCAAAGTAGCTAATTACTTTATAAATTTACAAATTAAAAACAAAACATGTAAATACATGTATATATCACAATGTATCAACAAATTTTGAGAAAAGACGTTTGTTTGTCAAATTTCATAAGACGTTACATAAAAGAATATTGAATAATAACATTTTTTGTACTTTTACACACATTTATTTCAGTTTATTGCAGAGATTCAATTCTACAGTACATTTTGTATTTAAATATTTTATAAACAATGAAAGAAAGAAATGAATTCAAAGACTCAATCTTGTCGTTTTGTTCTAAATAAAAGCCTAAAATAATATGTTTCCATTTTATATCGATAAATAAAAAGGAACCTAATTATTCTCCAAATATGTTCAACATTTTTACATTCAAATAATAAATGTATAGTGTTTTCAATTGTTTTGCATATATTACAGTTACCCCCTTGTACCTTAACCATTTACTTAAATATGCATTGTTGCAGAGAATATTATGAAGCATTTTGTAATTATATTCAGCTATTTTATCTTCATTTATATCTTTGACTTTTCTCGTATATATATTTTTCCATAGATTTAAATCATTTACTGCAATAGCAAACTCTTAAGAAAGTTTAGTTTGATAACACGGTTTAACCAATTTCTCGTGTACTAAATTTTTATAAAAGAATTGGCATTTTTTACCATTTAGGCATGCCATCCCTATTGCGAAATGAAATTTCATTTCATTTTTAATGTTCGAATATTTAACATTTGTAAAATCATATTTCTTACACAATGGTTTTATAACTGATAATAAAGTTTTATATTCACAAAGCCAGTTAGACTTTCTATTAATAATAGTGGAAAGCACTTGTTATAGCATTAAATCATGATTTTTTTATGTATACACTCTCATAACTGCAGCGGTGTGGGCATACAAATTGAGTAACGCGCATTAGCGCGTTATGAAAATTTGTATGCACACACCGCTGCAGTTATGAGAGTGTATACTTAAAAAAATCATGATTTAATGCTTATATTTACATTTTTTTTAACTTCTTGCCTTGTCTGCAAATGTGATTCATACCTTAAAATTCCTATCTTATCCTAAGGGTAAGTTAATATTAATGGAAGAGCCACAGTAACAACCAGAAGCGTGAACTTTGATTTTCGCTTGTGACGTTGCAGTTTACAGCGTTCAACGTTTGTGACGTCATAAGAAAACTCGTCAATTTGACCTTTGTCTACTTGTTGCATTTAGAGGCGGCATTTAAACATCACGGAATTTAATGGAAAAACACAGTAGAATGTAAATATAGTGTTTTTATATTACCGTTATCATCTACTAAATCTTTAAAGTAAAGTATATTACTGTTAACACAGTTTTTAAAAAATAATGTTTCACCTTTAATTTTGATATTGTTATTTTTCCAAATTGGTTGTTTTGAAATATCATTAGATGATATGTTATCGAAGTTACAATTGTTAAATGAACTTAGAATTAGTTTGTAGAAATGTGGAAGTTTGCCTATTCTATCCAGTGCATTTGAATTAGTTTCAGAAATCTGTAAGACGTAATTAGGATTTAAATTAGCTTTTTCCATAAAACTCTCAAAGATTTAAAAAAGAGTGCCCTTACAAGATAACAATCGCGGTATCCACGCTGCTTTTAGAGCCTTGAACTTACTTTCAATATCTATAATTGATAAACTCCATATGTTATATCGCCTTTCAAGGTATTTCGTTTGATTTTTTCAGATTTGTCCCATATGAAATTAAAAAAGAGTTTTTGGACCTTACAAATATATTTCTTATCTGGTATACACAATATAGATGCAATATAAACTAGTTTTGAATGCTTTGATAATACACGATTTACCAAACACCGTTAGTTTTCTACATTTCCGTGATTCAAATAACTTTTCCATGCCCTGATATATTTTCATCCAATTCTTATTGTAACATTCTTCTTTATCATGTCCTACATAAATACCTAAACACTGACAGCTTTATTTGTTGTTTTAACGCCATTGATTTCATCATACATATATTTTAGCCCCCCCCCCCCCCCTGTCCGAAAAAAAAAATACATTCGGTCTTGATTATGTTGGTTTTTGATCCGGCAAGATTGCAAAACTCGTTTTTATTTTCAAACTCAAATCTAAAGAATTCTTGTCTTTAAGAGTAAGTGTTAAGTCATCCGCATGTTATATATGAATGATTTCTTTTAAATTATCATTTATGCTAATCCTCGATATATTTGCTTCGTTTTTAACTTTTGTGGACAAAATTGTGGCTACAAATAAGTATAATAAAGCAGATATTGGACATCTCTGTCTGATCCCTCTTGTCATACTACAGGTTTTATATAATTATCATGGAGTTGCCCCCCCCCCCCCCCCTCCCCCAACACTTTTTTGGAGTATGTAAAAATTGATATGAAAATAAGTAAATTAGGAATGAATTTGAAGTCATATACTACGCCATCAAAAATCAGCCCTTGCCGCGGGAGAAAACGCCCCAAATTCAAAGGGAAACTCGGGAGTTATTTTGCTTCAGCTATGTTTTGAACCTTCGTAAACCTTTACTGAAATACTGTTATGACACCTACAATGTAACCCAAATTCTGTTAAAACACCTGCATGGGACCTAAAAGTTGAGAACAAAAAGATAGGAAATTTTTAAGCCATTTATTTTAATATATCTTTTTCACTCAGATAATTTCTTCTACATGTAACATGTTAAATTTTAAAAAATCTTTTATACCACATTTAAATAAATAGACTAGACTTTTCAAGAAAGGTCCTTTAATATTTTGAATATCTTATCCATGCATCATTAACGAGGAATATTCTGTAATATGCAAAGAAGCAAAAATCCTTGTATATACGTTCTTGTTGATGTACATTCGGAGGCAAGGGTTGCCCATGAAAGCCATGAACATTTATTACAAGAATTAAATGTCACAGAATAATGATTAACAACATTTTTAATATTATTCATGTTCATCGTATTTGTTGGTTTGTTTCAGTTTCAAAGGTACGTAAGAGGACAATTTAAACATTTAATTTGTTTACGATATTAAAACCCCGAAAGAATTGAAAACAGAAGAATAGCTGTAATCTTATAAATGACATGTTTTTGAAATAGACGTTTACGCATAAAACATACGATTTCGAGTGAAACAAAGTTCTTTTCAAAATGTTCTAGAATTTAAAAAAAAAACCACCGTCCATCAAAAATATATACGAATTACAAATGTTTTGAATGCTTAAAATAAATACATCTTCATTATTTGCTTAATTTCGGAGGGTTTTTTTTCCTTTTTTTGACAAAGTGCTGGGAAAAAAAATCAAAAATAAACCTTATAGTATGATATAGTCATACCTGCCGTTTGCTGCAACGAATGAAGTGATGCAATTCTTTTATGTTGTTTCTTTACGATCTAACATGTGTTCCACATCTATTAATACCGTCCAAGGTAGAGCGGGGTACTCCCTTTATTGTTTGCAATCATATGTTTATTGCGTTACTTAGACATTTCATTTGCGCATGTTTATGTGTTATCCCCACTGCGCAAACCGTGTTTTGTAAATTGTAAATTCGAACTGGAAATCGATTTTCAACAAGTAAACGTTTATTTCATTGTTTGCATACATGTGTCAGGTCTCGTAATACTTTGTCTACATGTATGCATACAATTAGGAGATATTCATGAATTAGTTATACTGTGTTTTCAACAATGATTTATTATCCTAATACACATCTAAACTATACATGTACACAGCTGCGTCTCCATTGTTTTAAAATCATTAAAAGTGTACCTGCTTTCTGCAGGTAGAGACGAAAATATCTGTATGTTGTGATGTCTAAATACAGAAAAGTTATAGCTTAGTTTAAAGCTAAAAAACATTTGAAACAATAAAAATTTAAACCCGATTAAGTTTATTTGTCTTTATTGATTCGATGCACTAACATGCATATAATTTCTGACTTGGTTTTTTTTATGAAACTAAAATAAGTTTTTATGAAATATACTTTTTATTTTGATTTTTTAGAAATGATCAAATGCAAACAAACTCAAGCAAGGTAAAAGTATTTACTTGTCTTTTATATGAGTATCGGTTTCAAATTATAAGATAAAATTGTTTTAACAGTAACCTCTTCTATTCAGTCAATTGTAAATAAATGAGTGTTTACGATACTGTTTTTGTCTGCTAAAACATGAGCAAGTTTAAAATGTAGGATACATCTTGTAAAATTTTAAGTAGCTCACCTGAGAGATGTTAATACCCTTTTTAAGACATTATATATTGCAAATGTCGTAAATATGCAATGACATCAGCTCATAACATGAACAACCCATAAAATAGGATCGATAAAAAGTAAGCAAATCATTTCCTTAGGAAGCGATAACATTCTACTAGTTTTAAAAGCATCACGAGTCTCATGAATTTCATTCGTTGATATATGATGTAAAGTACAATGTAAATAAAATAAAACTGCACAACGATCTTTTCTACATAACCAGGACGATTTATGTATTTTTAGTTGTAAACTTTTATTTTATGACTTTGTTTACTGCAAACCTTGACAATTGTGGGAAATTGTTTTTGATATCAATTTAAATTTTATTTGAAAATTATTATACTCTATTTCTTGCCTAATAAATGTCATCCAACTGCATTTAACAAAACTTAATTGCATAAAAACAATTTTAAAAAAACAAAAAAAAACCGGGCTTTTTTCTTCTTGTTCTTGAAAGTGTGTTGGTGACAAAAAAAAATTGCATGGTTTGCTTGTCATATAAAGCATTTTAGAATGCAAAGGCCTGTTAATTATGAATTCAAAATTACATTTTAAAATACAAATGACAATTCTGATCATTTTTGGGAGCTGATTTTAATCATTTCTCCTATGCAGTCACTCAGACAAACCGAAAGTGAAACGGTGTTTGGACCTCAGCACAAATCATCGCTGCTGACAAGACTTAGTTCTTGAAAATGATTGATGAATTCGATGTAATGTATGCTAAAGCATTGTTTTTCAAGGAAACTTATTTATAAATACCTTGAAAATAGTCAGATTTAAAATGGTTACGAACAATTTAAATATTTTTTGTAGTCGTATGTATTCCTACGCCAGAGTTCAATATAGTCTCGTTCAACTCGACGCTCGGCTGTCTCCGTAAATGCTTGTCGGAGATTTACGGTGTCAGCCGAGCGTTTTGGTTGAACAAGACTAGAGTTCAACATTGCTTGGATCCGTACAATTTTCGAGAAATATTTTTTATTAAGTACATAGTTTGATTAAATTAATTTTACTCTAAATATAATTTACCATGATTCATATGGGGGTTTCTCGACATTCTTGTAGAAAAAGTCCAAAAATTCATATTAATATAAAAAAGTACGTAATTCAAATACAAATTAGAAACTACATGTACTTGTCATGCAAAATAACATATCATTGATTTTAAGATAAACAAACATCGACGAAATCAACTCCCGTCAGTTCTTCAGTACTTTGATTAAACGATGTTGGCGATAAACAGAAAGCCGTTAACGTTTCCACGTGTGTGTTGAAAATGAATTACAAGTGTTTAATTTTCCTTTCTTTTTTCTTCCTTTTGTAATACAAACACTACAACGAACGATTGAAAATTAAATTGTTCATTAAATTGTCCATTAATTTTGTTTCAGATTCCAATTCCTTGTTTTTTATCTTCAGTTCAATATATTCAGGTATGAAAATTGATATTGTATTTGAATATTTTTTCGTAATATTCCAGAGTTCATTGCACAGATATAAATGATATCAATGTTATTGCTATAAACCCTTTAAAAATGGACAATCCATGTTAAATTCTATTTTTTTAAAATGTATTTGCATCTATATAAAAAAAGACGAATACACATAATAGAACTTTTTACATAAATTTCACCATTATTAAATGAAGAAAAACCCTTGACGACGGGCTAAGATACAAGTGGTGTTTCTATTTTGTTTTTCACATGCGATAAATGGGTACGTAACATTAAATGTAAACTGTTATTTGATAGCAAGTATAGTCTGCTTTTTTTCCCAGAGATGTACCTGTATATACAAACACGCGGTTTATGCAGAGTTATTTAATGAAAAATCCCAAGAACTTAAGATTGATGGAGACCTTACTTCTTTATCGATCACACGAGCGTCGTATATGCATTTACCTTAACGATACTTTTAAGAGAATACTCTTTTTTACAAAACATGTCGTAAACAAATTTCAAAGCTAGAACTGTCCATTTAACAGATAACAATGAAAAACACATGTAAGCACAGATGTAAACGTGTTATCGTTCATATTTGTTTTATTAATTTTGTAATTATTCAGTTAGGGCACTGCCTTCCTCCTTTCTGAAGGTTGTGGATATTTTTAGACTACCGTTTCAAAGGTACGTAAGAGGACAATTTAAACATTTAATTTGTTTACGATATTAAAACCCCGAAAGAATTGAAAACAGAAGAATATCTGTAATCTTATAAATGACATGTTTTTGAAATAGACGTTTACGCATAAAACATACGATTTTGAGTGAAATAAAATTCTTTTCAAAATGTTCTAGAATTTTAAAAAAAAAACCACCGTCCATCAAAAATATATACGAATTACAAATGTTTTGAATGCTTAAAATAAATACATCTTCATTATTTGCTTATTTTCGGAGGGTTTTTCCGTTTATTGACAAAGTGCTGGAAAAAAAAATCAAAAATAAACCTTATAGTATGATATAGTCATACCTGCCGTTTGCTGCAACGAATGAAGTGATGCAATTCTTTTTATGTTGTTTCTTTACGATCTAACATGTGTTCCACATCTATTAATACCGTCCAAGGTAGAGCGGGGTACTCCCTTTATTGTTTGCAATCATATGTTTATTGCGTTACTTAGACATTTCATTTGCGCATGTTTATGTGTTATCCTCACTGCGCAAACCGTTTTTGTAAATTTTAAATTCGAACTGGAAATCGATTTTCAACAAGTAAACGTTTATTTCATTGTTTGCATACATGTGTCAGGTCTCGTAATACTTTGTCTACATGTATGCATACAATTAAGAGATATTCATGAATTAGTTATACTGTGTTTTCAACAATGATTTATTATCCTAATACACATCTAAACTATACATGTACACAGCTGCGTCTCCATTGTTTTAAAATCATTAAAAGTGTACGTGCTTTCTGAGAGTGGAGACGAAAATATCTGTATGTTGGGATGTCTAAATACAGAAAAGTTATAGCTTAGTTTAAAGCTAAAAAACATTTGAAACAATAATAATTTAAACCCGATTAAGTTTATTTGTCTTTATTAATTCGATGCACTGACATGCATATAATTTCTGACTTGGTTTTTTTTATGAAACTTAAAAAAGTTTTTATGAAAACTATTATAAATATACTTTTTATTTTGATTATTTAGAAATGCTCAAATGCAAGCAAACTCAAGCAATAGACACTTGAATGTATGTCCTTGTATTCACTTGTCTTTTATATGAGTACTGTGATTTCATCAATATTCCTTGAATACCAATTTTCGTGGATTTCGTTGTTAAGTTGCTCCACGAAATTAAATGTTCATTGAAGCGCAACTTCTATTAACATTTTGTATTGATAGGGTCATTGGCCACGAATTTACGTGTCCTTGAAATTGTGATTTTTACTATATCCACGAAAATTGATACCCTTGAATATTAATGAAACCACAGTATCGGTTTCAAATTAAAAGATAATTTGTTTAACAGTAACCTCTTCAATTCAGTCAATTGTAAAATAAATGAGTGTTTACATTACTGTTTCTGTCTGCTAAAAACATAAACAAGTTCAAAATGTAGGATACATCTTGTAAAATTTAAGTAGCTCTCCTGAGATATGTTAATACCCTTTTTAAGACATTGTATATGGCAAATGTCGTAAATATGCAATGACATCAGCTAACAACATGAGCAACCCATAAAATAGGATCGATATAAAGTCAGCAGATCATTTCCTTAGGAAGCAATAACATTCTACTAGTTTTAAAAGCATCACGAGTCTCATGAATTTCATTCGTTGATATATGATGTAAAGTACAATGTAAATAAAATAAAACTGCACAACGATCTTTTCTACATAACCAGGACGATTTATGTTTTTTAAGCTGTAAACTTTTTTTATGACTTTGTTTACTGCAAACCTTGACAATTGTGGGATATTGTTTATGATATCAATTAAATTTTATTTGAAAATTATTATATTCTATTTTTAATAAATGTCATCCAACTGCAATTAACAACACTTAATTGCATTAAACCATCTTTTTAAACGGGTTTTTTTCTTTTTGTACTTGAAAGTGTGTTGGTGACAGATTAAATTTTGCATGGTTTGTTTGTCAAATAAAGCATTTTAGAAAGCAAAGGCCTGTTAGTTATGAATTCAAAATTACATTTTAAAAAACAAGTGACAATTCTTATCATTTTTAAGCGATGTTGGCGATAAACAGAAAGCCGTAAACGTTTCCACGTGTGTGTTGAAAATGAATTACAAGTGTTTAATTAATTGTTCCTTTCTTTTTTCTTCCTTTTGTAATACAAGCACTACAACGAAAGATTGAAAATTAAATTGTTCATTAAATTGTCCATTAATTTTGTTTCAGATTCCAATTCCTTGTTTTTTATCTTCAGTTCAATATATTCAGGTATGAAAATTGATATTGTATTTGAATATTTTTTCGTAATATTCCAGAGTTCATTGCACAGAAATAAATTTTATCAATGTTATTGCTATAAAACCTTTAAAAATTGACAATGGGTACGTAACATTAAATGTAAAGTGTGTTTTGATAGCAAGTATAGTCTGCTTTTTTCTTGAGATTTACCTGTATATACAAACACGGTTTATGCAGAGATATTGAATGAAAACTCACAAGAACTTAGGATTGATGGAGACCTTACTTCTTTATCGATCACACGAGCGTCGTATATGCATTTACCTTAGCGATACTTTTAAGAGAATACTCTTTATTACAAAACATGTCGTAAACAAATTTCAAAGCTAGAACTGTCCATTTAACAGATAACAATGAAAAACACATGTAAGCACAGATGTAAACGTGTAATCGTTCATATTTGTTTTATTTATTTTGTAATTATTCAGTTAGTGCACTGCCTTCCCCCTTTCTGAAGGTTGTGGATATTTTTAGACTACCGCCCTCTAAATTTTCCAGATTTAGCGGAGTGTATATCTCATGAACCTCAAGACAGTTGTTTTTTTTTTACTTTATATCGCAAAATGGATGTTAATAACCTATTAATTCTCCCATAATGTACAACGCATGGACGGACCTACCCCCCTCTCTCTCTCTCTCTCTCTCTCTCTCTCTCTCTCTCTCTCTCTCTCTCCTGAAATCTATAGTGTTCATTACAAATTACAAACTTTTTCTGATACTTTCATTGCAATAAAATCTGGTTTGGCCAAAATACAAAGTTATCTTACTTTCTAAAAAACGAATACATATACACGATTCTATAAACTATAATCGAAAATCTTTTTCTGCGTAAACACAAAACAGAAATTTTAGATAGGTGGCAAAAAAATTTACATTTATTGTGTTGTCATAGTCCTGTGTAATAAAGAATTTAATTCATTGAATCGGTTATAATTAACTTTGAAATAACTGATTTAAACATATTCCATTGTATGTGTAGTAAAACAAACAAAAGAGTAAGACACTAGTTTTATAAACTTACGTGTTCTTCGTCGTAAAAAAGGCAATTTGTGCAAATGCCTAAACCAAAAAATATATTTATATATCTAGTTTGATGATATTTTGATGGTAAGAACACCACCATAACAATTAAAAGATTAATTTGATTGTTGTATATTTAATATAATTTTAACATTGGACAATGAATGCGTATAACTTTTATTGATAATGTATGCACGAAAAATATCGTCAAAGTTTTTACAATGCAATAAGTTAACATATTTAATAAAAAAAAATATAGTATTCTGATATAAAACAGTAATCCTGTAAATTTCAGACAAAAACACGAAACAAAAAATTAAACATACAAACAAACCATGCTTTCAACATGTTTTTCTTGAACTCAACGGACAAAAAAACACAATACAAGCAACCAAGCAAGTCAATCATAATTTCCAAGATTATAAAATAGATTAAAGAAGATTTTTACACAAGTATCAATGGCAATCGGCCGAAGATTGGTCCTTACATCGAATGCCTAGAGGAAAAACGACTTATAAATACATTTTATAAATTCTCATCAGGTAAAATTTTCTTGAAAAAAGGAATATTTTTAAACAGAACACACAACACAAGGAAGATATCGGTCCTGTGAGTATGGAGGACAAGGTATCCTACCGCATTCTACAGTAGCAGGGGTCAAGAATGGTCCATGACCTCTGCTGTCTTCTAATCCACCATTATACACAGCGCCCTTTTCTACACAAACGTAGCGAGATGGCGAAGTGTCTTTACTTTCAGGCAGGAAACCTAATACACCGGCGTATTCCAATTTCCAATCTTTTGGGCAGCTCGTTTTGGCGGGAATCATAACAACTGAGGATATCTGTTGCACTTGGCAGACAGCACAAGGTCAAATGGCGACTAAAACCAGAAATAATAATTTTGTGGTTTGTTGTTTGTTTGGTTAGAACCTGACGCGGTCAAGTTGTCGAATTCCGGAACTTCTGGGAGACAAAGAATATCTCCGGATCCCTTACTTTTACCACTGGGAAGATTAGAGGACATTATACCTTGAAAAATAACACATTTCAATATTCATATTTTTATAATCATTAAAACAGAGGTAAATGCTGAAAATAGGGTTTTTTTTAAACCATTCATATATATTGGGGTAAATTAAAAAAATTATTGACATTTGTGCTATTAGTTCTTTCTTTGATATTCAAGAAATTCAGTTTGACGGGGTATCTTCAAAGTAAAGATTAGTTTGTATATGGCTTAGTAGATCACTGTTACCTGTATACATTGTTTTTGTGTTTTTATCTCGTGGACAAAGCTTGCTTCCCCATAATGTATACACTTCTAAAAACAGAGAAAAGAAAATTACATTATATTTTCATGAATTTTGTAAGCCTATTCTATTCGATTATTTTAATACGATGTTGTTGGGTTTTTTTTTTTTACAAATATCAACGAAGAATGCATTAAGAAAACATTAAAAGAAAGATAAATGTATTACTAATACTAAAACTGTTACATGCACCAGAATGTGTAGAATATTTGTTCACAATTTTGCTTTACTTATTAAATTATATTGTTGTTGCCTTTAAACATTCACAGTTCAGTTCTGAATTTATGAATGCAAAACGTTGCTTACCATACTTTTTCAGCAAGTTTTGAATAGTTTCTGTGTAACCTTCGTAGAATACATCGTCATCATGATTTGGCCAAGGATTTTGCTTTTCAGCCATCCTTGAAAACTGTTCTGGTGAAAACTCTGTCGGGAGAGCCTGGTTTTGGGGGCTAGGTGTCATTCTGATAGATAGATAGATAGATAGATAGATAGATAGATAGATAGATAGATAGATAGATAGATAGATAGATAGATGGATGGATGGATGGATGGATGGATGGATGGATGGATGGATGGATGGATGGATGGATGGATGGATGGATGGATAGATAGATAGATAGATAGATAGATAGATAGATAGATAGATAGATAGATAGATAGATAGATAGATAGATAGATAGATAGATTGTCTTCTACATATTTTATGGACATTTCATTTATTATTTTATATTCATCAACTACTACTTTGTTCCATGGCCAAGTATCTTTATTTCATAAGGAACAGATGACCTACTTTTCTGTATACTCCTCTCTGAGGCGGGATATCTCCTGCCGGAGGTCCTGGATCCCCTTCTCTAGGTGTATCCTCATGGCTGCCTCGTGGTTTATTTTATCCTCCAGTCGGTCAGTCACTCTCGAATTGGCTTTTTGAATTGAAGAATCAACACCCAAGCCTTCAAAGAAAAAACACATTTGGTGAAATTAAAACCTGCAATTGCCAAAAAATCAACATTAATATAATTTACACCATCTTTCAATTTGTTTTGGGTTTTTTTTGTTCAATGTGGCTTTCCTTATTCATGTAATTAGTAAATGTAGTTTATTTACCGGGTGCCTCAATTTTAGTACTTAATCAAAAACTGCATCCTATTTTCTTATACTACTTATTCGCCCCGTTGTTTTAATTATTGTTGTTGTTGTTGTTGTTGTTAAAAATAAAACTGAGGCAAATATTTCCCTGTGTACTGTATGTTGACGGACGGTTTAAAATAATACAGAAAACTGAATATACAATTATCTTTAGTAGACTGGATGGTCAACAATTTACCTATATGATCTCCGTTAAAATTGTTTGTATGAATTTCATGGCCATAAAGAATAATTTAGTTAACAATACATTCAATTACTCCAGTTATCATTTTGGAATTTTTACATCTACAAAGCCCTGCAATTCAAGAGGATAAATATAGTTAAAAAATGGCCACGGCCACCCAGCAATATGCAAATGTTATCCTAGTTACATTGTGTTGTTAATATTCTATATTTACTAAATCTAATACAGAGCTCTTCAATTCAAGGATGTTAATAAAGTATAAAAACGACCATAGAGTCCTCTACAGAATGTTATCCTATAGTTACATTGTGTTCCTTCGTCCTCATTGTTAGGACAGTCCTTCACTCCGTCACAGACCCAGGACAGGGGGATACAGCGGCCGTTGTCACAGCGGAACTCACTGACCACACATGGGTGGGAGGCGTCTGGTTGGTAAGTAAGGTAGTAAATGGGTAAAAATATTATATTATATTTACCTGTGGATATTGTTTCCAATGAAGCACTAGTACATGTATAACAATAAACATAAATTCAACATCTATCTTATTGGACATCTGTAAGTCTCTGTTTACACTTTATGATAATTGTCAATAAATGCACAAGAATTTACATTGTCTTTAATGTGTTTTGATTTAAACAATTCTCCTGTTTCAAATATCTCCCACTAAAAATGAGAACAAATACTCATTGAAAAATAAACTTCTGAAATAAAAGCTTATTCAAAATATATGTGCTGTTTCATATGAAAAATATATAATATAATCAATAATATGGATAAAAAACACAACTGCTACTTACCTGGTATACATTGAGTGCCATTTCTATTCACCATGAACCCTTCTGAACACAAGCATTGTTTACGCTGATTACAGCCTCGAATGATGCAAAACGCATGCGCAGGGCATTGGAGATCTGCACTACAGCCATGATAAATGTTGACTTTGCTTTTACTCTGCAACATGTTGCCGAGGATTGATTTCAGTAGAGCTTGCAGACGTCCAGTGTCAGCACCGTTTTGATTTTGAATGCCAGTATCAAAGGCCGTTGTAACTTGTTCTTGACTCTTTGTTTCGGCTTTAACCGTAACAACGTTATCTTTCGCTATCTTACTCGAATCAAAATTACCAGGAGCCAGGAAGTTATCGCCTGGAACATATTTCTCCATCTCACCTGAATCCAGATTATCTGGAGTTTAGTATGCTGGCAGCCAGCGTATCGTCCCCAGTTGGTGAGGTAAAGTCAGTTGTTTGTGGTGTAACGATATTATCGTTTACAAGACCGGATGCAGACTCAAATAAATGTGTTGTTGAGCGAGCATTGGCTGCATTAGACATGACAGAATCCGTTACAGTATTTAGGTCAGTCTTACTAGCAGGCGAACCTACATAATCTTTTCCCGCGTCATTTAAAGCATCATCATCATACCTCGTTCCTTTTTTATCTGTTGTTTCGAATAGTTCATTATCCTGCGAGTTTTTGAATCCCGAGGCTTAATTCTAACGGCATTAGGACCGTGTTCTTTATATTCCGCCGTTGATGGTTTTATTGTGTCCAAAGTGAACGAATTTCCTGTGATCTTTACTTTGCTAATACCCGACTTTGTTTGGGATGCTCTACTGACTAACGTCACAATTCCAGGGTTGCTTTGTGGTTTCTGTTTGTCCTTGGGCATTTCTTCGTTTGTTTTGTCATTAGATTCTTGCTGATTATCGTATGTGAGGGAAACATCATTTCCCTCAGGCAGATCAGATAATAAAGGTAGCTTGACACCTTTACAAGAAGCTGAAATGATAAAACACGATGTAGTTTAGTTTAGAAGAAACTAAACACCTGGATTTAATGCATATTTCGAAAAGATCGAAGATGGAAACTATATGTTTAAATTGCGAAAGATAAAATACCATTGTATTGAGGTACACAAAATACACGAAAACACAAGCCTAGAAAATCCAGAATCTGGACAAGAGCCCAATTAGATTTTTTTATTATTAAGCCTTTAAAATTGAATTAAAAGATTTGTACTGAAAATATTACTTTAACGCCCTTATTTTCCGCTTTACACATACCAAGAGAAAAATTTTTATCGACACATCTTCGAGCCTTGAATGGATCCAGCCAGTATTCGCTTGGAGTTATCTCTCTTTTATCATCCTGGGCAATTGCAGACGTCATTGATGCACGTTGCAGAGAGGACGCAAAATTTTTCCTCACAAGACTGGTGTATTTCCGCCTCATATGGGGCCTTGCATAGACCATCTGACGTTGGTTCCATCAATTCGTTACACTGACAGACACCGTCCGTACAGAGGGCGAACGGAGAAAGACATTTGTTCAGGTTAGCGTCACAGGTTTGCCCCACTAGTTTACCTGTTATAACAAAAATCACAAGCAATGCAGTAGATTAATATTCTTGTTGGAAATAAATTAATTGACTAATGAATAATTAATGAATTTATTGGTTTCTTTTTGGGGCAAGAAGAAAAACAAACAATTATACTGGATTAAGATTCTTTTTGAATAACAATAATGTATGTTTGTTAAAAAAAATTTTTGAAAGAAAATGTTCGATATTTGTTTTAATTTTTATGGAAGAATCAAACTGGCAGTTGACCGATATTTTAGATTAGAAAAATGATTATTAATATTTGCTGAAATTCAAATTAAATTAACAAATATATTTTGAATATATCCAACTAAAGTTTTTTTCCTGATAATCATTTACTTTAAAATTGTATTACTTTTTATAGCACTTTTAATAAATTATTGACGCCATATTATGTTATATAAACTGTTAAAATTAATCAAAGTGACACCTCTCCCAATTGTTATACCTTACATTTAACAAATGGTTGAGTTGATTTTTGTTTACAATATTGAAAAAATGGTTCAGTTTCTGTAGAACATTTGGGTCTGAAAGACAAAGGTGTAGAAAATACATAATTTGTAAATTCATTATATGTAAATAAGAAACCCTGGGTATCATGTAATAAATCCACTACTTCATGTACAAATTATGATCTCCACTTAACAATTTTACCACCTATCTCTCTCCATTTTTGGTCTGCATTACCTTTCTAAAAATACAAAATTTCTAAAATAGGTTAGCGGGCTAATTCACCAATGCGTATTATTTCAAAGATTGATTAATCAGTATGTCAGATAAAATGGAGAGGTTGTATTTAGCAACATTACTCTTTTTTAACTAGAGGCACAAATATACATTTGCTATTAACATCCATATATTATTATTTATGTCACTCATATGTCAAATACAATCTTGTATTTTGGAACAGCTTCTAGTTTTTTATTAGATATATAGGATAACGACTCTGGCAATAAAAATAACAGTCAAAATCTTCTTTTCATATTTTCAGCTAACTATTAAGTAAGACTTTAATAAGTTAACTTTTAGTAAATTGTTTTTCGTTTAAAAAATAAACACAACTCGAATACTGTACAATAACAAGTTATATACAAAATGCTTTGTATTGAACTGTTTACATTGATCTTTTTTTAAATTCTTACTCCCGCAAATACAATAGCGTCGATATGGCTTTAACAGTCTGTGCAGAAGAAATTTAAAAGAAATCCTTTAGATAAAGCAGTTTACACTAAAGTTGTTCTTTAAAAAATTGCAATGCAGTCTTGTAATCGACCCGACCTCTGCTCTACATGTGCATGCATTATGCAGCATTGAAACAAAACCTTAAAGGACATGGTACGAGCAGGAATTATCAAATACATCTCACTCCATCATTCATTTTGTTTCAAATTAGCCAAAATATTTAGAATACCTGAAGTCAAATTCACACATCTTAACTTAATTGAAATAATAAGTATCTTTTTGCCTTTTAATCATGGGAATACTGTTACAAATGTAAATACAATCAATTGATCTTCATTTGTAATACATGTAAATGGTTCCCAAGTCGCGACTTTTAAAGCAAAAAGGAAGTGTTTTCAAATACTCTCAAGTAAACGCCTTTGTACTTTAGCTTTATACATTTTTTGTAGATTTCTACATCAGGATTTATACAAACTATGAACCCTATAGACAGCACTTTGACATTGCGGGTTGAACCAAAAATACAAAATGGAGGAGATTACACAGAAGATGATAAATAAACATAAATAATGTACGTCATACCTGGTATACAATGGCTTCTGTCGTCACTGTACACAAAATTGACGTCACAACGACAAGTGTAGCCGTCACATCCGCTCGGGCGACACCCGGAATTTGCCGGACATTGGGAGTGACGCGTGCACTTCTCAAAAATAAGAGCAGCTGAAACAAAGAAAAGTACAATTTCTTATTAAGTTGATTACCGCCAGTCTATATTATCACAAACGGTATTTACATGTTTAAAACAGGTATTTTGGGAATATTTTGAAAATGTTGGTAATAAATTCTTACATTTTAAATTTTTTTTGCATAATTAGAAAGGTTATTTGTGCATAATTTAAAATTTGAATAGAAAACGTCTGTACTGATTGCATTTTAATGGGGAAAAATGTATGAGTTTTTGTCGCAATTTTTATTTAATATAATATAGTAAGAAATTACCACTAATCTTTATTTTACAGATTTTGATTTTCAAAATGTTTGACATTTTTAGATTTATATACAGTATCTAACTTCCAACCTAACATTTTTCTTAACATGTGATCCATTTGTAATAAATGCAATAAATTGTGCATATCATTATTTAAATCTGATATTATTATGATCGTGTAAAGAAACCTTACCTCGAACAACTGAAAAGCTAACAGCCAAAAGTAAAACCCCAACTTCCAATGACAATGTAGAAGTCATAGTTCAAAAAATTGTTAGTTCCTTTAGAATTTAAATCTTTGGGAAAAAATAACAATTATTAGTAAATTCTTTTTTCTCGTCTCTTATGTCTCTCAAATGTAAGGTCTTGTCTTATATATCTGTTCTCCAATAATTTATATTCTTTGTTCCTCTTCTACTTTCCCGCCATTTCATTCAAAATTATTGCAAACGAAACTTGAACCTATCCTGTTCATATTTTCTACGCAGTTGAAAATAAAACTTTATAATTTCACCGCCTCCAAATACGAAATCCTGTGAATCATGCTCTTTATGAATCACAAGCTTCCTTCCATTTGTCTTTTATGATATCATCGGTCCTCGACAAACAATAAAGCTCAGATGGTACTACACAGATTGTGTCCTCCTATTCTCATCAAATTGCTGATATGCACATTACATAGACAGATTTCTCGAGTCTTGCTTTCGTAACACCTGACGTTCCCATGCATAGTTAATGTTTTAACCATTCATCATTCACCGTCCATTCTCTGTTCTTTCTCTTGGCTGTCCTTGTTACAGATGTTATGGAGTGTCTGATTCACATGATGAACGAATCTTTTTCAGTTTTACCATTGGTTAATTTATCATAATTTGACAAATTGCTGATGCATCTCTAGTAAACTATAAAACAAATTAAAAACAAATTATGATATATAAGTTAGGTTTAAGATCATGAATAAAATGTCTTTGTGAAATATGGTTTTGAAAGGCTATCCTGAGAAAGTAGAATTTTAAATTTTATTAAACATATTATGCAAGTTAAAAAAACAAACAAGTAATGGATGTCTGATTGCATTAACCTTATTGGTATATCATGATGAAGTATTGAGGTATGAGTTTATACCACAGCAATGTTGTTGTTTTCCTCTCTTTAGAACATACAAATATGATGATTTATGTTTTAACCAATAAGACTGTCCTTTGTTTGCAGACTCACCTTTAGCTATTTACATGACGACTCGCTCAATTTGTTGATTTTTAGGGTCTTCCGTTTTCAACGGAAGACCCTCTTGTTATTCTATTGTTTTTTTTTATTATTATTATTAGGGTCTTCCGTTTTCAACGGAAGACCCTTTTGTTTTTCTACGGTTTCTTTTTTTTCTTATTAGGGTCTTCCGTTTTCAACGGAAGACCCTCTTGTTATTCTATTGTTTCTTTTTCATTATTATTATTTTTCTTTTTCTTTATTTTTCTGACTTTTTCAAAGCTTAATATCTCAAAAAGTTTTCAACAGATTTACATGAAACTTTCAGAGATTATGAAGCATTATTGTGCCTCTAAGTTTTAAAATTTTCAACTACAACGTCACTTCCGTTTTTACGTTACGTCAATTTTTAAATTTTTAAAAAAGTAATTTTGTCCAGGGCGTTTTTCAAAAACGGTTCAAGATAAAGACTTGGAATTTTCTGTGTTGAAGCAATGATCGTTTTTATTTGGACATAAGACTGGAAATTAGTTTCCGTCACTTCCGGTCTAAACCGGAAGTGTTTTAAAATTTTCGAATTTTCGAATTTTTCGTTTTAATTTTAAAGGTTTACGAGGTTTGTAGAGTTTGTTATGCTGAACACGAATCTGAAATCCGTTTGAAAATCGGACGATGCATTACAGAGATATCGGGGGTTAAAAATTGATTTTTCCGGAAATTTTGATTCCGCGTCCTTGGTTTAAAAAATAGCGTTTTGTTTATAGTGAAATTAACTCGTACCAAAAATAATTGCTAAGTCGTACTTAAACACATTCGGACTTTTTTTGTTAAGTCGTTCTTGAAATCAGAAAGGTTTTTGTTAAGTCGTACTTAAAATGATTCGGATATTGTTAAGTCGTACCAGGAATAATTCGATTTTTTCAACTTTTTATTTTAGTTACTCTTGTTATTGGTTTAGGAGCTCTGCTTCTTACAGGAACTTCCAGCTTTACATCCGACATTAACGGAAGACCCACTCGTTGCTTTGCAACGAGCTTTGCTCTAGTTCTTCTTGTTTTTCCTTCTGACTTCTTTTTTGCTTTATATCTCAAAAACTATTCAACCAATTTGCAAGAAATTTTCAGGGATTATTTTAATTTCTTGTCCCTTGAAGCCTTCAAACTTTTAGTCATTAAGTCACTTCCGGTTTCTAGTTACGTCATTTTAAAAATTTTCAAAAAGTGATTTTGTCCAGCACTTTTCTCGTAAACGGTTGTTTATAAAGACTTGAAATTTTCTGTGATTGTAAATCTGCGGATTGACTTATGGCAAATGTACAGAAAAAATTATTTTGTCACTTCCGGTCGAAACCGGAAGTGAAACAATTTTTTTCGAAAAAATGAATTTTCTGATCAAATCAAAAATGAATATGTGTTTTGTAGAGCTTATAAAGCTGAATCTAACACTGAAAGCCGTTTAAAAATCGGACGATGCATAACAGAGATATCGGGGTTTAAAAATTGATTTTTCCGGAAATTTAGATTCCGCTTCCTTGGTTTAAAAAATAGCGTAATATTCAAAGTAAAATTAACTCGTACCAAAAATAATTGTTAAGTCGTACTTGAACACATTCGGATTTTTTTTGTTAAGTCGTTCTTGAAATCGGAAATGTTTTTTGTTAAGTCGTACTTAAAATCATTCGTATTTTGTTAAGTCGTACCAGGAATAATTCGATTTTTTCATCTTTTTATTTTCGTTACTCTTGTTGTTGGTTTAAGAGCTCTGCTTCTGACAGGAACTTCCAGCTTTACTTCTGACATTAACGGAAGACCCACTCGTTGCTTTGCAACGAGCTTTGCTCTAGTTATATTCATGTTCTTTCCAATCTCTGAACTTATTCATATAAATCCTTTGAAATATTGCATTAAATAATATGTTTGCACAACCATTGCAATTCTTACATGCATCTTACGAATTAAAACTCTTAATTTTCTAATACTTCTAATTATTGTTTTGCTTTTTTGCGAATATTTTTCAACCAGGCTTCCAATACATCGGTTAATGATTTTCTGATGAAATCATAGAGGTATATATCGCTTTTTCAAAAAATCGTTTGGTTACGTTGATATTTGATTTCCATTACCAAATGAAATGCATACATGTATAAATACCTAAAATGTTGAATTATGCAATTGAATTTTCCTATTTCTTGTACAAAATCAAACACATTTAATTATCAATTAACTTTTATCTTAAAAAAATTTAGTATTGTCCAAACTTTATGTATGTATTTAAAGTTAACTTTAATAATAAAAACTCAGTCGCTGTAAACATATGTTTAAACTAAAAGTTAAAAAAAAAAATTAAATTAGAACAATAAATTCGTAGCAAAATTTTTTTAAAAACCGAAAGGAGAAGATCGCTCCTGAATTCATTGAAAATCAATAGGCATCAAGACTTTATCTATTTTTTATATGATACTGTTGCGTAAAATTAATCTAAATGGAATTATTAGATTCTCGATTTTAGACACACAACAATATCTATCAGATTCTTTAAAAAGGTACTATGGTTTCATCAATATTCGTTGAATACCAATTTTCGTAGATTTCGTTGTTTAGTTGATCCACGAAATCAAATGTTCATTGAAGTGCAATTTTTATTAACATTTTGTATTGATGGGGTCATTGGCCACGAATTTATGTATCATTGAAACTGTGATTTTCACTTTATCCACGAAAATTGATGCCCTTGAATATTAATGAAACCACAGTAGTACTTTAAAATAGCATGTGGTGATAAAGAACAGCACTCAAAATCAAAAGTCCAAAGGGAAAAAAAACATAAGCAGAGCAAACACGGACCTCTTCATTTATCAGTCAAGATCGGGTGCCATGGAAGAGTGAGCATCCTCTGCTGACCGGTAATACACCCACCGTGTGCTCTTTGTCATAATCGGGAAAAACCGGAAAAGTCCGTAGACAATTAGGTAGTACTAGTAATAAGTATGAAAAGTCAGTCATTATGCAACCCAGTGAAAGATTGTATTTGCTGACAACTTCGTTTTATCGACCGTAGATTTTCCGGAAAGATGAATCTTGCATCATACACTTTAAATATTAGTTGTGTTAGGAAGGAGACCGTTTACCAAAGTTAGTTTTAAACCTATCTCTTAATAATAATTATCGATCGAAAATCAAGTAGTTTTCCAAGAGCATTAGCTTTTTTTTTTTAAAGTTTTATCATTCATTTGATTATATGCTTTATACGAAGACTTAAGGCTTTCAATTTGAGGTGCACTTAATCAGCAGAAAGAACTGCGAACGCTAGCATTGTCTAGCCGCCTAACTAAAAGCTTTGTAACGTTTCAAAAAAAATAATTAATGAATATGAGTTAAAGTGAAAATGTACTTTTATATCTAATGTTAACATGTGATTATTAGGTTTTTATGCACATATTGGCCGTTTAATAATATTATTCTCTCTCATAGAGATCGATTTGAATGAAGAAATTTTTAGACCCCTCGTAAGCAAAACTTTCGTTTAAAAATAATTAATAGGCTACAAATTTCATTCTTATATAATTCAATAAGAAATTGATGATACTTTTAGTATGTAACTTTGTTTTTTAATATCTGATAAAAAATTCCGAAATATTTTTATCCAAAATGTAGGCGGGAAACAGGCGGTAGGGTTCGCAGTTCTTTAACATTGGTCACTCGATACTATTATAAGAACAACAAATCAACATCCTTTAAAATTTTCACTTCTTTAATCTAATTCTTATTTATCAAGTGAAAGACACAAGGAATCAGCCAAACAAAACAAATACGAATTACATGTAATAATATTAGTTTATTTCAATTGTATACATCATTGTGTACAAACAATTGTTGGGGACAAATTGGATAAAAGGTTTTTAGAAAGATAACAAAACAATTTTATTCAATAAGTCTTAACAAGTTCGTTTTTCTGTTGTTTGATAAAAGCATCACATGTTTACTTAGTTTGTTGAATGACAGCTGTATCTTACATAAAGCATGCTTGTAACAAATTTCAATACTAAGTAAAATTTCTTCATTAGAGTTTTTTTATTACACACATAATACACGCAAATGACAAACAAATTAAAACAAAATACACCATACTATGACACAAAGATGTACATGGCCTATCAAACACATAATGGTCTTTAAAAATAGTTAATTTACTATATACAAATTTACAGTTATGTTATTGTTCACATATATACAAATGCAGGAGGACGTGGTCCACGCGAGTTAGGGCATTGCTTCCTGTTTTTCGTTTAGCAGTTTCAAGACAGTTTCAATATCATTATCTCAAAATTACCAGTATAGCAACGTGATTTACGGTGTAAACTATAGACGTTAACGTGCCTGATAAATGTGCTGTTTATTTTCATAGTGATAATGATAAAATCAAAACACCCAAGCCTTATACAACTAGAACTTAACCAATAAGGACGATTTGGGAGTGTGAATATTCAGATTAACGATGAATACAAACACTGCCTGTATTGAGAGCCTTATTTTTAAAGTTCTTTCTTCACCAATACGGTGATCTGATGGCG
The DNA here is from genome assembly GCA_015776775.1 of Magallana hongkongensis. Taxonomy (NCBI): domain Eukaryota; kingdom Metazoa; phylum Mollusca; class Bivalvia; order Ostreida; family Ostreidae; genus Magallana; species Magallana hongkongensis. Next base: position 13,899 of record VIAA01000046.1, on the reverse strand, counting down.
TAACGTAAGGGATTTACAGCGACAGTCGGTAAAACTTGTTGTGATTAATGGTGTACGGTAAAGGTAAAAAAGAAAATGGTTAAATAAAATAACGCAACCTGATCACCATATTCTGATCTAACGGACTGTAATGGGGATGTATCGAATGACTTGAATCGCCATGTCGTCGACTGAATGTAATACTTATCTATTTTTCTTGAGAGCTAACTTCAGGTGCAATTTTCACAAAAATTAACAGAGCAAAACGTACAATTAATATGGCTTTTGAATGACAATCATCAGTATTATTCATAAGGGTAACTAAATAATAAAGCAAAGACTACTGCATTATTAAAAAGAATGAAAATGCACAGTGTAATAAAACAAAAGGATTCAATTCAAACATATAGGTTATTTCAGCTAATTTTTTCCAAAAATCCAATTAAGGTATGAAAAAATTCGAATTATGTTGAAAAGATTTAGGTATTTAATGTATGTTTATGAAAAAATACTTTATTTGCCCGAATTTCACCTCACACATTTCTTTGAGGACACATTTGTCGGCTTATCAAACAAAAGTGTGAAATACGTTTTTCTGCCTTTTTACTATATACGTGTATTAACAAAATAAAATTTAAATTGTTACCGTTTTGATGTCAAATATTGAAAAAATTAAATTAATATATACATTGGACATTTTTCTACATAACATATACAAGTATATAGATCTGTCTTATATAACATAGCAGAATTAACGCTATTCAAACAAGGTGGAAAAAATATATATTTTTATATACATTATTTGTTCTACTATAAAGGTATGTATATATCTATTGATTGATGGTTAAATCGCCGGCCTCCCTGGGAGAAGACGCTTATTGAGGGTTAAGTAACGTGTCCCCGCCACCAGTTTATTAGTTAACAATGTGATGAGTGGGTATGGCTGCTTGTGGATTGTGTGACTGTGTAGAAGAGGTTTGAGCCTAATGGTGAGTAACAACACATACGTTTTCAAGCTAACAAAAAACTAATTTAAGCTGATAATTGCATTATCAAATTATTAGTTCTTCCATCTTTGTTCTAAGTTTGAGTTTTTTTAAATTATAATCGTTTAGACTTACTTGTTTGCTTATCTAAAAAAATGATTTTTTAAATCATTTTTATTTTTCATATTGAATAGTTGCTTGTATTAACTCCATAAAAAACTTGTACCTTAATATCATATCGTTATCTTATTGGTCATTATCTTATAATGAAAACATTGTTTTTTGCCAGGACTTATCGTGTTATTGTCTTCTTCTGTATAGAAAAAAACTATAAAACTTTTGATAAGATGAAAAAAATAATTTCCCCTTATTTTGTTCTTGCATTTGCTTAATGTATGTATAAGCTACGTCTGCGCATAAACAATCAGTCTTACCTCAACAATATATCAAAATACATATCTGAAGTACATGTTATTGTATTAAATCCTTTTCTTTATCTTTTTGTTTTTCTCTTGAATTTTAATTTAATGGTTATCTATATTCATTCCATTTAAGATTCAGATGGGAAAGGTACGGCTGAAACACGTGGTGTTGTTCCTACTACTCTCCCACCAGTTTATTATGACGTCAGCAGTGGTGACTAATAACAGACTTCTACTGGCTGTCGGACTAGCTACGGGAGCAATATTATCTTCTTATAGTAAGTCGCATGTTTTTCCTTTTTTTTCAAGTATGTTCTTTTATGATAAACCAAAAAAAAAACTAATTTTTTCCTGAGGTCACGTGATTAAACCTTTTTTCTTTCATTACTTGTTCCCTATATATATATATATATATATATATATATATATATATTTATATCTTACAAGTTTTGTTAGAAAAGTGTTTCATACAAATTTAATGAAATTGTTCAGACTCAGTTTTGAAAATAGTGTGCATTGTCATACTATTATTTACGCTTTATTAACAAATATGAACATACAATAAACCCCTTATATCCGGGTAAATATCAGATTGTGACAAATGCCTATTTTGCAGCTTAGTTATACAAAAGTACATTATATTTAAAATTAGAATTTTCATTCGTTCCTATTAAAACCGGGGAGCGGATGCAAGTTCTTTTTTTAATTAGATTGACAAAAGTAGGAATTTATTCTTATATCTCATTTTCAATGGGTTTCTTTTTAATATAACTCAATCACATCAGTAGTCCGTTTAAAAATAGAATGATTTTCTTTCTTAGATGGAAGCTATGATTGGTCACCAAGTACCCTAGCTGTGCTCACCGCCATTGTCCTCGTAACCTTGCTGCCAACTGCGATCAATAAAGGTATGCAAAAAACAATTCATATTTTTGGAAGCGGGTCTTGTCAAGACGTTGATTTTCAACCGCCAGTTTTGCTAATTTGAAATTTACGTTTAAAATATTCATACTATTTTCAGAAAAATGAGTAAATATACTTAGATTGGAATTTTTGACAGTCTCTTATGTACATGTAATCTGTTAAGAGTGTGGCATATCATTGGAGCAATCAGAACGGGTTTCATTGGTAAAACGTCGGGTAATTTTATCTCACATGTTTTGACAAAGATACAGCAGGCAAATGGTTTTTTACAAGTAAATTATATAATAAAGAATCGGTGTTTTGTTAAGCATTTTGACTATTAATTGTTTGGAGATTAAGATATCTTTGTTACATGTAACAAGCAAAAAAATAAGCAAAACTCATGCATACGCTAGTTACTGTAATTTCATTGGTATAGCAATGTGGTCTGTAGCAGAAAAGACTAAGTTAGTTCAAAATGCCATGTAGCTATGCTTAAAGTATTCATATAATTCTCAGAATTACAGAAGTATAATAACACGCTGCACTAATATTTATTGTTATACTTTCATGTTACATACTGAAATCTGATTGGTTAAGACGCAGTTAATAATATTTACTATTACCCTCAGCGTTAGCAACGCACTTGGCAACGGGTAACATTAAAAAATGTTACATGCGCGAAAATTATGCACGTACGGTTCGCTGTAGAATTCACGTTATTCCTATATAAAAGCAGTAAAATTTTCTTAAAAATTTTAAAAAACACATTCAGTATAACAAAATAAATAGTGCCTGTTTGGGAGGATAACAGTTGAAATTGACACCCCTCGAAAACCATTGTCAACCTCCGCTTCGCGTCGGTTGACAATGGTTTTCTCGGGGTGTCAATTTCAACTGTTACCCTCCCAAACAGGCACTATTTATATAATGGAATTAATTAAAAAAGCCAAGTGACTTACTTGCAAGTTCCAATACCGAGTCAAAATTTAAAACTTGATAAATATTAGCCCTGCTTCTATACTTAAGTACATATATATAAATTGTAGACATTGCTTTTCAATCACCGTTGGTTCCAACTGCGCAAGCGCTCTCTGGCCGATTAGAAAATACTAATAGTGAGTACAATGACACATCTCATAAATATTGTTCAGCCTCTTTAAAACAAATGAAAATAAAACATGATGTGCTAAATTATTGAAAAATAACATCTTTCGTTGATTCAAACTAACAGTTGAATTTTTACCAAAAAGTGCTTGTTTCATTTTTTTATTTGGAAGAACTTTTTTAAAAGGATTTTTTATTTTTTTTTTAAATGAGGAGAGTTGACTTCTTTTAAAAAATTGGTTTAAATGAAGTTGATCAATTTCAATGTAAATGCCGGCATCCTTTTGGACAAAAACAAAATGAAAAATGCAATAAAAGGACGGGAAAAAAAAATGATATAACCTTTTCATTATTTGAATGAAAAGTGATACATTTAAGAAAATACTTGATTCGTGCAATCACAAAGTGTTAAGAATACATTAGTCGATTAGACTCTGCTTGCAGTTTATCTAATTTTACTATAAAATGAAGAAAATCACACTCTGAATACACAAAAATTTAATATGTCCAGAATTAATATCTTTCCATAAAGTGTGGAGTAGCTTCGTACCTAAATGAATACAATGGTTGGATTTTATCGTAGATGGTCAAAGGTATTACCTCAATAGTTACCACATCAATATGTACACCTTGGTCATTGCAAACGGCCCTACTTACTTCTGATTGTATTCAGTTTTTTAATCAAATTAAATTGTCTGATTTTCTTTTTAATATAATACCCAATTACCCATTACCCAATGTAAGGTATGAAAGCCTTTATCTTTCAGTCGACCCAATGTTAACTGAAAGGTCTATAATTAATATGCCATTTAGTCACTTTTCAGTTACCTTTCAGTCACTTTTCAGTTGACTAAAGGGCACAGTTTCATCCTGTGAATTTGACAAGGAATTTTACAAGACGAACTTGTGACTTTATGTCAACTAAATATTACCTGAAAGGTCTTGAAAGGTGACTGTATGGAATAGAATTTCATATAGCCACATCTTCAATTCCTTTCACTCACATTTTAGTTGTCGGAATGGGAGACAAATCGTCTTGGCTTTGCGCTAACTGCTAATTTCGTATTTGCTAAAGTAAGAATTTTCTGCAACATACAGAATTTGCTCTTTACAGCGGACTCCTCCTCCTGCACTGCCCCTGGATATAGTCTACATCCGGTTCTGGGTTGCATCAAGTTGTCCACATCGGCTACAGCTCTCACCCCGGAACAGTGGGTGGCTAAGTGTGCTGAAGACGGCGGTAAACTCATTCTGATTAACTCGGCAACGGAAAATCAGGCACTGGTTGATTTTCTTAGTAAGTAGGTTGTGAATCATTATAATATTTGGGCAATGTTTCTTACCGGTAGGTACTATTACGTGTAATTTTTTAAGACAGGTATTGATTTCCCTGCGGATGACTGTTACGGGTGATTACTGTTTTGGGATTGAGTATTCTTACAAATAGTTATTTTTTAGGAGCTCTCCTTTTGAGATGTTTGAATAATCTTTAAAAAATGCTGACTCTGACCTTAACGACTTCTTTAACTTTGAGAGAGCTTGATGGTTTGGACCATATTTAGATTCAATTGACATCCTTAAGAAGTAGACTACTTCGCATTAAGATACAGTAAATATGATAACGCTTAAATACAAGAAATATTTTTTTCTGCATATTGATATTTTAAGCATAAAAAAATCATCAACTATAATTTCCTGGTATTTTGCATGGCTTATTTCTTTACAACTTTTCAATCAGCCTCTTTGAATTGTTGTTCGCTGTTTGTAGAGAGTGACCCCAAGGATGTAGTCATACAAGGCAGCAGGGTGAGCGTTAGCAGCCCGTGGACGACGGACGACGGACAGCCGCTCCCCTTCGTCGGCGAGTTCCAAGGGATCTCAACCTTGCTGGTACACTACGTATCATCTTCACCTCCTCTGGGAAATGGGCCAGTGTCAACCCTACAAATGTATTTCCCAATGCTGTATGTGAAATACCGGTATGAGACTCAAAATGGACAGCATATTCCATTCTCCCCAAATGTGGAAAGTGAATTCCATTTTTCTTGAAAGTGAAAAAATATATAATAAATAATTAAAAGTTTTATTGTGTGTTTTTATTGAATTGATCTATTTTAGTATACCTCTATATAAAATTACTGATAAATATGCTTTTTTATCTAACCGTAGAAAATTAAAGTTTCCGTGTTAGCCGCCTATTTTGAATAGTCAGTGTTCAGCGGCGGCATTCGATTTCCTTCGAGTTTAGATTTGGAACACCTGAGGTGAAATCCGAGTAGCTACGTTAAATCAATGTTCGATATCTCTGATTTATATAGATGTAACATTAAAAAAATTCTGAATTGCCGACAAAAAACGTTTTCTTCGGTATAATAAAATACCCATTCACAAACTATTCAACCGATAGCAGTTTTATTGTCCTCCGATCCTGCAACTATTTTCATCAGTTCGCCTCATGAAATATTTGCTCTCTTCTGGGGAGTGGGGGGGGGGGGGCAATAAACTTGTTATGGTCTCCATGGCTAGTAAATAGTCATATTATTTCCAGTTTCATAAGATATTCTATCCAATAAATGTATTTACTAGTCTCCTGACAGTTAGATGACTCGTTCTAAGAGTATCTAAGGAAAGAGCACTCTTGATGAATAAACATTTTCAATACGTACACGTAAACAAAACCGGAGCATTAGGAACTTTTTTTCTACCTTACCTCTATTGTGTCTCTTAAGACAAATTCATGCCATTTGATCCACTCTAACACCGTTATAATTTCATGAAACTTGAAAATATAGCTTGTAGGCAGTTTAATTACACACGGGCATCGGGAGCAAAAAAGCAGACATTGTGCAACTTAAATAAACCCTGCAAGGTAAATTTTAAAAAAGGGGGGGGGGGGTGTTGCACGTGACCTGTATACATGTGATTGTCAAATATAGTAAAACACGGTTATAGCGAACACACTTATAATGAATTAACGCTTACAGCGAAGTGATTTCATTTCCCCGTGACTTTATTACATGTTGTAAACTTGATGGATATAACAAACTACGCTTATAACGAAGCAAAATCGCCCGCCACTGGCACTTGGTTATAACCGTTTTTTACTGAATCCATGTAAGAAGGAATAGTAAGGTATACCTTAGAAATATCTGCGGATTTTACGTAAAACAACAAGTATAAAATACGAACAAGAGGCCCATGGGCCACATCGCTCACCTGAGGAACAATAGGTATGATAAAATCAGCTTAATGGGGTCATAATACAAACAATGTGGACAATGTACAATTATACATGTAGATCCTGTATAAATAAAATCCATTTTTCCCGTTGGATATTCTTATGTTTATAATCATTAGTCCCTTTTCTAACAGGATGATTTTATAGTCATATCACATGTTGAGTATTGCAGTCCTCAAAAAGATCCTTTACAATTGTTTATATATGGGATATTAAGCTACATCAAACTCTAAACCTTCTTGTGAGGCCGAAGAATTGTCCTGGAGCCAAAGTCTTAACAATTATAAAGAATCATCTGGCTGATTAGTTTCTGAGAAGAAGATTTTAAAAGATTTACTCTATATATTCCTATGTAAAACTATGTAACAACCCCCCCCCCCCAAATGTGGCCTCACCCTACCCCCAGGGATCATGTTTTCACAACTGTGAATCTACACTACCTGAGGATACTTCCACACAAGTTTCAGCTTTCCTGGAAGATAAGTTTTTGAGAAGAAGATGTTTAAATATTTACTCTATAAATTCCTATGTAAAACTTCGACCCCCTATTGTGCGGCACCCTACCCCCAGGGATCATGATTTTCACAACTTTGAATCTACACTGCCTGAGGATGCTTCCACACGAGTTTCAGCTTTCCTGATTGATTAGTTTCTGAGAAGAAGATTTTTAAAGATTTACTATATATTCCAATGTAAAACTTTAACACCCCCCCCCCCATTGTGGCCCCACCCTACCCCCAGGAATCATGATTTTCACAAGTTGAATCTACACTGCCTGAGGATACTTCCACACAAGTTTCAGCTTTCCTGGCTGATTAGTTTCTGAGAAGAAGAATTTTAAAGATTTACTCTATATATTCCTATGTAAAACTTCGACCCTCCATTGTGCCCCACCCTACCCCCAGGAATCATGATTTACACAACTTTGAATCTGCACTACCTGAAGATGCTTCCACATAAGTTTCAGCTTTCCTGGCTGATTAGTTTATGAGAAGATTTTAAAGATTTACTCTATATATAAATTCCTATGTAAAACTTCGACCCCCCATTGTGGCCCCACCCTACCCCTGGGGGTCATGATTTTCACAACTTTGAATCTACACTACCTGATGATGCTTCAACACAAGTGTCCGCTTTCCTGGTTAATTAGTTTCTGAGATTTACTCTATATATTCCTATGTAAAACTTCGACCACCCCATTGTGGCCACACCCAACCCCAGGGGATCATGATTTTCACAACTTTGAATCTACACTACCTGAGGATACTTCCACACAAGTTTCAGCTTTCCTGGCTGATTAGTTTCTGAGAAGAAGATTTTTAAAGATTTACTCTATGAACTGAACTGAACTTTATTTATTTTACAACGATTGATAAGCAAGTTCTACAACTTATATAAATATCTCTCGTTGGCACGGATGTTAGCGCGAGGGGGGCATTGGTGTGGGAAGAAGCCGGAGTACCCGGAGAGAACCCACGTGTCCAAGCGGGCGACCGCCATACCCTATCACATACAGCCACTGTCGATCACGGGGATCGAACTCGGGTCGCAGCGGTGAAAAGCGAGTGCATTGTCCACTACGCTACTTACACCCTACGCTACTTGGACACCTATATATTCCTAAGTAAAACTTCAACCCCCCATTGTGGCCCCACCCTACCCTCGGGGGTCATGAATTTCACAACTTTGAATCTACACTACCTGAGGATGCTTCCACACAAGTTTCAGCTTTCCTGGCTTTCTGGTTCTTGAGAAGAAGATTTTTGAAAATTTCTCGAAATTTTTCATTAATTTCTAATTATCTCCCCTTGAAAACGAGTGTGGCCCTTAATTTTCACAACTTTGAATCCCCTTTGCCTAAGGATGATTTGTGCCAAGTTTGGTTGAAATTGGCCCAGTAGTTCTTGAGAAGATGTTGAAAATGTGAAAAGTTTACGGACAGACAGACATGCGGACAGATGGACGACAGACAAAATGTGATCAGAATAGCTCACTTGAGCTTTCAGCTCAGGTGAGCTAAAAAAGGATGTACTTTAATCAATGCCTTTACTGATGCAGCGTGTTGTTATCTTTAGAATACAAATACACAGTCAGCATGGATTAGGGCTAGAGATGAATACATGAATAATTACAAAGTGCGAATCAAAAGATGTTAAGGAAAACTGTATATTTTGTTTCTTTTGTGTTCTATTCGACATTTTCGCATACTGGATACCGTAAGGTCAATAAACAAGTTTCTTCAACATTAAAATGCTATCGCAGGCTGTTTAATTTTTATCTGCAATGATCGCTGCCTTGATTGAATACTTCATTAACGAAAGCAATTTTTTGTTACAATTTTCTTTTAAAAAATTAACAGAGTACGAAAAATTAACTAAATTATTGCTAATGTACATCGTTATGTTATATTAAAGAAACAGCCAATTTCTTTTCTATGGGAATAGGAGTCACGAATATTTCGTGCTGTCCGTGATTTTTCTTCGGTCGATAAAGGATTCGACCAATCGATACACAGGGCGTGTAGATATCAGTCCAATCAATTTCTACTGAGTTATTAGTAATCAATCAATTTCCAAAAGATATAGAGGGAATCAAACTTGGTGGATGTATAATATATTTACATGATTTGATCAGTTGTTGAAGGATGTGTGTTGTTTTTATTTATTAACTATGAATTTACTGCGTTAGTACATTTGCATATAAATTTTGCATATACAACTATTCAATTTAGGAGGTTGAATGGTCAGTTAATTACCCCTACCCCCCCCCCCCCCCAAAAAAAAATGTTGCTATATTTAAGATTGAAGATGATTAATTATTAGATACCAAAAGTTTTAATATATTCTACACAGTGTCAATCAAATAGCTGATTTGTTTTACTACAACAGTTTATCGTTTTGTATGTAATTATAATTAATATCTGGAACCCATCTTCTGTTTCGGTTTGTTTTTCTTTTGTTTTTCTGACTTATTAGCTCACCTGAGCTGAAAGCTCAAGTGAGCTGTTCTGATCACATTTTGGATATGGTATTCCTTCTGCCTTGCATAACCACATAAGCAGTAAAATGTCCTGCATAAAGCATAAAGGGGAAAACATGTCTGTTTCATTTTCTATAGTGGCCCACTATGATCCTACAATATTCATAGCATTTTAGAATTTTTCCACATTTGCTTTTCAAGAAACATTGACTTGCTCACAAAGCCCCATAGTGGAAATGCCATTTCCTGATTTTTTTTTACCAGTTGTGTCTTCTATCAAAAAACAATATTTCTCCAAAAAATTACAAGAACTCATAGGGCTAGGAATTTTTATTCCTACTGATTATGATACAGGTCACTCTGATATATATAATCAAGGTTTTAATTTGACTACATAATAATAATGATATTTGAAGACAACTTACTTATCAAACTAGCAATGGACTGGTCTGAGTCCGCTGATTTTATCAACAGAAGTTTCGCATCCTCTTCAGCACAACGGTTGGACCACGGCTTGACAGTGAGGCCAATAGATGTCTCGAAGCAACCAATGCAGCCAAAAACCGGAAGCTATATCCAGGGGTTTTACAAGCTTAAAAAATGGTTTAAAGCAGTATACTAGTAGTCGCCTCTTGACTCTTGTTAGAAAGGGCGACATTACTCAATATGGAATTAGTTTTAGACTTTTCAAAAAAATCAATCATTAAAAAAAGGAAAATGTACATAAAGACGAAAAATTAGTGCTTTTAAAGCTAATTGGACACAATTCGAGTTCACCATATTTTAATGTTCAAAATGGTTAATATGGGTAATATTAATGCTAAGTCAAAATGTGAAAGTAAAATAATGAGTTACATTCAAATGCAGAGTTTGAAATTCTTTGTTTTGTAAACAAATATTGAGTCTTGTTATTCTCTACATTTGTGTTACATTGGTATAAGTTTTCTTCGAATGTTGCTTTCTTTTGTTGGTAATGTTATTTATGAACACATTGAATCAGTTTATCTTGTTTGCCTTGAGTCATTTTGTCAAAGAAATTGTTATTCCTTACTTAACCTTATTTGATTACAAATATAAGACTCGGGCTTTATGTACATAATTTCTTCTGAATTCTTAGCTTTGTATCTTTCTTATGACTTCTAATATTTAAATTTTGTTCAATCATCCAAACTTTTGATCTCAAATGATGACTAAGTCCCTTTATAAAATGAACAGATCGTAAAGCTGTTTGTATCTGTTCTTTGTTGTGTTTATTTTTTTTTAATTTGTATGGAAGTAATCGAATAGCACACTCATAAATACGATATGTGCATCAAATAATAAAGGGATAAGACTGTTTAAATCTTTTTCTTTTGTGTATAAGGTAGCAAAACCAAATCTCAATTCTACAAATACTTGTACAAACTTACGACTTGTATATGTTGATAACTGGAGAGCACTTAACAGATTAGGCTATGACTAAAATTGTAAAGACACGTATTGATGCTTTTAAGTATTATTTAGAGAATTCGACAGGTTCTCTATGTTTGATACAAATTTGGGGTGGACGAGTGCGTAGCACGAGTCCACTCCCAAATTTGTATCAAATATAGAGAACCTGTCGAGTTCTCTAAATTATTTGTGACACGATTGAGCATCTGAGACTTCTAACTGAATAGCAGTGTCATGTTAATTTCACTTCTTTCTATATCGAAAAAACAAAACAGGTGTATTCCCGGCAAAATTAGTGTATTGGAGTTAGATGATTATTACTCAATTTCCGCAGATCGCGTGAGACTATCAGTTTAGATTTGACCACAGCTAGGGTAAGATGCTAGATGGACATAAGCTCTCTTGATTTCTAAACGGACGAGGTAGACGATATTACCTTATCGCAGATATGCGAAAATATAGATACAGAGCATTAGGTATTTGAAGGGCTTCAAATTCTTCGTTTTTGCGCAGATTCGAATGCGGGCGCTGCAAACAGCTGTTCAATCGACTTTGATTGCGGGGATATTATGAAAACACTGCCTCTAGATTTGGACCAGTCGTAAAAATGATAAGGAATGAAGAAATCTCATTGAAGGTCAGGAAAACCGAAATACAAAATGTAATACAAAATGGGCCTTGAATGTATTTGAAAAATGACGTATCTTCGGTAAATTCGGATAATTCAGAAGATGACGATGCAAAAACGTTTTGCCCGGAAAACCAGTTTTTATTTTCGTTTGGATCTAAACAACTGTCAGTGGAATTAATTGTTGTGTTCCTGAATGTAAAAAAGTCCTAATTTTCTTGGGAAATTTTTATTGAGAAGGACCCATATTCCTTTTCTTGCTATGTGTATTTTAGTAGTTTTGAATATTATTTGCATATTGATTTTGTTAAAATTGACATAAGAATTAAATATGTTGCATTTATTGTTGCATTGATTTATATTTAGATCGTTCTGTATTAAGATACAGTACAGTTGGCTAATACAGAACGGTTTATTGGCTAATACCGCACAGTTTATCAGGTAATACAGTACAGCAAATAGCTCCGCCCCCAGTAGCCATGTGCTGTGTTGCTAATACAAAATGGTAAACTTCAAAGAAAAACACCGCCATCGTGTCACAAAGTGTCAATAAGGGCAGAGAAATGTCTTTAAAAATAATCGTGATAGTCTATGAATTGTTGGGGTTTTTTTTAATAATTATTATGGCACATACAATTTTTTCAAAAGCTGACATCACACCGTGGTATTTTTTATTTTATACAATAAGTCTCCTAAGACGTCCCCCGCTTCGTAATTCGACAACCAAATCTTGCTATGAAGTTGCATAATCTATATTTTTAACAAGACTTGTATGAATATAACTTAAACATGAATACACACCCGATAGTTTATCCTTAATCAGTTGAAGCTCTTCTTTAGCCTCTTTCATTTGATTTTCAACCTCTAAAAAGAAATCAATTTTAAGCTGAAACGTATACCTTGAAGATGTTTGTAATCTTTTAAGAAAGCACGTGTGCGTGCGTAGTCCTTTGGAATTACCTCATATGAAAAAAGTAGACCTAATCATGGTTCATTTATAAACAATAAAGATATGACGTTCATTTTCTTTAAATTTCAAACAGTAAAATTAAAACTCGTTCATTAAAAAAATCGATAAATTTTGATTAATAATTAAATGAACGAAAGAACGTATAGTGAATTTGTTGCCAAATAAAATTTGGTTTGTCCCTGGTAAAAACCGTAACTAACTTTGTATACATTTCAAACAATTAAGCTGAGCGTGTATATTTACCTTTGTCATTCGTTAAACATCTAATTAAAAAAAATCTAATTAAAATAATTGAATCTTGGCAATTTTGAATTTATTGCGTGTCATTGATGTTTGTGTATTATTTCGATGTTTTACGTCATATTTTGTTGACATGTGCATTTGTTGTAACTTCACTCAGGCGCATGTAGGTGCATACATTTGATAAATTTATAACAAACGATTTACAGTGGCAAAGTGTGATGTCGTGTCTGTCCACAGAGGTAGGGGTTATAAAACGAAAAGTTTGCTTCCACAGAGTTGGGGTTATAAAAGTCACAAGTGTATATTGTAGCTGATAAATAAAAGACTAGGAAACGGAAGTATGGTGTAACAAGAGCCGGATGTAAAGAAACAACAAAACACTGTATATGGTCATTAAGCTCGTCTTTACATGTACGTACTATTTTTTTTTTTCATATTTTAACTGTTAAATGAAACCATTCATTGTATTATTTTTCGCAAAATCAATTCACTCAATGCATCATACCTTTCAATATTTGAAACCCTTATTTTTTTAAGTTGCCTTATGAAGTTATATATCAATTTGGCAATATTTTTATAACACTCCCGTTAATATAAAGTATTTTTTATTTATTTATTTTTCGAAATCAATAGACGAAAAATATACCTTCCCTCTTTATCAATATCACAAGACTGTTTCTGTTCTTGAAGTTTTTTTTCCGCAGTTATAATTTTTCAGTTCAGCTCTTGCCACCATTGCTGCACTTGCTTCCAAATAAAAACGCCATCAACTTTATATAATTTGTGAATATGAAAATTATTTACAAATTGTAATTGTCCTACCTCTGAGGGCTACAAGACCGATAGACCCAGCCGCTACCAGACTCCCAGAGATCAGGTTGGACTGTGCTGGGTAAAGGGGCGCAACTTGTCCATAGCAACCACCTAAAAACAATACTGCACAGACAAACAGCGGGCTGGAAGGACGGAACATGATAACAAAATAATCTTTCTTTAGAAAGTGCAGGTATTTT